>JAWLRI010000355.1:1580200-1651695 GCA_034781795.1 Crypturellus tataupa | reverse complement strand
AAGATCTCCAGAGAAGGAGACTCCACAACCTCTCTGGGCAGCCTGTTCCAGTGCTCTGTCACCCTCACTGTCAGGAACTTTTTCCTTAAGTTCCTGTGGAACTTTTGATGCTTCAGTTTGTGGCCACTTCCTCTAGTTCTATCCGTGGCCACCACTGAAAAGAGGCCGGCCCCATCCTCCTCACTGCCTCCCTTGAGGTACTTATAGACACCGATCAGGTCCCTTCTCAGCCTTCTCTTCTCCAGGCTCACAAAAAAAATGCACAGCCCAGACCCCTTTTTGCCTTAGTGGTATTTCAAGAGGGTTTCAGGTCTTTAAAAAAGAAAAATATTATTATTTTTGCCGGAACTCCTAGGGGAGAGTCCCGGCAGCAGCTGCCCAGCCGGGGAGGGTTCTGGGCCGCCTGCCGGCCTGTGATTTGGGTGGATTTGAAGGGAAGAGGAGTGCCTTTTTTTCCAGGAAACTGAAAGGTCCAAAGGGAGCTGCCTTGGGCCCCTGCTGCTGCTCTGGGGGTAGGAAGAAGCCGTTTCATGTTCTTCTGGCTCTGTCTGCGGTGAGCAAGTCATGCCCTAGGAAAGGGCCCGCTGCAGGCTCGGGGGCGGGCAAATGCTGAGATTTTCCTGTGCGGGTTAGCAAGCGCTTCCCCATCGGCAGTGCCCCCGACAGCAGCTTGCTGCCAAAGCATGAACGCAACCTCCTTGCATAAAAGCAGACCCCAGTCTTGTAGGTAGGAGTTGATTAAGCCGTTGATTTGTTGCAGACATCAGAAGTTAGAGGGGTTTCAGGTGTGGGAGTCTGCTGTAAGACCTGGTTTTGCATAGGTCCCCAAGCAGTTTGTAAGCACAAAGTTGCATGTGCTACTGCACATTTTTCTAGAAGTTTTTAATAGGAATTATCACTGCTCCATGATTTTTAAGGTGCTTTTCCTACTTTTTTAAAAGTCACAGTCTCCCCAAAGTTGTAAAGCAAATCATAAACTTGGGGACCTGGACTTACTTTCCAAGTGCATAAAGGAAGGCAGAAGCAGGATCTAAGCAAAGGAGCAACAGGAATGGGAGCAGCTGGTACATGGGAAAAAAAAAACACTCTCGAGCAAGTCTAAGATCAAGAAACCTGAACCGTCAAGTGTAGACAGTGGTGTTTATGCATACGTTTTAATCCATGTTTGTACAGTGCTTTGAAAGTGTAAAGTGCCTCAGAAATGTGAGCTTCTTATTCTTGCTGTCATCTTAATTTTGTGTCACTTTGAGGATCGGTTATTCATGAGAAATCAGCACAAGTGGGAGTTCTTCCAAAGCTTTTTTGTTGTGTAATACCTGATGTCTCAGAGGAACCTGCTCTGATATAAAAACATATGGGTCGCTATATGACAATCTACAGAAAGACCCAGACTGATACAGCACATATATATATATATATATGTACACACACATACATACATACATATGTATATAATTATTTTCAAAACTCTCCCTTTGGTGCGAGGTAGGGAGAAGAAGGGCCAGGGCAAAGTGCATGCTGCAACAAGCCCAGGGAGCAGATTTGGGCTGCGAGTTACATTTTGTGCTTGTTACTTAATTTAACAATATAGGGAAAACCCAAGGAGGGAAAGCATGTGGGTGTTTTGCAGGATCTGAACGATACCCAGAGGAATGAGGCTGTAATTAAGCGTCCTTACCTACTGACATATGTGTACGATTGCTATGGGATACTGTAACCAGCAACATCTATCTGTCTATTTTTAAAGCTAAAGCAATAAGGCAGTGCTTGCATATCCAACGTCTGTGCGTGCGCTTGGCAAACACCCTCTGTGCAGCTTTGGGAACGATGCTATTGCCATTCCCAGCTGGATCGCCTGAGAGATGGGTATGTGTGAGCCCTTTGCAGAATGCACCGAGCGATTCCCACGCACGGCTGCAAAGATTCTGCAGCTTTATTCCTTAACAGATTAATCACAGACAAGTGTGCACGATATTTTTTTCCTGGTTGCGCAGTGGTTCTGTGTGTCAAGAAGCCACTAAAAAGAGGCAGAAAGAGTAGGAGAGATTATACGCACCAGGAATAGAGTCTGCCACAGAGCTGCAGACTCTGCCATTGCTGGCTGCTTTGATACGTAACTCCAGCTGGCTCCAATTTCTCTCGGTGCTGCCCTGCGTGCTGTGATCAGCAGTGAAGCTGCTAACAGTCCTGGCAAATAAGTTGTTGTCCATGGGCATTGCCGTCCCAGCTCCCCGAGAGGAGCAGTGGCAGTGGGCATCCTTTGGGGCAGGTTTTCTTCCACGGTGCTGGATCTCCTGGCACCTGTGTGGAGCGTTTTCTTACCCAGTAGCCGTGGTTAGAGAGCAGCAGGTTCCTGGACACATGGGAAGTGTGCTGGGATCAGTGTCCTTCCCCAAGAGCTGCCTGTAGCAACTGCTGGGAACTGGGTTTACAAGCACCTAAAAACCTGCTTTGCATTTGCATCAAAAACTGCTCAGCCCCCTTGAGGCTTTAGGCTGCAGAGATGCTCCACTGGCAGTGGCACGCTGTGTTCAGCTTCATCCTTGGACATTTTCAGGATGTTGGTCTCATCTCACACAGTTGGCCTTTTTATTGCCGTCTGCTGCCAAATAACGTGGGCCTTTGGCTCAACCGCTCAAAGGTATAAACCAGGATTATTAGCAAGTGCTGGCATGAAAATGCCTCCTCCTTGCGTCGTTTTTATTCATAGCAGTCATTATCAGCTGCTGATAACGTTGTTGAGCTAAAACCCTCGGCCTCCTCCTTCTGCCCAGGGTTGCTTGTGTTGCTCGTAGGAGTTTTGCTGCTGCGTGTTGCTATTTCAAGATGAGAAGGAACCTGTGTACAAAACGAAGCAGGTTGCGCTGCTTTTAATTGCACTTCTGTAGGCTGATGTAACCCTGCACGGTGCCAGCGCCGCTGTGCCGGTGTGAACACGCTGGCGCCCTCGCGGCCCCTTTCCCTGGGGGAACGGAGCCAGGGAACAGCTACTCCACCACAGCCCTCTCCGATTTGCCTGTGACTGCATCCACGCGTTAGTGGCCCAGAATTCGATCGATAAATATTACTTTAAAGTAGGTGAACTGATACAAAACCACGCACAGAATGAGTCTTGGTGCGCAGGCTGCCTGAGCAGCTCCTTGGCGAGCCAGTTTTCGATGTGCGTTTGTGGTCTTGCCTTTGCAACTAGCTGTGCTGGAAGGGTTCAGCGTTCCTTTGCCTGCCAACAGGATTTGCAATTAAGAAACTAAGACTCGGCTGGTATGTTGGCTGTGAAGTCGGGACACGTGAGTCATGGCTGGGCTTTTAAATAAGATACAGAAGAATTCATTCATTTTCAGACTACTTGTTGGCCTCTGTTTTTGCAGCTTGCTGGTATTATAAGGGGGCCGTGGCAGAGATGCCAATTACAGTAATGCTTCCTTGAAAATGCCTGTTAGTTGGCAGGGGAATATAGAGGTGTTTAGCAGCATTGGAAATCAGCAGGCAAACGCACAAGGGGAGAAACCTTAAAAAATTCAGGTCACATACTTTAATTCCCAAATATCGTGGGTTTATTGATGGGCTTTTCCCAGCGCAGCTGCTAATCTAGCTGATCGGGGACCTTACTAAAGCTTTGAGGTTTGGTTTGGTTTTGATTTCGCACCACAGAATAAATAAAGCTGCATGACCCTTTTCTCCTGCAAGAGGAGAGGTTATTTTAGGGCAGTTTACTTGGGCTCGGTTTTCACTGGTTCACTCTGCCAGTACCTGGCACAGTCTGCTGCTCCGTTCGCAAACGTGTTTGGGTGCGAGGGGCTGCTTGGGACAGAAACCTCATATGCTTTTTGGCACAGGGACAGTGATTTACTACGTGTTTGCACAGCTCCTGGCTCTTCGGGTGCTGTGCCAGCTGATTGCTAATTGGTGGGCAATAGTATTTATTGCTGATAGTGGCAATGGCAACGCAGCATGTGCCGTGTAAGGGAATTTGGTATGGATGCACAGCTTGGGATATTGAGGGCCTTTCACCTTCCAGAGGCACTAAAGTGCCAGCAACTGACCCTCTGGCCTTTTGCCTTTTTTAAGTGCTTCCTTACTTACTTTTGGAGATACTTGTTTCTTCCTTCCCTTGCTCCCATCCCGGACTTTTCAGATCCTTTCCATCTGGGCTCCTGTCTTTATAAACCCTCCCAAGGCTGGAGTTTTGGAGCCTGCTGTTGCAGCGTGACCAGATTGTCTCTCAGAAAACCTCATCAGCGCTGGCCACCGCCGCTTGTTGGAGGCCTCTAAGTTTGCCTCCCTTTCGGCCCGGGATGCCCCACAATGCTCTGGACTGAGAGGCAGCACCACTCTGTTAAAAAGGCCCCCAAATGTCCCCTACTGAAAGTGTTTCCATTTGCTGTGTTTCGTTTTACTTGGAAAGTCACAGAGCAGCAGCTGTGACTTGGGGTTTTGTACATGTGCAGATGGAGCCCAGGGCTTTGGAGCTATGGAAGAGATGAGCTGGCCAGCCCCAGGTGCCCTGGGCCCCCTGCAATCCAGCTGCCCCCTTTCAGCAGCTCTCCCCACAGCTCCTCCTCATGGCAGAGGCATGAGGTGTTTCCCACTAGTTCCTGCCTCTTCTTTACAAGTGACCACGGTCCACACCACAGAGCAGCATCTTGCAGGTGGCTTTTGAGCCCCTGGGCCGCCTGCAGGGCTGGCAGCGAGGAGGGCTTGCATTTCAGTTAGTGTGGCTTCCCTTCAGCTTGGACTTTTGGCTTGAATCTTTCCATGCAATGTCAAAAAAAAAATTGTCAATATAGGATGGCTTTGGAGTGGTGGGAAAGGCGCTTGGTCTGGACTAACATGGCTGGGACTAGCTCAGTATAAAAGCAGTGTGAGGGGGAGGTAGCTTCGGTCCCCAGTATCAGGTGTTTCCAACAAATTGCCAGTAATTGGATGCTCTTAAAAAAGCAAGCTTGCAACCAGCACAGAGCATACGCAAGTCACTCGGGGACCTTCCTTTTTGCTGAAGTGAATTCAGGGGCAGAGTGTCATAACTGCTTCATTTCTGTGCTTCTCTAAGGCTCTGGTTATGGCACAGGGAGGTTTTGCCTGTTTTTTGCGCCCCACGCACCAGCTCTTACGAGTAACGGAGGAGTCAGCAGGGCAAATACAGGGACTGTGACTATTCCAATGGGTAGGAGGAGAAATGCATAGTTAAATTTGTATGGCGTGGGTGTGTTTATTCACCTGCTCACCTAAAGCTTGCTCCAGCTGAATCAAAGGGGAAAAAAAGAAGATGCAGCCCCAAGAGTCTGTCCTGCCATCTGGTTTTCAGTGGGTAAACTGCGGTGGAGAAAAGGACACGGGGAGGTTTTCAGTCTGTGTGCGGTGCGAGTCCTCTGTTTCATTTAACGTGGCATAAATCCCACCCGCAATTCTCTTTGTGGATTGTCTAGTTCCTTTCCTTGCACAGAGATTTCTAATTAAAACCCTAGGACTAGAATAACTGCTGTGCTGCCTTTTAACTGTTGAAGGAAGAGCTTGATGCTGGGGTCTAGAAACGGTGAAGCTTATGCAAAAACACATTCTGTGCTAATTGCTATTAAAGTGTCGGGGTAGCAGCTGGATCAACGGGAGTATAGGTGGCACACTAGATTTAAGCTGCACAGCAGACAATGTAATTACAGCAGCCAAAAGAGCCTGAAGAACGGATTTGGGGGACATATAAGATCAATTCAAAAATAGATGCACTTCCTTAAGTTGTAGTTGGCTGTGTTTATTCTGCCCTCTGTGTCCAGCCCTCTGAGGTTTACGGAGCTGGTTTGGGTCTGACAGGAGAAACAACGAAGTGGAAGACTGCAAAATTTCTGGATCACTGTGTCACAGCACTCGGTGACTTCCCCAGCTCTGGGCTCTTCTTTGGATGCAGATAGTCTGTTTTTTGGGGGGGGTGGCTGTTTTTATTGTTGCTTTCTTACAAGGGAGCCGTATTTCACAAATGCGGGACTAATGGAGGACACTATCAAGCACATAAGCGAGTCTTAAAATTAGCTTGGTATTTCCTACTAATTGTGTGGTGGGAGGGCAGCCCTGAGGCACAATCTTTTCAAGATTAATTATATAAAAGCAGAGGTGGATATCACAGAAAGTCATCAGCGAGGCTTGCAGTAGTTGGGTCTATTTTTTAAAATGCCATTAAAGCTTGAAGTAGTATCCTTCCATTAAAAGGGAATATGATCTCATTATGTGATTTAGATAGCAGTACAAGGTTATAATGATGCTGTTTAATACACTCTTTATAAAGAAAAATATCAAAACTAAAAAAAAATTACCTTAAAGATGTGGCTGCTGCTGATGGAAAGGAATATGTTCGAAGTCACTGGGTGAAATTACTGACAGCATATGTGGAAGGTAGAGGGCACATACGGAATCACAGATAGCTGTTGGAAACACAGATTAATGTGTCCAAGGTAGGTGCAGTTTACATGTGTCCTGTTCATGGGAACCAGAGACTTCCCAAGACGCTAAAGCTCGAGACACGTTCACAGCACGTCTCAACCTGCTAAATGCCCCAGTGGATGAGCGATCAATACTAACAGCAGCAATAAAAAGGAATCGGAACGCTTCATATTGGCTTTTCAAATAGATGGGTTTTGAGTCATGTCTAATGCCTTCGCCTTTGGGCTTGATATTATTTGTACATAAATTCAAAGCTGAATGTTTGTTTAACTCGATCGAAGCTCTCAGTGCTCGGGGTCACTGCTCAGTTTGGTGCCCTGCACGTGTCGGCCGTGTTGGGGAGCGTCGCCTTTCGCTCGAGCTGCAGGCTGGCTTGGAGCAGTGCCCTGCTGCCCACACCCGGCCGAGCAAGGGCAGAGCTAAGCCACATTTATGTATGTGAACAGTTCTTATGCTGTAACGTCAATGCAAACGTGTCTCTCTGCCTCTGGAGGTCTTCCTAAATTTACCAGCAAGAATCGGTTGCAATATCCATACGAATCTTTGTGTCATTTAGCTGAATATTAAAAGAAGTACACGAGTGTTCTAGACAAGCTTTCGGAAGGAGAGGTCATGCTCCTGGGCTTATTCCAAAGTGGGCTCGTGTGTGGTATGGGAATCGCATCAGAAGAGCAAGGGAGGGCACTTTTTTTCCTTTACTTTGCATATACACTTGGGGGTGCGTTTCCTTTTGGGAGAAAGTCTTTGCTAATCTGTACTTTGATTTCGCTTTTCCTTGTTTATAAGCCTGCTCAACTGCTGATAGCAGCAACACATAATGGTAGATGTTATTTAAAGCAGTAAGATCCTTGGTGTATCCTGAACAGCTGTGTTTGACTTTCAGTTGCCCTCAGTATTAACCCTTAGGATTCAAAGCAAGCACCTTACCTTCCTGCAGAGATGGGTGCTTTTAGAAACTGCCTGAGCGTGATGTGTAGCCAGCAGAGACCACTTGAGGTATCAGGGCCTAAAAGAGATAACACGACATGTGATTTACTGCAGACAAAGCAAGGGGGTTGAGACAAGGATCTGCAGGAAAACTGTTCACTGCTGTCTTTTGCTGGCTGCTGGGGACTCTCATCCTTCTAGTGCTTAATTCGGCATCTGCCTACCATTACAGGGGCAGTAATTAAAGCAGATGTACTAGCTGTAATTACAGCAAGTGAGGTATAGTGTAGCAAGTGAGGATCTGTATAGTTAGCAAGGGGAAAGAGCAGGGAAATTGCTAAGTCAGGAGAGGCCCCTCGGTGCTAGTGGAAGGTGTAATACACTTTGTTAAATTGACAGCCTCCTGCATAACAATCAATTTATGGTTTAAAGGTCAGAGGAGATGCCTGGAAAAGTTGTTATTAAGCATTCATTTCAGAAACCCACTCATTGATATTCTTACTCTGAGCAAAACTCTAGCATAATGTTTACAGAGTAAACTGCAAAAATTTAACACAAAACGCATGAGGATTTTGTGTTTAGTACTAAGTGCAGTACACAAAGCCCATTTCAAAGCCCTGAAAGTGTGCTGTTCCCTCACAAACACAGTGTGGCTTCAGTGCCAGGCTCACATTTGCTCGCAGGAGACATTTGTCCAGATCAGAGCTGATTTGCAAGATCAGGTTTTCCGACATATCAAATCAAAATGTTTGCAGCTTGTGCTCCTACCTTCAACTCTTTTAACCCACACTCAGATAGGGTTTCCCAAAACCAGAAACCAAGTGTTTTTTTTTTTTTTTTTTATCATAACTTAGGCATTTGATTCCTGCTTTTGCCTTCAGTTTTGCTGTTGATGATCTTTGCTTATTACAGAGGGAGATGCTGTATGCAAGGCCGCCCGTGTCCTGCTGGGACTTGTCACTGGCCCCTGGGCTTGCTGCAGCACATGAGAATTACCTGTACCAATTCTTACAAACTAACCAGTACAGACTGTAGTTTTGTCTTTTTGCAGCTTTGCTCCATGATTGCAGAGTGATATTTTTCAGTAATTCACTCTATTTAGTCACGTGAACCAGTCACAAAGCTAAGTGACTAACTTCACTTTTTCAGGCTCCAGCCAACAGCCCTATGGCCAGACATTCAGTGTGGGCTGATATTATAATGTGTGTGTTTTGCCACATCTCTAACCAAAAACATGGGTTACTTAAAGAAAAATTGTCTGCAGGAGTGCTTTTCATTGTGCCAGGTTTTATTTAACTTGAGTGGGGGGTTGGTTGTCCAATTAACTATCTTACAAATAGGTATTTTAGGAGAATCTAGCAGAAATGAATTTCAAAGACAATCTGACTTGACTGGTAGTTTGCAACTCACCAGTGCACCACTCGGCTAGTAATTCAGCTGAGTGCCAGATACGTGCAGTATCGTGGCAGATACGCGCTGCTGTTTTTCCTGTCAGTAGTTGGGACTGTAATAGCTGGAAATGTATCTGCCAACGATTTGCCTTCTCTGTTCATTCATGAAAGTTTTAGCTCCTCAGGGTTAATTGAATTGGGAAATGTCAGTATCTTTAGATTTAATTTTCCTTATTGATGCAGATTCCAGTGTAGTTTACTATTGTGTATACAAAATATGCTTCAGTTTAATTTCTGAGAAATATTTAATGACCAGAAAAAATGAGAAGGTTGTTTGGAACAAGCCTGGAATAAATTAAGAGCCCCCTTTAGCTAAAGCAGCCTTTATTGACTATACCAAACCCCTAATGAGCTATTTATAGAGATGTGCATATTTCAGTCTATTTTAAAAAGCTGAAAAGGACAGTAAGCAAACCAGTCTACCCACCAGTTTGCGGAGGGTAGTGGCAGCATAATGCCTGCACAGTGTTTAACTTGGTGGTAATTATATGTCACGAATGTAGAAAATTTGAAGATGGAGCCAGGAAAATTCCATCCCCTCAAAGCTTGGGCTAGTTGCTAAGAAGTGCTGCTGTCTTCCTACAAGCACAGAAGACCCAAAATGCAGAAAAAACACGTTAGAAGACACATCTGCACCAGCATATCTCAGCTATAGAGGTACTCACTGTTGCCTCCATGCAAAATGGTGCAATATCAGAAGCAGAGACTGCTGGTACCACCCATACGTTGTAACGAAAGCTGTGAGGTTTTCTGAAAATGAAAAAAATAACTGCTATTTGTTACCAGGTTTCTGTTTTGTTGGCTGTTACTGAAGCCATTTGTGAGCTAGAATCACCATTAGGTACTTGCACCCTGTTAAATTTCCCACTTCCAGGGCCTTGTGTTTCATGGTGGCTTGACCGAGACTCCATCTGCTACATTTTTCCCCTTTAAAAAAGACAGAATAGTCCCAAAGACAAGGTTAGCAAGAAATTTATTCCTTGCTCCTGAATTATTTATTCTCTTTAAGCCCTGGTGAACAGCTCCCGCTTAATAGTACATTATGGTTTAAAGAGCTGTCAACGCACAAGGGGCAATCTTGAATAATACCCTGTTTAGTGGCTCCGTCAATACTCCCTGTGTTACCTCCCATTCATTTTCATGATCGAGACCGCATAATGGAAGCCCAGAAATTACCTGAGCCAGCAGACTTCAGTAAAGGGATCTTTGGTGTATTAAAGCATAAAAAGATCTAGCAACCAGATACATTCATAAAAGACATAAATCAGAGATTTTCAGTCATGAGGTTAGTTTTCTAACAGAGCTTGTGGATTCTGTATCACTTGTAGTCTCAAAATCAAGACATGATGTTTTAGACAAACTCCTGTCTCATCTGCTAGGTTTGGACTGGAAGCAGGAGCCGCAGCAGTGAAGTAACCTCCAACATAGTGATTTAGAAGTAGATTTGAGTTGCAGAACAACAATGTTGTCCTCAAATAAGCCATGCAAGGTTTGCGTCCAGACCTAAAAGCACCCGTGCCTAGAAGTGTACCTTCTGCTGCTTCTTGATGTGCTGTTTTGTAACTAGTTAATTTTCGTATATTTTTTAGACAATGGTGCATTAATAGAAAAAAAAGTCAATTTAGTGCAAGGCTGTACTCACCGCACACCTAGTATACGCCCCTTCCCATTTCCCAGGTGATTTTGGGCTGAGGCTGGATTATTTGGGCATCTGGAGAGCCCCAGCGTAAGAAATGCTAAACTCCCAGTCTCCTGCTAAATCACTTGGCCCGAGGCTCTGGCTGCTCGGCGTCAGCTACGGCTCTGCAGAGCATTGTGGAATTTTCCAGGTTAGGAAACTTCAGAGTCTTGTGGAAAGATACCACAAGTAGCCCTTTGGGTAAGTGAGCTAATGCAGCTTGTATTTTTGTTGCTGCTGTTTGTTTGCTTGTTGTTTTCCTGCCCTCCTATGGGGGCACAGCTTATGTTGGATTCTCTGGTGTCCAGTAATAATCCATGGTCCTGTCCTTCTTTCAGAAGGCAAGGAAACAGCTTCTTTACTGGCCACTGATTTTCTTGTAGCTTTTAAGACTTTAGTATCTTCAAGTTTTTTAGACCCTATAAATACAGATATGTAAATTCCTGTGGCTTCTGCCAGTGGTGTACAAAAGGCAGAAGTAGAAAAGATAGAGGAGGAAGCATGGTAGACATAGACCTATCAGCACAAAATTTTCAGCTGTTTTGTAGAATCATAGCAATGTGAACTACATTTTCTCCCACTAAGTATCAAAGTATCTGATGTACAAAAAACTTGACATGCTAAAAAGTCCTTCCTTACAATTCGGTGCTGCCCTTTCTGCATAACAAGGTAAAATCTTGTAGGTTAAGCCTGTCTGTCTCAGTCTTTCCCTGAAAAAAAATGTCAGAGGAGTCTCAGGATGATTTCAGAGAATGAGCCAACACCTGTCTCCTCTTCTACCCCAAATACAAGATAAATCGAGCTCTATGTTCACTATCGAGTCCACTGAGGGAAAGGTGCGAGAGCCATCAGCTTTTAGCTGAAGTGAAGCCCAGACCATGGAACAGCCTGTTGGGTGAGGCTCAGCCCTAGGAGGGAGCTTTTCCCACCAGGTCTCCATGAACGGGCTGGAGCGGTGGCGCGGCAGGCGCTCCTTGAAGCGGGCTGGGGTGACAGTGACGTGGCGTGTGCAGGCAGCGAGTGGGCACGTCCGCAGCCGCTGCGTCTCCGTGAGCCTTGACCACCGCGAGGTCGGGCCCCAAAGAGCCCGTTTCAGGTGATCGCTGTGGTTGAGCTTTATAGTCAGAAAGACATGAGCTACTGTCGTTTTATAGTGAGATCTGTAAGAGAAGAATGAGAGCTTATTACAAGCTTGAAAAAAAAGTATTTTCCTTTGCAATCACCCCTGGCTGTTCAGTTGAACAGGACAGCAAGGTTTCTTGCTGTCAGGCTAGTGGCTTAAACAAACGTGTGAAGGAGAGAGCATCAGCATAATAATCCTGTCAGTTATCGTGTGGCGGAAAGGTGTAAAATAATAGGTGAGGGGAAGGGTTGATTTCCCTGCATAATGCATGCAGCAGCAGGTGAAAGGAGACGTTATCTGGTCAGTCCAACCAGACAGGCACCCTGCTTGTGCGTGGGTGCCTGCAGGAGCTTTGCCACCAACGTCTGTGTGTCGTGGTGGCAGTTCTCAGCTGACAACTACTGCTGTGGCAAAGAGATGCTGAATGCTGCTTTTCTCTGTGCCCATGTCCAAAGGGGAGAGCTGGATGGACAGGAGTGCTGGCGCAGGTAGCCTGGCTTGATGGGTCCCGGCTGTGCAGGAAGCAGGTTGCTCAGCTCTGCTTTTGCTCAGAGCTACTCAAGAGCAGTTTCACAGTGAGCGAGCTGCTACGGCCTTTCTGGGAATGAGGGCAGAAAATAGCCCTGTGTTAGCATTCCCAAAGCAGCTATTTAGACACAGGTTATTTCTGAGTATGCTGCTTTGAGACATGTAACTAGCTGCACTTTTTTTTTTTTTAGGTTAACTTTATTTTTTCCCTCTTCTCCCTCTCCCCTCGCAGTTCTCTGCTGTCAAAACAGCTTCTATGCCGGAGAGAAGAAAGCAGGTTATTTACAACGCCAAACATCAGGAAAATAAGTTGCCTGGTGCTCTAGGGGTGGGAACCATTGGGCCAATGGGAACACGGGGATTCAGACCCCCAGCGTGTGTTTGCAGAGGGTTTTGCTGGGCAATTGTGTCACGAGCCGTGTGAAGCGGTGGTGATGAAAAAGGTGCCGCTGGCTGGTTAGCATCTTACACCTGCGTGGCTGGGTGGGAGTGATAAGACATCGCATGGCCAGAGATACCCTCAAAACTTACTGGTATGTACCCCCTTCGGAAGCAAGGGCAGGAATGGCCTGGGCTTTTCTGTCCTAGTGCCCTGCAGGTCTCCGCTGGCTGCTCTCCGTTCCTGACAGACGGAATTCCAGGCAGCTCGGACTGAATCCTGTGGAGATGGTGTAACCCTCTTGACACTAATGGTGTTACGCTTACGAAAGACTCTAAAACCTTAAAAAGAAACAAACAAAAAAAGGCATTTTAGCTACTATGTGCTAGATAGGCACAGTAAGTAGCCGTTTTACTAAAGCGATCCTTGTGGAGTAGAGGCAGTAGTGGCAGGTTTGACTGAGGAGCAGTGGCCTGCTTCCCTGCAGTTTGCAAATAGTGGGAGTCAGCAGATCACTAATTCCAACTTCCAACCAATATCAGTTTTTATTTTTATTTTGTTCTCTTTACATAGCCTTCTGGCATGCTATAAAAAGATCTGGCACACTATTTAGGACGATGTAGCTTTGAAGCAGCAGAGTCATCTGGGTGTGAAACCTTGATTTCCTGTGTCTCGAAATAAACTATTTCTCTCTTTCCTTTGCAGAAAACCCCCACAGCTCATGCCATGAAGGAAGAGAACTTCCTTCGGCGCCGGTTCTCCCTCTGCCCGGCCTCGTCCACCCCGCAGAAGGTCGACCCTCGCAAGCTGACGCGCAACCTCTTCTTTGGGGCTGACAACGACATCTACCCGCTCAGTCCAGGTGGGTTTATGCTGCGCCGCTGCCCAGCGCCTCGTTTCTTGCTGCCGTTGAGCTGTCTGTCTCCCGTACCGGTAAAAGTGGTGTGGACCTTCAGGTGCTCGATGCAAATAGAGGGGTTGTTTCTTTAGGGGGAAGCTGGGGATGGCCGGGAAGAGAAAAAAAATACTGTGAGCGTTGGAATTTGGGTTCAAAGTCCTTTGAAAGCTGCCTGGCCACATGTTTCAGAAATTATTAGTGTTTTGGGGCACCTGCCCTTTGAGGCACTTGGTGTGTTTTGCCCCAAATGCCAGGGCCTTTTAACCTGTTGTCCAGGACACTTTTCAAACTTCTAATGGCAGAGTTCCCTGTTCAGGTCCAAAGCCCAGGATAAATATTACAGGAGCAGACTCTCTGTGATTAATGGTCTGTAAATATCTACCAGCACTTTTCCCAGCACAGTTGTCAGTTTGCAGAGAACTGCAGGCTGGCTTTATGTGTTCTCTTTACTTTTTTTTTTATTTTTTTTTTTTTTTTTTTTTTTTTTTTTTTTTTTGCTTTGAACCTGTTAGATTCCAATCTAGAGGAAATAGAGCTCATTGTATTGCTGCAGTGTTTGCTGCTTGCAATAAACAGTCTGTCGAATGTCTTCCGTTGATTGCCCTCCATGAGCAAGGCTTCAGCTGCATCTGTAAACAAGCGCCTCAGGCTTAGTTGCGAGAGCCCTTGCAAGCGTGCAGAGCTGTCACTTGTTGTTGCCACGTCAGTGCTAAATAATCAAACCTCACAGCACCTAGGTGCAGTCTAGAAATGCTGAGAGGTAGAGAAAGAATACAGCATGTGTCAAAAGCCTTCAGTGCTCATCTGCGCGTAACATGCGGCAGCTGTCTGGGCTTTGCAGGTGAGCGAAGCCAGGCTCGGGTTTCGGGAGCTAATCATCTTCCAGTGAAAAGATTTCAAGGGCCCCTGACTGCAGGTATCTCTATTTGTGGGTCCCTGCATCAAGGCAATGAGGAACCTATTTTCAGCAATGCTGAATGGTCCTGGCTGTGACTGAGATCATCAGAAGCTTCAACAACCTTTTTGTCATCAAACCAAGGACAACTTAAATGGGACGTCTAAAGTTTCAGATGTCTCAAACCTCATATAACACTCCATATACCAGAAGAGAAATCTTTTTCAAGGGGAGAATGCCCTTTTTAAATAAACAAAAGTTGCTGCTTCGACCAGGGAATATCTGTGCAAAAGGTGTCTGGATTTTCTTCCTTTTTCTTTCTTTCCCCTTTTCAACCGTGCTGCTTCATCTTTGCCTCAGATTTCCTGTGAGAAGTAGATATTGTTCTTGATGTTTGGTTGTTCTTTGCCATGGTTGCTTCTCTTTTCTCCTTGCTTCTCCTGCCCTGTTTTACCCTGAGCATCCTTGCTTCATTTGCTTCTCCATTCCTTGCGAAGGATGCAGCCAAGGATAAGCTGCAGTTCCCAAAGCTACTTTCCAGTCTTTCTGTCCCCTATTTTTTTCGTGTTTTACATGAACTTTCATCTCTTGAGTATTTTCCACTTAATCATGCTTTGTTTTCGGGTCCCAGCAGACTTTGTTTGCAAGCTACATCTTTCCTTTTCTTTGACTTCTTTGCTTATTTAAGTCCTTCTTATATGGTAACTAAAAATTTGAAGAAGACGTTCTCTGGTTTGTTACCTTTCTGTAGAAAGATATTACTGCATGCACTTTGTCCATGCCATTTTTTCCCCATTGCAAAGAAGGGAAAAATCTCTCTCTTTTGATTCCTTCAGTGGGTACAATATTTACAGCATGGCAGATACTTATTGTAGGGGTGGCTAAAAGACTTTTAGAGATTTTTTTTTTTTAATAATTTACTAGGTTGTAGGATCATACTGTGTCTTTAAATAAAAATTTAGATTAGCCTATTTGTATCCTGAAAGAAGCACTGTGATGAAAATGGGAATTTCACTGAGATAGCTGGAACTAAATTTCAGCCTGGTGTACACCAAGTGGCTGCTATTTGCTGTGGTAACATTCATGGCTTTGGGGCAGGCTTTATTGCTGATAGATTTACCATGCATCAGGGCCTGTACTTTCTCTGGTAGCTGAACAGCTACTTCATCAAAAACTCTAAACAAGAATTGCTATGTGGAGCTCATAGCGAATCCTTCAATAGCCCCGTAATTCCTCTTGCTGTGTTATTCCCTACAGTAATTCAGTACTAACAAGCCGTGTTAGTAGCCGGCCCTTTAAGCCTGAGAGCACCTCAGGTCTGCTCTGGTGTGGGTGCTGTTTCTTTGGTCAGTGAGTTGAGAGCTTCTGCTTCCATGGGCAAGTTGGTACTTAGGTCCTTTTATGTTTTTATGTGGCTTCCTCTTCTTTTTTTCTCCTTTTTTTTTCTTTTCAAGGCAACTGCGTATCTTGTGCTCAGGGTGAGACGGGCTCTCTTGGGCTTCCAGTGCCCTTAATTCTGTGTGTGGCTGTTGCAGAAACTTCGCAGAGAAGCCATTTGGTTTCGCTGCCTTTCCAAACGAGGGCTCGCTCTGTCTCTCTCCCTCCGCACGGCTACAAGTCTGCTAGAGACAGAAGAACTGCTTTCCAGAAAGCAGCCTTTCCCTTGCAATGGCCAATATGCCTAATAGGTTTGACATAAGGAACTAGTATAAAGCTGCTCCATAAAACTATTTTATGAATCTCTGTAACCAGTGTGTGTAGGAGTGAACAACTGCATGTTCCTCTGCCTAATATGCTGTGAGGGATGGTCCAGAACTTCAGAAACACCTGAAATAGCGCTGTAAATGCTTTCAGCTCTGTGGCTGAGAGAAGGCAAAAATCTCTAATGTCCGAGCTTTTGGTATGGATATCAGCTTGCATCAAGGTTTGCTTTGAGAAATGAGACATACTAAAGAATGGATGTGAATTTTGTTATGCTAATGGATGCTTTTCTCTCAGAGCAAGTAACAGCTGACTCCCATTAACTTTGCTTGAACTTTTAGTCCATATGCTACTTTCCCGTATAAGCATGGAAAAAACCTCTTCATGGGAAACAAGTGCAGGAACTACACAGCTTTGTGAATTTATTCCAACTGCCTCTATCCCCGTCTGGGAGAACAGGTCTGGTAGAGAGGGAAGCGCCATCGCAGAAAGGAAAGGAATAGGAGGGAATCCAGGCCCTAATCCACACTGAGGCAGGCAAATATCCAGTCCCTTGGCAATTTCCCCCAGCCAGTTGGCCTGAGAGCATCAGGTACTTCTGCTAGACACTGCTCTTTCAAGGGGAGGGGTGATAGGTAAGAAACAAGTCTGAGATGCGGTTGTTGCTGTCTGCATGAGCTTGTCCCCTCATGTCCCAGGTGGAAGTGCAGAACGGGACTCTGAGCATACTTATTTTTTAGTGATCTGCTGCTGCTAGCTTTCCTTGTGGTGCTTGGCTTCTCCAGTGGCTCTGTTGAAGGCTGCAGGAGAGACCGCAGCCTCTGACATGTCTGTGGCAAGTGCTGCTGGCTTTGAGAGCACCAGGGTTTCCCTCACTGGGGTTGTATTTGGTGTTGTTTCCAAGGGCTGTCCACAGCAAAGTTTAAGCACCTTTCTCTCGGTTCCCTTGTCTGCAGTGTGCTGTGAATGGATTATGGATTCCACTGACTTGGTCCTTTCTTACCGCAGCCAGTACCGAATCTCTAATTGCTAACAGTTTTGAAAGGAAAACAGCATGCAATTGGATAACAATGACTGTCTTGGCACTGAAAAGTTACTCTAATCAGATGCTATTTTTTGGCCCTTTCTAATAGAGACACTGTGCTTTCTTTTACTGTTAAGGGTGTGATTACAGTTGACAGAAACAAAAGCATTTGTCATTTCATTTTATTGCTTGGCAGGGCTACATATGCTGATACTAGTAAATAATGTGTATAATGTACTCAGAATTTAGTGTATGTTGGTAAAGGAAAATATATCTCCCTACATTGATTGGAAAATGTAGTTTTCATAAATGCTACTTACTGATTGCTACTGTTCCTTATTGTAACAAATAATTTGATCAGACGACATTGCATTGATCTGCAATATTTTTTCCTTAATTATGCCTATGTGGAGTTCTGTCTCCTGTAATGTTTTATGATCATGGCTACAATTTGTCAAACAAAGCATGCTATCATACAAATCTCTGTAGAGTTGCCAGATACTGTCCAGGGAGGCTAGCATATTAAATAGCTTATTATTAACTGCAGACCATCTATTATTTGCTCTGACTGAGACATGAGATGTGTAAGGAAAAAAAACAGACTGTGGTAATGTAATTAAAGTTTGCATCATAGTGCAGACCCACGAGGGGACTGATTGAGGCATAAGCAGCCTGATTTCTGGTGCTTTCTAGCCCTTACCTGCTGGAGCCTGCAACCATCCCATTGTTTTGTAACCATCACCTTGGAGTGTTTTCAGCCATCAGTTCTAAGCAGTACTTGGTGTGTAGCCTGAGCACATAGACCTAGGTTATTTCAAGCTCCCTAGGGTCTGTGCGTGTGGCCTCAGTGTGCTTGGTGTTGCTTGTGACACCTGCTCTTGCTTTCTGTTAGCAGCAGCCCCCCTAGGGCTGTGAGTTAACTGTGATGTTTCTCACAGAAATCCTCCCTTTCTGAATCCTGCTGCTTTGTTGCAGGGAAGGACGTGGAAGGGAACAGCCCCTCAGCGCTGAAGGATGAGACACCGCAGACGCCAAACTCCATCAGTAAGGTACTGGGGGAGAGGGACGTGGCTCCGCTTGTGTTTTCATTTCTGCTCATGCTGACTGATTAATCGGGTTTTGCTCTCTTTTTTTTTTTTTTTTTTATTTTAAAGTCACCGAGAAAGCATTTCCCTGTGTTCCTGCAGGAACTGTGCATGCATAATTTGAGAGGAGGAAAATGAAAGCATTCAGATGGCTGGGTTGGCATGGACAAGTCTCTGCTTTCCTCAGTCTTGATAGCATCTACCAGGGCAGCAGAGCCCCATTTATTTGGATCTCCTGTGGCCATGCATTAGGTGTGAACAATTATGGGTGTAAAGTTGGTTTTGTCAGCAGATATTTCTCCTGCTGGTTCTGATCAGCAAGGCAATCATAAAGCTTGTTTGTCTTGGAAGAGAAAGCTTCATTTAGCATTTAATGTATTGCATATCATCCAAGACTGTGAGCCCAGGTCTGGGGCAAGGGCTCCGAGACTCAGTGCAGTAGGAAAGGAATGCAAACAAACCAAACTCTTCTGAACCCACCATTTCCATCCAGCCTATTATGCAGAGATGAAACCAGATCAAAAGACTCTGGATCTGGGCATTCAAAACGTGGCTGTAGATCTACAGTTACTGAGCTCCTGGGTTTCATTTCCTGCAGAGATGGAATCAACATTTTAATCTAGGACTGGCTTTGAGACTCGTGTGCAGAGTTTTTGGCTACAGCTCCCACATGTTTCTGGAGGATAACTAGAAGTAGAACCAAAGCCTGATAATAAGTTTTTAACTAAATTTATTCAACTACAAAGCTATAAAATGGAAATGGCATCAGCTGAAATGAAAATATAGCACAAATGGAACAGCTGGAGACAAATGATTTCTCATAATATGGGGTAATGGCTCTGCATCTTCAAATTTGGCTGTGCTTCCTGGGAGCTTGCGGGCCATTGCACAGGGATGCCCTAAAACAGAGCTGTGGAGAAGACCAAGGCCTCAGCAGCTGCATCCACGGCTTGGTTCAAAGCCTGGTGTTCCAAAGGCTTTGCAGTGAGTGCCGTTAGAATCCCTGTTATTTAGGAATATAAAGAGAGACTCTCTCTTTCATCTCTGGTGGAACCGGTCAGCTGTGTGCCAAATTTTATGTGCAAATTTAGGCAAACCAATGGTCAATTAATATTGGATTTTTCAGTTTTAAGATTATATGATGAAACCTTACTATGAAGTGTCCAGGACTATAGATAGCAGTCTCTGAATATTTCAGTTTAAAAATAAGTAGTGATTTCATCAGCTTGAACTGAAGGAAAGGCTGTTTACTAATTGGGTCATGTTTAGATTACTAGAAGCAGAGGGAAAACAGTTTTTAGAAACCACATTGCAGGGTGTACAGGTTTAATTAATGGATTCAAAAGTAAATGTACTAGGTAAAAGCAGCCATTCAGCAAAAAGAGGAGAGACAGAATAATTCCTTGGGTAAGTCTGCGGAAGATTGGAGCCTAATTTGGCCTCGTTTATAGAGGTGTGAGAGGTGCTTTCAAACCACAGATTGGCAGATACCACAAAAGAAAAGCATCTGCATGAACCTGAACACGGGGAAAACATGGCAGAGGTGGTTCAGTTAAAATGTAATTAATTAAATTAAAAGAAAAGAAGAAAAAAAAAAGGGGGGAGAGGGAAAAAAAAAGGCTAATATGGGTACCTTCCCACTTGGAGGGTGCTGGAGGCAGATACATGCTGGCCAGGCCAGCAGGTGGTTGTGAGATCGCTGAGCTCTGAGGATGCTGTTTCCACCTACCTGTGAAAGTCTATGTTCCTACAGAGATGCTGAGTTTGCCCCTGCATTATTTCTCCCCTGTAGTTAATGTCCAGTGTGATACCAGGTAATGCTGAGCCAGGATAAATTCAAGGAGCTAGCCCAGCCTGTCAGAAAGGGAAGATTTTCAGGTTTTCTCGTATGGGACAAGAGGTTTGTGCAGTGAATACTTACCCTGCACGTGCAGAGTGTTGCTGCCCCAGTAAAGCAGCGGCCTCCAGCCCTGCTGCGTTTTGTGGACTGCCCAGCACCGTGACGGGCGGGAGGAACGGCCGTGCACTCGAACCCAGTGCTGGGCTTGGAGACCTGGACTTGCTGCCTCAGCTCCATGTCCCTGCGTTGCCTCTGGCGGGTGAATCGCGTTGCCGTGTCCCTCCTCCAGCGGTGGCCTGGGCACGGTTCTGCATCTCATGTGGTCGAGGCACAGTCCCTCTGTGTGGGGAGAAAAATAAAATAAACCCCCACTTATTCCAGGTTATTTCTCACTTCAGTTTCTCTTTGAAGAGCCCTTCAGTCTTATTTTCTGGGACTGGTGCTCAGAATGAGGTAGAAAATATCACTGAACTATTTCTAAGCCTCCAATTCCTCTCTGCAGCCAGGTACAACAGTTACCTCCTGCCTGGTAGTAACAGGAGATGCTTTTTTGCTCATCCTGTGCCTCATTTGGCACTGTTAGCATCCTTTAAGTCACCTTTCATTGCAATCTGCAGTGTTGTATTATGTCTTTCCTCCTTTCCTCCTCAATGTTTACCTAGTTTTTCTAGTGTCCAGAAACACGTTGTGATCTTTTGATATGCCCACATAGAGCTGGAGTGTATTTTAAGGGACTAATCAGGAAAGCCTTGAAGCTGGAGCTCAGTGATGCCTCACTCTTTTCAATCCCACACTGGTACCACAAAGAAGTCTAAAATTACCACACTGTGGGAGTCTGGCTGCTGTGTGCATGGCATGTACAGGAGGGCAAAGCTAAGATTGCCTGGTTCCTCATGAATGAATTTTTCCACATGCCTGAATTGTTCAAAACTTTGGTAATCTGATATATAAATCTAAGTCATTGCTTGAAACTTATTTTAGCTGCAAAGTAGTTACAAGCAGTTTATCACTTGCTAGATACAGCGATCCCGTGATCACTCCTTAGTAGTTACGAAGCCTGTGTGTTCTTGCACTGATCCTTCCTTCTCATGCTTTTAACCCAAGTTAGTTACGGCCGTGGTTACGCTTGAGGCTGTTTTAAAGCACGATTTGCAGTGCTGGAAATCTGCAAGGGCAGCCCTCCTCCCGCTCGCCCTGCAGCAGCAAATCAAGGAGCTGCTTGCCAGCTCTTGCAGCTGGGGGAAGCAGCTTGGCGAGACTGAGGAGCGAAGCGCTCCTTGGTGCGTGCTCAGCACAGCTTTAGGGAGAGCCTGGCCGCCCTGAAACCGCTGCTGGCCTTTGAGGGCCGTGCCTCGTGCTATAGGTATCGTAGATGTCGGTATTTTAGAGAGAGCAGTCTCCAAGATTTAATCAAGTTGCTGCTTTCTATCACTGTAGTCGTATGGTGTGGAAAAAATGTCCTAGACTTAGCGGAATGGTACCAAGTAGCTGAAGAAGTAATTTTTCACAGGGAGATGCTGCTTGGGGTGACTGTAGTTTCCTTCATTTCAGTGTGCAAGACAACAAAGATAACATATACTGCAGAAAATGGGAAAGACTGAAGGCAAGTAAATAAAACAAAGCCCTGAGGAAAACACATTTGCCAGGATGATTTCTATTCTCATCAACATAAATGCTCAGCATTCCTGGGTCAAGGCACAGCAATGGGTCGTTTCTTCAGTTCCATACATAGCATTTTAAGTAATCCCTATTATCTGCAGAGGATTTTGTAATAATTTCAGGTAGGCAGAGATTTATCCCGGAGTATCACAGGAAAATTGCACAGCAGAGTGGGATTTTTCACAGAGAATAAAAGAAAATGGAGATCCATAAGCTAGGTAGGCATGTGCAACCCCTGAAACTCCTGGATACCTCACAGGGTGAGATGTGGGCACTAGTCATTGGTCACTCACCAAAAGTCCCAGAGTTGCCTACTTTGGATAAGCCACAGCACTCCGATCATGTCCTCTTGGGTCAGTGGTTTCCTATTGGAGGAAGGGAGGTTAAATGAAGGTGCTGAAGTCAAAAAGGACTGGGTCAAAAATGTCTGGGAACAAAAGCTACATCTAGCATTTGCTAGTGGGGAAACCAAAGCTTTGCTGGAGATTTCTGTTCAGAATTATAACTGCAGCAGTCATATGAAGCAGCATATGACATATTGTTCTCAGTGTGCAACTTCTCCGTCTAGTCTAAAATATTCTTTAAATATTCTAAACTCTGAATTCTTCCCATGAAAGACTTGCTTAAACCCAAGCAATCCCTTGAGGTCTGTGAGTTTTTCTTTAATTACTATAATGTGACGCAATGGAGCAAAGCATTCTGCTGAGAAGTAGCATAACTTTGTATTTTGAGTTGCTTGGAGAGCTCTTCTGGCTTTCAGCAATGATTTTTCCCAGTTATTGCTGTCACTTCGGCTATTTATTTGTGCATTCTTTTTAA
Organism: Crypturellus tataupa; assembly: GCA_034781795.1. Classification (NCBI taxonomy): domain Eukaryota; kingdom Metazoa; phylum Chordata; class Aves; order Tinamiformes; family Tinamidae; genus Crypturellus; species Crypturellus tataupa. Next base: position 1,629,259 of record JAWLRI010000355.1, on the reverse strand, counting down.
TTAGGGCTCATCATTGCACTCTTTCAGCTTCGAAAAGGACGATATTGCATCGTTGCAACAACCTCGAAATGATGGGGATCTTTGGAAACTGGGAAGTTTGAGGTGAAAAATAATCAACTTGCTCTAAAGCAGCATATTAATTGCAAGATGAACTCTACTAATGCCAAGTTTGTTTATTAATGGCAATTGTTTCCTTGACTCTACTGTGCTTTGGGTTCACTTTTTTCACCTACCATTTTACAAAAGGGCTGCCCATAGTAAATTGCTTTACAAAGTGTTTAAATACTCTTGTAATATCTGTGAATTATTACATGAATAATATTTAAGAAGCACTTCACTTGCAATATTAAACCGAGCTTTTCCACAGCATTGATACTACTTGAAGAGTTTTTATTTCATTCGTTTTATTTCGACAGTGACACAGGTTTGTAGCAATTATCTGTAGAGAAGATACTAGAGACATTATATGAGAACAAGGAGCTGTCTCCCATGTGATGACTGTTTTTACTTTTATGAAACAAAACTTATGACTTCAGCCACTTTTGTTCTGCCTTCAAATTCCCTTCTGATTTCATCTTTTTCTCTCACTTGGATACAAAGAAAAGAACTCACTGCATTGCAGACCACATCTTGAGAATTACTTTGTTTAAGCATTTCTGACTTGGAATAATTCTCTTAGTCTCTTATTACACACTTTTTTTTTATGTCCATTTTGTGTGGCGAGACTTGCCTGTGCTAAACAAAATAAGATATTATCCTGGTGTTACTGAAGACGGGGCCTGCTGAGGGGCTGGAATTCCCTACAGCAGAGTTGGTGGCAGCCTCTTTCCCTGTGACTTGGTAGTTCTTGGAAATGAAGGCAGCAACAGAGCTGAACAGGTTTGTGGTCAAAGCAGTTCAGCATCGTCTTGCAAAGGCCTTCAAGAAACTACAGCGTGTTGTGATACCTGCTGCTCATCACCAGTGCATCCCTACAGGACTGAGATGAGAGGGGACACAGGCTTACTAGGGATAAAAAGTGCATCTCAGTTAATGAGATATCCAGGCATCGCCCAGGAATGTCACCAGTCCAACGTGGAAAAGGAGTTGTCTAGCTAGGGCAAAACAAGGGGCCACACGTTCCCACCCTTAAACGTGCTGAGGCCTGAAAAGAGTTTTTGGCAGATTAACTGTCTTCTAGACTTATCATTATGAGAAGCACTCTATAAAACATGGCTGCTGCTTGCCTCGTTAGAATACCCCTCTTTTTATTTTAAAGGGGACACAAATTCCTTACGCTCCTCCTTGAATAAAGGCTTGTGTCTGGTCAGTACTGTTCCCAAGGCCTGATGACAGAAGCTGTGATGACAGAAGACTTCTTGTTTTCCATGAGTCTGAGCAAGACAGATCAATAGAAGAACATGATTAAATGCCCTTAATGTGTCTTAGTGCTTGTAAAGCCTTGCTTTGTCATAGGGATTTTTACAGCTGGCAACCTGGATTTACTGAACCTCACACCTACCATGAGATTCATCAAACCTACAGATTCCTGTAAAAATGTGAAATATTATTATTTCTGAATTCAGCAGATTGAGCTTGAGAGAGCTGTGCATTGTCCTTTACGACTTAGAGAGTGCAAATAAATGGTGGCTATGATGTGTAGTCCTGGGGCCTAATATCATGCCCTCCCCACCAAAGGGAAGGACTTTCTAAACAGAAACGCAGCACTTTCCTTGCTGGAGACCTGCTTATTGCCTGGGGGCGAAGTGCTGCTTAGAATCTGCGCATTCCTGTAAGCACAACAAGAGGCAAAGTTGTCAGTGAGAAGTCCTTAGTCTGCCTAATTAAAAATATAGCTGGGGAAAGGGGTCAAGCTTCTGGAAACAGAATTCCCAGGTTGCACATCTGAAATCTTTGTTTCTCCAAGTACTATAGCTTGGTTTTAGTGAGATTCTCTTTTTATAAAACCTTGGCCCTTTTATGATCACCTTGGGGAGCTGCAGTAGTCATCGTGTTGCAGCATGGATATTTTCCAGTAGCCACACGCTATTTCATGTGCTCATGGCAGCAACCTCTGATGTTGTTCATGCAGCTGCTTTGACCTAGTGATTTCAGACAAGTTGGACTTCAGATAAATTTCACTGTATTTAGTGAACTCCTAAAGATTGCAGCGGTTGTAAGGGGAGCTCATCTTTTCATGCTCCGTCCTGATTTGAAGCTTCACGATGGCTCGTTTTTAGTACGAGCTGGGGAGCCCCGAGAAAGCTGTCAGAGCAGGGGCCCTGGCAGCGTCTCTGAGTCCCCTATATTAATTCAGAATTTTTATCCTTCATGTAAGTACAACGATGTAATTCTCTAGGCAACAAGTGACTTCAGTGTATTTCACTTAATTAAGTAAAAAGCACCTTTGTGTCTGCTGCTTTGCTGATACCTGCTCAGGAGCCTCATGGGCTTCGCAGCCTCTCGGTGCTGGCTGAGAGGGAGCAGCCCCGTGCTCCAGCAGAGAAAATGGCCTGCAGAGTCAGCTCCTAATTGTGTCTCAAGGACAGGACACTCTTCCTGCTAATGGGAAGCAGCGGGGAGAAATCTGACCAATTCCCAAGGCCATGTGTCTTGAATTAGGAAAGCCTAAGCTCTTTATAGTTCCGGGGGATTCTTTCTCCGAGTCGTTTAAGCATCTAGAGATGTTTTATCATAAAGAGAGGCTGAAAGCGTCCCTCTCAAACATGCAGCCCTGCCCCTGGAAGCGTGGCCAAGACCCTGTGGGCAGGAGCTGCTGCTCACGTCTCGTGCCACGGTTCCCATTGTAAATCCTGTGTTTTTACTGTGAAGTCCCATGTGCAGAAGGGATGTAAAATATGCATCAGAGACTGCATTGCAGGTAGAGGAGTAGGCTTTTTGCCTGCTAAAACAAAGATGGCAAACATTGCATAGATTGCAAGAATCCCTAGCTGGTGTTTTCTTTGGGCAGTGCTGAAGCTGAATCCACCTGTAATGCATGGTCAGATCAGGGACTTCACAGGTCTCTCTGTGTGCTTCTGCAGAATGAAGTTTTTATTTCTCTGTTCGCTAGTGCCCTACATAGCTCTGTTTTTAGTAGACTCATGGGATGTAAGAGCAAGCATGAGATTCTACAGCGATCCTGTCCCTGCCCTAAATTGCCCTTGTTGTCCTTACTTTCAAAACTTGCATCATCCAGACAGTTTTGCTTTAGAGATGCTGCATTTGGGGGTGCATCCTCATGCTTTTGCTCTGCCGCAGTTCCCAAAGCCTAGTCAATGCCTGTTCACTGTGAGCTGGCCGTGTCACTGCATATTTCTCTCCCTGTCAGTCACGTAGAAAGGACTGATCCAGCTGTCATTAAATCCTTCGCTATTAATGTTCAGTGTGGCTCATGGCTATAGTAGCTGGAGAGATTTCTTTGTCACTGGAAGGGAGGAAAAAGAAGTAGGTCTCTCAAAACTGAAGGCACTGTGAAATTATTACACTGACTCATGGAGCACACGTGATAGTTTGAGAGCCCGCTGGGTGTGTTTCACAGCACAGCAGCAACCCGATAAATGGGAACCACATCTGATGTATAGTCTCCTTAATGCAGCTCATTTTTGCGTCATAACCATTAAATCAGCGTGGCCGAGGGCTGAACTATTACCAAACTGTCGTGCCTAAGAAGGAGAAAGAGTGCCTTACACCAAAAGATCACGGTCTACATGCATGAGGGATGAAAGGTTGGAAAGAAAAGAGGCCCAGAGAGAAGAAGTAACTTCCCTAGGACCACGTAGCAGCGGAGCCCAGACTACCTCCTGTGCCCTCCCCGAGGCTTGGGCCTCTTGCTGGTGGCAACTGTCTGAGGAGGGTCCTGGCCCTTCAGAGGGCTGTGCTCTCCAAGTGCACCATCTTTTGGGCAACAGTCATGTTGCTGTCTAATGCAAGTAAATCATTTTTTTCAGCCCATCAGCCCAATCGTGAGATCAGCCCACCGTCTCTGAAAATGAATTTAAACAGCACTGATGCTGTTAAACACGATTTAAAGTGACTGTATATTTTGTGCCTGGCTTCCCAAGGCCAAGATGAGGATAATTTTCTACATTAGCTATAACATGATTAGATCATTTCTTGCCTACTCATGTTTCTGGATGTTTCAGCTGGGGCAACAGTCATTGCCAATACTGAGTGTAGTTTTGAAAGACATCTACCATTCCCGATAATTTTCATTTGAGTAATTGAAATGCTTTAGAATCTGTAAACAAATGGTTAATTTTCAGAGTTCGGAATAAGAACAGATTTTTTGTTGTTTTAACAAGATTAGTGTCTGAGTGTCACGAAGAAAACATGGTGGGGAGTTTTCCACGTAACCCTGTGTGTAAGAAGGGATTTTAAAGTGCTGTACTAGGATACCTTTCTAGAGGGTGCCTCGTGTCTGCTGATGAAGCCTGCAGTCAGCTCTTTCATGGATTCCTGGAAGATATAAACAACGCTTCATTAAAGCACAGCTCAAACTTCTTCATATTAATACATTTCTACTTCCACTTTTTTTTTAGAATGAATATAAGCTTTGCAATGGCTCTGACAAAGAGTGTGTGTCTCCCACTGCCAAATTCATGAAGAAGGAAACACTGAAGGTATGTGTACAGCAGCCAAATCAGCCTCAGCTGACTCCTTTTGACAAAACAAGTAGTACCTTCCAAACTAATAGGAACTATTGGGACTTATTTCCCAAGACCCAGAAAACACTTTCAGTCTTCTGAGTAGTTGTGGGCTAAGAGTATTATGAGGCTTTGTAAAGTGATTAGATTATATATTACAAACAGAAAAAAAAAAGAGAATAATTATTGTGTTCTGTTTATGTGTTACAGAGCAGCTTCATTGCTCTGGCTAGGAGGGCTATTTCTTTGCAGTTTGGGCAGATAATTGTTTGAATGTCTGTTTGTCTACCAAAACAATTAATTTACTTTTGGCTTTTGGATTAAATTGCTTTTAATGTCTTCAGTTTGAGGGGTGGGGATGATCATATATTCAGTCTCTCCCATTTCCCCCAAATAAAAACATGTAAACTGCAGAACTTGATGGTGCTTAGTGAAACTTCAGAAGCAAAACAGGTATCTGCTGTCTCGTTATGTTGTTCCCCCTTGTGCTGCTTTCTGAGGAACCTGTTCTGGGTCAGGCTCTAGCTGTGCTATACATAGATTTCTTTAATGCATTATGTTCCTTCCTCTGCCAAGGAGGAGGTGATTACAGCTGCTGTTTTTCTCTGTTTTGAGCCAGGTACAAAAAAAAAATTACAGACAGGAGAAGAAAAGAGCTACCAAGCAACTCTTCAGCGCTCTGAAGGACCCCAGTGTGGTGATCACAGCAGACTGGCTGAAGGTATTTGGTACAGACCATTGTTTCTCAGGTTGTCAGAAAAAAAAAAACAAGTGAGAAACGCGTGCTGCGTCGGAGACGTGTGCACTAGCACTTTCTGAGTGAGGAAAGACTGAGTAATTCTCAGTTGATGTTGCTGTGAAGTTCCTGCCTAAATAACTGCTGTAAAAGCTATGGGCAATGTTTCTGTTCCATCTTAACCTAATTCAGTCCATCTGTTCCTTGTCCTTAATAGGAACAAGTTCTCAAAAGGAGCCTAGTACAAAGGAACTGATGATGTTTCACTGTTCTTTCTTCCTCTTTAAAGGAGGCTGCTGGCCTTTCACCATAGATGTGCTTTCCGACTAAAGAGGGAACAGGCAGAGTAATAGGTCAGAAATGGGCAGATGCAGCTTGTTCTATTGAAAGTTGGATTTTATGTTGTCACAGCCTAGAATGAAACATAGTGGACCTAATGACAACTGTAATTTCTCCTTGTGCAAGGACTCAAAGGGTGACAGGTTCTCACTGAAGCCCTGAAACTTTGTACATGACAAATCAAATTGGACTCACATTGAGAGATATCGTCTCTGACAACTTATTTTTTAATTCATTAGAGCATTTGGACTTCTTGATTAATCATGAATTGCTTGCCCCACTTGTAGCAGTAAAACTTACTTTTTCAAACACCTCTAAACAAATAGTTCTTTGTTTTTTTAAGATAAATTAGGGATTTCATGAAACAATACAATTGTGTTCATGACTGCTTTGAAAAACTGCTTACACTGTTCTGCAGTCAGTGTTGGAATCTAGGCAAGTGAGAAGTGTATTGCTCACTTGAGAAATAAGATTGGCAACAAAATTGTGCCACAGTGTTTAGTGTTGATGATAGCACTAAGCTAAATCTAAATACTGAGATTTTTATACAAAGCCCCTATGTTGCATTTGCTGCAGCTGGAAATTTCTAGCCCAAGAGCAAATGGCCAGGACTGTCAAAGCAGAACACCAAGACAAGAGTTGAGAGTCACCCTACACACACTGAAGACAAGAACACCTTAGGCAAAATCTAACCTTACAGAGAAATGTCCCCATTCGTAAAGCTATTAACTGTAATATATGCTATCAGTTTTAATGTCTTCTCTGTAAGAGAGAAAGTGCATTGAGCTTGACAGAGAAGTAAACCAGCTAGAAGGCACTTTAAAATTGTGCTGTTTGACCGAACCATTAATAGCTCTGTTTGGCAGAGCACTATTAAAGTGACTTCTGAGGTCAGTTAGACTAGCTAGAGCATTTCTCTCTGTGATACCCTAATTGGCATGCCCTCCAAATATTAACAAATCACTCTCATGTGCCCAGTGGTGCTGCTTACCTAAAATATTAAAAAAGCTGCCTAAAATATTAAAAAGGTAGAAGCATTAAGTCAGTAATAGAAATATGAGGAGCATATTCTAATAGTTGGATTGGCACGATCAAAGATTTTGCAGTGAGATCCCTGAGACTGTCTGGCCCTGAGACTGACATGGTAAAATGTATATCTTGGTCTGACCGTGAGAGCAATGCTTGCTGGTAGTAGGAATACTGAATAAATACAGGATAAATGCTGTTTCTTTTTCTTTTAAGGAGCAATATAAGAGCAATTTTTTGTTCTCTTCTTTCTCCTGCTCCAGATCCGTGGAACTCTGAAGAGCTGGACCAAGCTGTGGTGCGTTCTGAAACCAGGAGTGCTGCTGATTTATAAAACACCAAAGATCGGACAGTGGGTTGGGACAATCTTGCTCCATTCTTGTGAGCTGATCGAGAGACCCTCCAAAAAAGATGGCTTCTGTTTTAAGCTGTTTCATCCTTTGGATCAATCCATCTGGGCTGTCAAGGTAACAACCCTGATGAGCAGAGCAACTTCTCTTTGGGCACCAGCATCTCTGAGCAGTGAGAAATGCGGGTAGGAAGAAGCTGCTTTCCAAACAGGCTGCAGTGATTTGCCTTGTGTGGCTCTGTGTGAGCTGGGTTTTGTCAGGCAAAGCTTATTAACTTCAGTGCAGCACCACACAAGCACTGTTATTCTGCTTTGCTGCTCTGCAGTGAGCTAGCATCATCCTTTGACTCCGCAGGGATTCTGAACCAGTAGGATCTTGTAGGACTAAAGGGTTGAGAAAGTGGTGCAGAGATTTTTGAGGGTGTTTATACTATCTAGGTTTTCAGTTATTCAGATATTCTTAGTGACAGTAAATTGACTGCATGAAAAGATTGGGGACACTGAAGTCTGGTCATGGTGTGACATCAAAGGAACATGGTGCGTTGTGATTAGTTAGACAAATGTGTTGTTCTTGGTGTAGAAATTCATGCATAAATTGAAGAAAGGAAAGACATGTTTGTGCAGAAAAAAATGATCCACATCTAGGAGCTTTATCAAGCCCTGGCCTAGATGTGCTAATAGGAGATGAGGAGTTGATGCAATTAACTGACTTTCCAGAAAAAGAAAGCACATACAAAGCAGTAATGCTTTTGACAGTGCTAGAAGAGAGTTGGCAGAGTGACAAAAATCAGATGAAAGATCTAAGCAAGGCTTGTTTTGTTAGTGTCTCTGAGATTTGGGTTTGTTGGTAATGGTCTGGAATTCACTGGTCTACCCAAACCTCAGCTCTGCCACAAAGGAGTGACTTTTGATAGGTTGTCTAATCTATCTTGTCTTAATTTTAGCTGTTTTGAATCTGAAACAGCAAGGCTTTCTGTCCCTCATTTAGAGTCCTTGTTCTGACTTGTTGCTCAGTGGCTGAGACTGTGCCTTGCTTAATGCACAGTAGAGGTCCAGCAGTGACCTCTGGATCTCTGTGCAGCACAAATTATTAGTAGTTTCTCACATCTCTTAAATAACTGCCTCCAAATTGTGAAGAGCTGTGTTCCTTTTTTTCCCTTAAGAATTGACAAAAGTAGAAAAAGTTACCTTATGTTTATGAGTGAAGAGGAAGACCTCAGTGCTTCTTGACAAGCACTGAATGCAACTTCTGTTGGATGCCCTGAAGAGACAGCACTTAACTGCTCTTGAACTTTGTCTCCCCATTAAAAACAGCAACTCTGCCGAGTTATTGCAGATATAAATTCTCTAGGAAATATCACCAGAGTATACAAGGCATTGCAGGTTATTGCCTTGCTGCAAAGTGGTCAGCAGAATAAGTGTGCCGAGAAAGATTCATGTGAGAGGGATGATGGCATTTGTCACTGTTACCAAAAAGTCAGGTGAAGTGGAGGGGAAGCCTTATGGGAGCAGATCAAGCAGTCTTACTCCTACTCATTCTGCTGAAACAGTATAGAAAGTCTTGATTTTGGGTATGGTAGAAGGAGGTAATTAAAATAAACCTCAGCAATCCAGAGTAAGAGCTGTTGTTTTCTGACAATTGCTTAGCTCTAGTCTGTGCCTAGGTGCATTATTTTTGCTTTATGCTATTTATATAGGTTTGACTGTCACTTTGCTTCTTACTCAATTTTAAGTCGTGATGCTTGTCTTTTCCAGAGCCTATGCCCAAGAAAGTTGTCAATCATTTGCAACCCATCAACCAAAAATTTATTCTGACATGACAGGTCAACTGAATTCTTCTGGGAAGCACAGCAGGAAAGATAGTGAAAAACTAGTATCATTTAGAGATCTGAAGTGTTACAAGATGCCAGAACTTGGTATGAGTCATCCAAAAGAAAGAGTTTTTATCAATATGCATTATGTGTATGTGTATCTAATTCCTGTGTCTCTTGAGAAAATATATGACAGAAACAGGAATTAAATATGAAGGGAATATATCTTCGAAAGTGTTTGTGTACTAGAGAAGCTCCCAAGAGATTAGTGTTTTAAAGTCAAAATAATATTCTGAGTCTTTTGAGACGGATGTTTGGAAAGCAGTGTTTGAGCAGCATGAGTTTCAGGATGTTTCCGGAAACCTGAATTCAGATTGGATTGCTGTGTGTGATAGATGCTTTCAGCTCCAAGGTGAACACCAAAATACACATCAAGAAATCCACCGGCAAATGGCCTGATGTCAAAGAAGCTGTCAGCGCTCTGACAACAGTTTAAGACTGAAGCTGCTAAAAGTACAGATTCATTTTATGTCATTTCATGGCCTTCTTTTAAAGCCACTGAAGCAGAATTGACTGACTTGTCTAAACTTGTTTTGTATTACCCTGCAAAGAAGAAGGCCAATTTCTCATGAAATATAGATTAGTTTGAACTCAAACAATAAGCCCAAGTTTCTGTCTATCATGATAGAAGTAAGATCTTGCTAAATAATTTTCTCTTCTGGCTAAAGTGGCTTCTGGGATTTCCAAGGATTTTCTAGCCTAGAGCTGATGGTCTGATTTGGACTCACATTAGAGGACTAAAGCTCATGAGTGCCCTGTCAGTGTTAACCCAGCTGCTCTGCAAAAGTCTGGAGTTAAGTGCCAGGTTCAGCCGTGTACTCTGGAACAAATATTGTCTGCTTCGAGCATTGTCCTAGACATTTATGATCATGTGAGCCACTTAAATTTAGCATGCAGTCATTTAACTTGAGTTAGAGCAGGATGAAATTTTGGGGTACCTGTCAAATAGTAGGAACATAAGGTGAAAGGCCATTTCTGAGAGTTAACACCTAGACATATGCACCAAGTAGCTGTTACTCCTATAAAGCTCTCTGCTTTCTAGAGCTGTCTTAGAAGCATTTCCCTGGTAGGAGTACTTTACTCTACACAGCACTCTCTTGGCTTCTCAAGAGTTCAGTTTTTATGCTTATGCATCCTGCTTCATGATGCATGTGAATTAGACCTTTTCCCTTTTTGCTCTGCCAGGCCTTTGAGAACACGAGGCCAAAGCCACCAAAATCTCAGAATGGGTCATCAGCTCAAGCAGCCATCAGAAAAGCTTCCCTGCACATGCCGAAAGCTGCCTCGCAGACACTTTGTCCATCGTGTGAGGGCAGCTTCCTTCCGTGGCACTTCCGAGAAGACCCGTTCCGTGGGGGTGACGGCAGGAGACCACCCAACCCAGCAGTTACTGTGCAGTGGGGACAGTCACCCTTTTGCTCTGCGGAGGGGGTGCGGCTGTTGGATGGCTTCGCTTGCCCTGCTCTCCCAAATAGTCGTATTTCTGTTGAAGCTGAATGTTGTGGTGTGAGGACGAGTGCTACTGATTGCTGTTTCTGTTGTCACAGATTTAGAATAGTAAATGAGTCAGGGTCAGGCCCGCTGAGTCTGGGTGTATATATGATTTTAATTTTAAAGATTTCAGTGTTTTGAGTCATACCTTTAAAGAAATCAAAGGGAAGAAGTTCTAGCTATGGGACTTGTGCCACTTCTTTTAGGGATGTTTGTTCTAGTCTGTGATATAACCTAGTTAGTTTCTTCTTTATGCTTACAGTTATACACAGACCCGCTAATGAAAGGGATTTTTTTCCTTTGGTAAGCTTTGTTTTATGAGTCTCCAGGAGTCTTCAATGTAGTCAGTTCCATTTTTCAAAGCATAAACACCCTCTTTTTTGATAACGCCTTTGAGTCTCAAATCAAATTTAAAGGCAGGAATGATCTGAAGATGCTTCTTTAATAGCTATGCTGTCTAGAGGCTGCAACTGAGCTTGAGGTCCCACTGTAGCAGGAATAACATTCACCTTTAGCGGGAGAGTTGTTGTCTTGAAGGTCTTAGACTTGAAATGGGCAGGATGCTCACGGGCTGGGAGGTGGACGGCATTATTATCTCCACGCTGCAGATGCAGGAGCTCATTTTCTTTGCAGAGATGCTGACTTTGTTTTTATGGCCTGCTTTGTTTTGCAGAGCTCTGTGGTGAACAGCCGCCTCCTTGTGTGCGCATGTCTTACCATTAAATTTCTTTCCTTGACAGAGTGACTTGGCCCCTCCTTGTGTTGATCCACATGTGTCAACTCCTGCTTCCTTTTATTTTTATTATTGTTTTTTAAATGTTTTCTTTATCTGTATTACTGTGGTTTTTCTCCTTCAATAGAGAAAATATCAGTCTGTGCACTGAAAACCCCATCATAAAATGGTGAAACCTGCAATTCTTGGGCACCTGCTTAGTTGCAAGCTCGGGCACGGAAGAATGCCAGGGAGAATGCATTAATGATTGCATTAATGTCACTATTTGAGCTGTTCAGCTCACTAATCCAATCCCAACTGTGCTAGTCCTGACTATTAAGCCTGTAAACAGTCTTCATTTTGGGAATCCTGAGAGAGGAGGAGAAGAATAACAAGGATCTCTGTTTCTCCTCAGAGTGGAAGATGGTAGAGACAAGCAGCCAGACGCAAGATTGCGGTATTCTTAGCAATCTCTATTCGTGCCGTAGGCACAGATGCGATTCAGTGCTTGTCCTGTGCTTGCACTCTTCATTCTTTACAAATTTTGGTTTCCTTACTGGAACTCCAAAACAAAACCACAGTTTAACTATCAGACACTTGCATATGGGAACTGTTTTCAGTGGCAGTCAGGGAGTGAATTCTTATGTAAAAGGTTTATAGGCACTGCCCTGTTACTGAAAAGTATTTTGCAGATTCCCTTATTAGAAATCAGTCCTTCCTTTGAGACAAGTTGGGATGTTGTAGCAGCTCATGCTAGAAATGAGAGTATACTTAAAGTGCAAAAATTTTCTGGCAGATTTTAGGCACTGTGTGTGTTGTTCTCTGGAAACTAAAGGAAGGGCTCCCTTTTCTGTAGGCCAGGTGACAATCATACAGGTTCCCAGTGGGCCCAGATACAGTGGGGACAGGCTGCAATTCAGCAACATGTGTCCAGCCTACAGCATCCTCCTTCTGCAATGCTGCGCCTCATCTCTGCAGATGCATTTAGAGGATGGAGCCGTTGCCCTCTTCCAGAAGAGCTGCCAGTACAGAAAAACTCTCTGTGCTTGTTGCCTTTTTTCTCTGCATCACTTGTTTTTTGTTTCTGTCATTTCCAGGGCCCAAAAGGAGAAAATGTTGGTTCAATCACTCAGCCTCTTCCCAGCAGTTACTTGATCTTCAGAGCAGCCTCCGAATCGGATGGTGAGTTCTGGTCTTTATTTGCTTTGGTGGGACTTCAGGGTTGTTCGATGTGGACTTCAGTACTGTACACTTCTTGCTAGTTAAGACAACAGGTTGGTGCAGTAAATTGATGCATAAAAGAAAAAATGGCACCTCAAGTCAAGATGTAATTCATTAGCAAGTGTCTGAACAGTCTGAGCAGACCACAGGCACATTTCGTATTCCCCACTGACTAGCCACCATTCATGTTGGCCATGTCCATGGATGAAGGACCTAGAATTATAGCTGGAGAAAATACACTAAATAAGTAAATACTGGAAGATGAGAGGAGTTGTTCCAGAAACTGGGATGAGAAGAGTTTTACCTATACCCTCAGCTGGAGAGAGATTTTATAGTTTATCTACCAATGTCTTTCACTAGGAAGGGATCTGCTGGAGAAAAATGACATAGTAATATTGAAGGTTGTGGATAGATGTCTCTCTGCCACCAGAAGTCTCTTGTGAACTTATTGTACTGTGGTTTGCACTACAGCAGGCACAGATGGCCCTGTAAAATACTGTTCTGGGAACTCACAAAATCATGGAAGGTAAATTTAGGTCAGTATTTAACAAACATGCCAGCTTGCTATGTGAAAATCTCTCTAAATGACTTCAGAGGGCCTAAAATATCAGTGATTTATAAGTAGATAAGATTAAAATCATGTTTTCATTCCAGCTGACCTTCAGAGTACATAATTTTCTTTTTTTCTTCTTTTTTTCTTTTTTCTTTTCCTGCAGCAAATGAAAGCAGGCTGCTCATTTTAGGGACATTTTTCACCTATCCCACAACACATACCGAGGTAGCTTGCTTGGTATTATTCTAGATAACTTCAAGAATGCACAAACATTTTATGAAGCACAGGGAGCTTTAGAATCAGAGTCCTTCTGGCCCAGCGATTAAATTTCACTTACTTCTAACAGCTGGAAATCGGACACCAAAGATGGTAAATGCATCTTTGACGTGGCATTTAGAATAAGAGGAGATTTTCTTTATTGCAGACTTAGCACACTGTTCATCTTTCCCCTAAGCAAAGCAGGCTGTTCGTGGTGATCTGTACTATCTAGGCAGGGGAAGCTGTTTGCCAGTGCAGTGAGATCATACAAAATTAAGTGGAACTTGTATAGAGCAAAAGCAGCACATTTATTTCTTTGCATGTGATGCTTTTGTACCTCATGGAACAACACAACTTTCACAGCATATTTGTGCAAAGGAATACAGGATTCCACCCAAGTGTCATTCGTGTAGAATGATGCAGATTGATATAATCGTCTCTGGGGAATAGAGTGCCTTTGAGCTAGACCTAGTAAATTACAGGCATTTAAAACTCTGGTTAGACAGACAGCCCACAGAATAGATAGATAGAACAATCCCACCAAGTTCTTAGGCAAGTGAATAACTTCAATAAATGTCTATCAATCCAGATCTAAATTATTTCCTTAGAGATCCATGCAACTTGCCTTTCTGTTAGCTTAGGAAGTGTACAAAAGGGGCAGTGTAGTCACTGCATGCATCTAAGACAAACTGCTGGCTGATGAAGATTTTTTTTTCCCTTGGCATTTCAATTGTCTTCTAAATGAAAATTTTCATTCTGGTAGAAGCTGAATGATGAAACCTTAAAGCCAACCTAGCAAAGAGCCGTGTGGCTGAGCATGTAATCCCTCTTTTTTGCAGACTGTAATGGGCCAGTTAGGTGGAGTAGAAAGCTTTAGTTTTGTTTTAACTAGCCTTACCCATCAAAGCTTCAAAGCTAGAAGTAGCCTGAGGAGATTATCAAATGTAAAATGTCTCTAACTGGGTCTAGTCTGGGTAATGCACCATAGTACTGAAAAAACACAAAATGGACCAAATAATTGAGAACTTTGAATATTTAAAGGCCTGTCAGAGGCTTTCTATCCAGTGAACTGTTATTTATCTTTGATATCATAAGAGCTTCAGATAGTGAATTAATTGAATGTATTGCTACAGCCAAGATGTTTACCACGAATTTTGGGAAGAGTGCCAAGGCCAGATAGCTCCAAGTAGAATCACTTGAGAACTTAGCATAATTTTTATGTATTTTTGTCTCTTTCCTACAGTAAGGTCTTATGGTTAGATGGGAATCTAATGTGATCAAGGGAAGCAGCAGGAACTGAGAAACCTCTAAATCAGATATCATAAATCTATATCTAGAATGCAGCTAGAACCTTTGGTTTAGGATGAAGTAGCTTTTAAATGACATTAGCAATGCTCAAGATTCACCTGCAGAGATTCCGAGTGAGTAAATTATGCCCAAATAGCTGCCATCAGTTAGTCCCAAGAGGTGTCAGTGACTGACAGAAATGAAGAATTCTGTCTTTGGCTTTGTATTTGGCAAAAGCTTTTGATATCATATCTCACCAGAAATGCTAGCATGAAAGACGGTTAAAATAAAAACTATTTGACTTCACAGCCCAGGTCAGTGAGCTGTGAGAAGCAGATGAACCTTGAGTAGGAAGAGGAGGTGGTTTGGGCATCTCTGCTCCGTGGAGCAGTGTAGACCAGCTGACGAACAGCCAAGCTGTTTGTGGCTGTTGCACTCTAGGATCTGTGACTTGCATCATTAGATGGCATAAAGCTTATGAAGACAGGACACAAAGAATGGAAACTGCTACTTTTAAAGAAATCTTGGACAAACTACTCTAAAGGCAGCCCAGCTACTCAAATGGTTGTAGGCAATTGTAGAGATTTATCTGTTGTGAACAGGCATCTCCTGGAGAGTATATTTCAGCTTGTTTCATTTCTTTAATGCACTGGACAGCTATACAGGATGTACTTACAGTCAAGAGAGATGGGGATTTTAGACGGAAGGAGCTAAGCTGGCTGACAGAAATGGGCCAGGTGGGATGTGTTTGCTTGTATAATGTTAGCGTGTGTTTGTAGTATGTTCACGTCTCCTTCGGAGGTGTGATACTGCATGAATCTGCAGCATCTCTGAGGAGGTGTCCTGACCGTATTCTTCTTAACAAAACCTCCCATGGTCATAATGAAAAATGAACTGCCGAACATTTGGCAAATTTAACAGTAATTCATGGAGGCCTCTGACTTGCTGGGAAATATTGAGATATAGCATATGTCAGATGTACAGTTCTGCTCTCCAGGCAGCTATATCATGATCAGCAGCAACATGGCCTACTTCTTTTTCTCTCTGCATTTCAGAATCCCCCTTTTCCCCTCTGCTGTGCCATCTGTGACAGCCTGTTGGCAGGATTTGAGGTCCTGACTTCTGGACAGCCTGCCGAACCACCGTCAAGCTACAGTAAATTTCACATTCACAGACCCCTGCAGCAGTCTGCTCTGTGATGTGTTTTAAAGACATCTGGAAGGTTGAATCAGCCTACAAGGCTCAACCTGTACAAACACAGTCTTTCTCTCAAACTAGCTTCAGTAAAGAAAATTGATTTTTCCAAACCAGTGACTATGTCTGCAAAGCACATTTGTGCTGATGAGAGTGTTAGAATTAGTGGCTGAAACATGTCCCGTGGGTACTGCCACCAAAGGGGTTACTGGGGGGAATGCAGTGTGGCAGATAAGTAAGGGTTAAAGGCTAAACAGAGGAGATGTAAACCACACTTGCATTTTGTTCCTTATGTGCATCCCCTCCTCCAGGCATGCTTTAGATAGGCTCCATTGCCTGATGTGGGTATTGCTTCTTTAATCATTGGTAGTCACCAGACTCTTCTTAGAAAAAGGATACTCTGATCTAGGGAGAAAAATTACTTTATTGCAATGAGGGTCACGCTCAGGAGCAACAAACCAGGAGGAGGACTGCAGTTCACAACCCAGTTCACACCGAAGTACATCATCAAACCCAGGGATACTGGAAAAAAATAAAGTTATCTTCATAGACTTATGTATGACTCCGTTAGCCCTTTTACAGCAATTTAAAATCCATACATTTGCAATCAGATTTTACATAGCTTGGTGCATAAATAGCACTGGCAGCTAATTGAAGGATTGCATCCTTGCAGCTTGACAGCCAAAGTGTAACAAATCATGCACGTAGACACCCAAGTGGTACAGCAAAATGAGAAGCAGTCATCTGAATACGGTGACCTCAATGTTCAATGACTGAAGCAAATCAGTGTCTTCCTCATCATTTGTGATTTGCGTGCACTTGAGCAAGAATTCATCGTTTCCAGGTGGCAGTCTACCTCAGGCTGATTCTTAAAAGCATCTGTCTTATAGGTGTAAGGCAGGAAGCTGAAAGCTGGATGACTTTAATAATTCAAGAAGAATAATGCTCCCTTAGTGATGCCCGTCTAGAGGAATGTATGCTACTAGGTGTGAAGCTTTTGAGGTCTTAATTGGCAAGAGATTAATCCCAGCTGTTCTGTAGCTACAAGTATTCATTGGCAAAACGGGTATTCCCCAAATGAGATTTTGGTGTGCAGCATCGCGATTGCACCTCGAGCAGATTTTTACTTTCTTGGTGAGGGCTGAGGGAAGGTTATCTGGCACTTCAGTGATTACTCATTGCAAAATGTGGCAGACAGATAGAGTTGGCATATCCAATTATGAGTATTCCTAGCTGCGATCATAGTGACTATAAAGAATTTCAAGAGTGAAGAGCTTTCAGCACTACCTGATTTTTCTGTAGGCTAGTGCTGTAATTGGAGAGTTGTTTGAGGGCTAAGCCATTCTCCAAGTACTCCTAGAAGGGGTTCCTTGAGCTAACCCTGGTTCAGAAGCCTAAGCAATCTTTTGATTATGCTTTTCCAAGGGAGAGCAGTACCATTTGTTTCTTTTTAGTGGTTCCCTTTTGTCCGTGGGAAAAGAAGTGTTTTTTTCAGCTGCAGGCTCCCGGTTTCAGCTGGGCACCAAGGACAAGCAGCGCCCTATGGAGGTGGACAGGGGCATCCCTTCAGAGTGAGGGGATCCTGTGTGATTCCCACTGGCCAACGGTGTGAAAGTCCCTCTCAAAGGGTTGTTGAGATCCAGTCCAGCCCGTTGGGCCAGGCAGCCTAGAGAAGTATCCATGGGATGGATGTTTGATCTTGTTGGCTGCTTTTTATAAGCTTGTCTCTGCCTGGGATGGTTGTGAATGTGGTTTCTGATCCAGATGGGAAGGATCTGTGCAAATGGACTATTTACATCCCAGACCATTCCAACTCAATGCAAGAGTCACAGCTCCCTTCAGGGATCCCACCCTTTAGGTCAGCACAACATGCTGCATGCAAAAGAGAAGGGATCCTGCTCCACAACTGCCTGGCTAAGGGAACACTTTGTTCCTTGCTCCCAGGTAATATAGATCTTCTTGAAGCAACAGGATTTATGCAAAATTCTCCCAAAATAGTCACTGAAGCGGATAGAGTAGAATACCATTTCATATAATAAATTCTTAAAACCCTGTGAGGGATTTTGCCATAGGCTGATGGTATGTTCTTGGGTTTTCCTCCAGGATTTAAACATAAGCTTTTTTAGGGCACAGTCTGTCACAGATTATAACAAAAATCTGATAATTGATTGCATTGTTTTACATTACGTTTTAAAAACCTCAGACCTTCTAAACAAGTGCAGTTGTAATTCTTCCTCAACTCTTTCTTTTGGTTCCTTTATCTGCATCATATTGTACTGCTCTTCGTCTCTTAAGAAACACAGATTCTCCTTCTCTCATCTAATTATCCTGCAAACAGAAGTGACTGGAGTCAACCACTCAAAATATGGAAATGTGAGAATAAAGGTAGCCAATGAAGCCTTTGTGCGGACAACAATAACTGTAAATGATAGCCTTTAATTATGTGACCACATTCTTTTTTTCCCCTTCTGCAATTCCTGAGGGAGTGAGTAGGCTCACTGTATAAGCAATTAAGTAATTTGAATGCCAGAATTCTCCTTTCCTTTTCACAATAAGGATGAATATTACTCAACAGCAAGATCACTCAAATGTAAAAACGTTTCATGTAGGCCTGTAGCGAGGAACAGGTTTATCTTGTGTGCAAGCCTCGAAACTCAGAGGGCATAATTTTTTGGTGTTATGGTGCAATTACCACATTGTTGACTTGCAGAGAATGTAACCTTTTCATTTGCAGAGGAAATGCCATACTTCATGTCTGCTTCTGTGTTATGTATTTGTTTGGATTCACAGCACCACCTGATGGCCGAAGGCCTGTGTCTTTTATGTTGCGTCCCTTGAATTTACTTTCTGTTAGAAATGAAAGTAGGGCAATACCCTGGTGCCATTCCTGTGCTCTGTGGGACAGAAATAATGCTGATTGCCAATGCACAGGGCTTTTCTCTAAGGAAAATTCCTTGAAAGCTTCTGCACTGCAGTATTAAAATGAAGATTTTTAACATGCTTTTTTTCAAGTAGGTCCTTTGATTAAGGTTTCCAAAGTGTTGCCAGGCACGAGAGCTATCTCATCACCACTGCCCGCTGCAGATAATAGCCAAAAATGGGCTTTCAACTTAATGAGTCAGGGAAGAGGGGCTATGTAGGAGGAAGTGGGTTTGACTCTGTTCTGCCATTTACTCTAATGGCTTATCCATGCAAATCCTCCCCCATGGTGAGGAGGGAATAAATTCCTGGGTGTAGAGTCTTAATGAAAAAAAGTTTCTTAAGTACAAAATAGTGTGAAATCAATTTCAATATCCTTTAGCCCTCCTAATCTTTTATTAACCGTTATGAATGGTTTTATTATTAAATCATAAGCTGGAGCTGATGGAATTTATAGGAGTAGATTGGAGGAAATGGCTGGACTCTGTGGTGTTCGTGGTTCTCTGTTCAAGTGGAATTCTTCCAAGCTTGGGAGCAATTCCCTCTCTCTCACTGGTTATAGCTTTGTATCAAAACAAGCACTAAGAGCTTCTCAAACTTATATATTTATATACCTGTGATATGGATATTTTAAAATCTCACTGATCTTCTTACAGAGCTAGATTTTGGTCATGGCAAAGTCAATGGGAATTCTGCCCAGTAGTGGCTGGATCCCAGTGTGGTTTAAGCATATGCCTGATGCTTGGCATGTGATAGAGTAGGACATAACACCAGCATTTCCCCAGTGGGACCTCAGTGTGGATGTGGTCCAGAGGAAAACTGTCTGTAGCAAATTGCCATTGCCAGAGCAAAATCCTTAGTTGTTTTCTTCATTGCCTCACAAGTGCACTTCTAATTATTGCAAAATGTATTCAGAGGACTGTAATGAAAAGCTTTGTTTTACAGGCTGGAAATTAGAGGGTTTCTCCCTTGATACCTCCATACCTGAATGCTCAGCCAATATGCAGGTGTCCTGGCCTCATTAGTGACTCTGGACTACTGCAGCAAGCTATTTCCAAGAATACAGAGGCTCCAGCAAGGCCTCCAGCAAGGGGTTGGTTGTGCTTTAACACTAACACACCACTTCATGGACTTGGAGGGGGCACTGCATGAGGAGCCAATATGCAGGTTGGGTTCCTGTCTCATCTTTGTGCCATGCCTGAAGTTTCTTGTATTGGCAAATTACCTTCAGGTGAAGCCTTTCTGTGGCAGGACAAGAAAAGCTAAAATGAGTAGGTAGAGAGGAAGAGGTGCTGTTAGAGCAAAGCTGCGGTGAGTTTTCCATTGTTATTACCTGTGCACATATGTCACTCATGCAGCTGCCGAAGTATTTACCATTTCCAGTCAGATAACCTAGGGATTATTTATGTGAAAAGTAGATTATGGTACACAGTGACTTCTTGCCTTAAAGCGAGCTTTGCACTGAGGTAAGAAGCTTTATAGAGGCGGTGCACAAATCGTCTTACTTGCTCTCCTGTGCTTAAATAATTCCCCTTGTTTTTACAGGCCGGTGCTGGCTGGATGCTCTGGAGCTTGCCCTGCGCTGCTCCAGCCTCTTTCGGCTCAGTGCCTCCAAGCAGGGCAAGGATGGAGAAATGAACTGCTCCACGGACGCAGCCCACGCAGGGCTCAACAATCTCTTGCACACAAGCACCATCTCGGACCAGGAGCTCTTCCAGTAAGCCTAGGCTTTCACTTCCTAATACCCAGAGCAGATTTGCGTGGCTCATGTGTGGGCATCTATTTAACCTGATCATAATCTAGACAGAGTTCACTTAAAAAAGGCAATTAAAAGTAAGTTTCCGGGTTCCTCTGCTGTGTCCATCAGGTCTGACGAACATGAGGCCTACTGTCACCTAGTGCTTGAGCACAGAGGCTGGAGGGAACCTCAACTGAGTTCTTGTGCATCAGAAGCAAATTTCTGCCATCCCTTGCTTGGTCCAAAACACTCTCTGAAGATGCTGGCATGAAAAATGGCTTGTCTGAGTGGAGACTGGAGAGTCTAGCCACTACAGGGGATCTGGGGTTAGCTAGATATTCACAGTGTCTGTCTACGGGTTAGCACATATGGCCTGGAGTCTGATCTGTTTTTTAATAATGCACTTTTGCTACTAATAATACAGTGTCATAGTCAGCAGGCTGCGCACACGGCATCCTGAGATGTATAATTACTTTTTCTCTCTGCAGGGGTTTTGACTGGTTTCCAATTTCCTCCTCAATGCCTCAGATAAATATTCACATATGGGGAAAAAGTCCCTATAGCCGCCTTCTGTTCACAGCACTACAGCAGCATTTTGGAACAACTCGCATCAATGCTCTTTAAGCGGTATAAGAAATGGTGGAGGGGATTATCTGTTGTTTATAGCTAAATAGGTGATCTCAAGAATCCCTGTGGAATAGATAGTTCCCAGTCCAGGGGACATGCGATGTTTATTGCCACTTCTACTGACGTCAGTTTGGCTCTCAGGGCTTCCAGAAATGCACCATGGGCTGGACAGTATTTTTTTTAGGGTAGTAACTTTTACAGTATGCTCTGTATATCCTATTCTCTGAGAATTTACTATTCTAGTTTCCTTCTGCCTAAGAGAGCCTTTAGGACTTTGCTCACTGTGAGCTTTTTGGCTGATGGTAAATGCAGGAAGGTAGTGGATTTGTTTTTTAGCAGGTGGAGGTTAAATGGAGCCTGTGGCATGGAGGATATACATATAGACCCGTGGCTACTGTAAATGGCAAGTGCAAAGGGTGGAGATAAAACGGTATTGAAGTATTTTTGCTCTGACATATGTTGCACAAATGACACTTCTGCTTCACTGCTTATCTGTTCGATATTAAAAGGCCTCTTGAACTGCTCAGCAGCAGCACCCATGGCAGAGTCTTCAGCAGGACATCAAATGCACAAATGGAGTCCGATTTCTGGGACAAGCTCAGCTGAGTGGTTCAAGTCAGGGGTATATGAACTTCCTCCCAGTGTCTGGCCGTCAGGACAAATCAGTTTCCACTCTAAATTTTGCTGCTAGTTTTAATTTCTACCCAGACTTTCCCTAGTGCTTAAAGCCCGGGAGAATTTGTCATTACGGGTCAGAAGGATGAGTTTCCCTGGAGGAATGAGGAACATTTCAGCAAGAGAAAAAGCAAAACCAAAATTGTCCAAGTGCTGAGCAAAGAGTTTTGGGTTTGCCGCTGACAGCAGCTTCCTTGCAGGGATTAAATCATTCTAATTAAATGCCTTCCCTACAGGGAATCACACCAATTAAATTGGCACGCTGTTGTTAGGGGGGCAGTTAATTACATTTAACTCTATCTTCAAATTAGCCAAACGACTCTGTCAGAAAAAGAAAAACAAAAAGAAAAGGGAGATGTTGTATATTCCAGAGAAAGCAATCCCCAAGAGACTTGGCAAGCGGGGATCTTCCCTTGAGCCAAAGCTACATTTGCCTGCTGGCTGCTTTTCTGCTCCCCTGCTGGGAGACAAGTCGGGATTATACAGTGGTGTTGAAATCAGTGTCTTCAGTAGTGTATAAATATGGGAAGGGGAGAGCTATGAAATGCTGCTGAGCAAGGGCTGAGGATCTGTGCAAATCTGTGATTTTAGACAAGAGGCTGTAAGAGAAGTAGATACTCCTCTTTTATTGTGAAACTGCATTTCTTCTTGCTTCCATCTCTTATCTCTGCAATCCCAGATATCTGTCTTGTCTTCTTGTTTGATGCAGAGCCAAAGTGTGTTTCCTTTGTGGAGAAAAGCACTGTCTAACCCACGGAAGTCCCGGTCACTAGTCAAAGTTTCCAGGAACAACCCTAGAGCATAAAACACTAGTGTCAGACAGCTCCATTACACTGAAGCAGTAAATTAGCCCTGAAAAATGCTGTCTTATTTGTGTTTCTGGGTAAATGGAAGCCAGCTGTTGACTGTTGTCATTTCCTCTTGGCTTTTCAAATCTGATCCAAATCCCTTTAGAAGCCTTTACATTGATTTTAGTTCAAGCTCATAACTTTGCATTTGGTTTTAACGTATTGTATATATTTACTGCTGTTACTGTGTGGAAGAACAGAAGTGCCTGGCTCCAAGTTGTCAATTTTGTTCTGCAGAAATCAGAATGAGAAATTTCTGGTTTCCCTTTGGTTCCCCAGAGCAGCTCCTGGCTCCGGATGTCCTAAGTCTTGTTTTGGTGGTGGCAGTGACCAACTGTTCAATGGAATTTCATATGATTTTCACTTCCACTTGGGGTAAATCAGACATCCTTAAAAACATCTGTTTATGAAAGGAAGTTTTCTGGAAGAGTAGGGGGGAAAAGCAGAAGAATCTAAGAAAAGAGTCATTTGCTCCACCAAAACTCCACACCATTTGTTCCACACCAAACAGTTGTGAGGAAGCCTGAGGGCTGAGGTAAGAAATTTTCAGAGGAAGGTGCCAGCAGCCCCTCAGACCTAGGCTAGCCAAGCAAAGAGGTGGTATTTGTGTGAAGGTATGTAGGAATAAGGAAAACTGAAGCCTATGCTAAATATTTCTTGGGGGAAAAAAAATGGCATTTAGTAATTACCATTTTGGGTCCATCTCATCATGTTTGACGTCTCTTGTATGAGCTGTATCTGCTTTTTCAAATGGATGCTATAAACCATCTGAGGGACTAATTTTGGATTTTTCTTGATTCTGTAAAGATTGGATTAGAGAGCATGAAAACTGCAGCTTCTGCACTTTTCTTTGATGTCATTATTATCTGGCTATTCTTGTTATGGGCTTTGAACTACAGAGTTCTTGCTCACAACATTATCTAATGGCAACAAGTTATCCAGGATAGTTTGTGTGTGTGTGTGTGTGTGTCTGTGTGTGAAAATACTCGCTTGTATTGATATTTAAACTCGCCTCTCTCAGTAGGGCTGACTTAGGACTGTCCTGTTGAAATAAAGCAATAGCAATATTAAAAAAAATATATATTCCACAGCGTTAATTTTTCCCCATATGCTACATTCCACAGATTTTTTTTTTTTTTTTTTGGAAAGGCAAAAGTGTCTCCTAGCAAATAATCAACCCTGTGTTTCAGTTTGAATGACTCGGCCTTGGAGAACAACCACCATTTGGAGAACGACGCTTTTTCAGACAAGTCCGAGAGGGACAATGTAGAGGAATCGGAGAATGAAACGCATGAGAACAGCAGAAAGACGAATGAAAGCGAGAGCGATCAGTCAGAACTGCATGGAGAAGTCTCCCCCGGAGGGAAGGGGACCACTTATATTGAGCAGGTCTATGAAGAATTTGGGGAGGTAAATGGAAAAATAATCATTTTAAGCCTTGCCCGTTCCTACTGAAATGTGTCTGGGTTCATAGTATTTGTCAAGCAGCCCTTTAGGTGCAGTTAAGAACCTGCTCTGTGACTTCCAGTGCGGTACAGATAAAGCAGTGCACAGCTTGCTGCAAAAATGTGTTGAATTATCACGTGCTCTGGTAATTCTGCATTATGCAGAGCAGCTGTGCTACCAGGCCTTGGCACACTTCCAGGAGCAGCGAGTGGTTTAACCAATTCCTGCATTAGACAGCCACGTAGTGCTGGCACGGCTGTGCTCCGCAGTGCCAGCAGGAGTGGGAATTGCTATTCCGAGCATGTATCCCTGCCAATTAGGCTGCTCTCTCCTTGCAAGATACAAAATATGATACTTTCCTTTCCTTGTTATGCATGAAACACCCTTTTTGTGCATCCTAATGGAGCGTTTGAGCCGCTTGATTCCTAAATGGCTGTTTCTTGTCAGGATGTGATTTCTCGTGTCATTTAGCAGCAGGAAGGTGCACTCGTGTTGTGTGCAAGAGCCTTCGTTAGCTGGTTGTGATGCCCCGAGCAGCCCCAGAGCTGGGTGCTGGGTGTGAAACACTTTGGGAGTGGAGCAGAGGCACCTCTCCTCTCAAATCCCATCCCAGCTGGGACCAAACAGAGGATTCTGGATATACCTGAAATATTAAACGGCAGCAAAATTAAAGGGAACTTAATATCTATGATTATCTTAATATCTATGATTCTATGATTCTATGAATTCTATGATTCTATGAAATGACTTGAAGTTGTTTTTCCTCCTGCCTCTTCTCCTTCTCTTACCATCCTTCCCTTCTGCAGTTATTCACTTCCGATACAACCTCATGCAGCAATTTCAGGATGGAATTAATTTATATTTCCAGCACATGAACACATGAAAACCTGAATAAGTAATGAAGGTTGTGACTGACCTATAAGTATTATAAGCCCTAGTGGACTCTGAAGTGTTAAGGCCTCTAATGTTTTGAAAATGCACCTGGAAAAGAGTTTCCTTGCTTCTGCATTGACCTTCCCTTTTTCCATCAGACAGGTGAATCATCTCAGACAGAAACTGTCTCTGAGGAGAACAAGAGCCTGATGTGGATCCTGCTGAAGCAGCTGCGGCCAGGCATGGATCTGTCCCGGGTGGTGCTGCCCACCTTCATCCTGGAGCCCCGCTCATTCCTAAACAAACTCTCTGACTACTACTACCACGCGGATCTGCTTTCCCAGTAAGCAGCACTCAGAGCACACCTGGCTGTCCATAAATCTCTTATTTCCACCAAAACATGTGACAGTGTGAGTTTGGTGCTGGCAGAAGGGTGCTTGTACTTCTGAGAGGTTCCCAGGTAATATAGAATAATACACAACAAATCAAGCTGGTCAGCAGCAGCCAGTGTGAGATCTTCAGTGTGAGGGACTGTTGTCAGGGTATGAGCACAGGGAGCAAGAAAAGCTCAGGATGTAGCATTCTTGATGCGTACAAATTGATGGGGATTCGTCTGGATCCTGTGAGCATTCAATGCAGTGATGTGCCACCTCCTGGTGTACTGATGAACAGAGCCCTGAGGTATAGACTGTGGCAGATTTGTTGAGTGCTTCAGTCTCAGAAAGCAATTATTTAGCTTATAAATAAACGGGAATCATCTTCTAACACCGTTGGTCAGATGCATCTTTCTAGGAGCACCAGAGTAGAAAAGAGAAATTGTTGCTCTTGTAAATAGGACCATCTTTCTCAGTGGAATATGCATGGAATATTTTACAGTCTATGTGTACAGCACAGGTTACTCATGTTCACCTACCTAGCTCTGGACTATTTTAGAATTATAAGGTATTTTCAAGCTGTTTTTATCCTATTTGTAACATATGAAATTCAGGAAATGATTCTTCTCAGTGTTAAGATCTAAGGAAGCTTGGGGAGGTGCGAAGATTTTGTTAAATAAATCTCCTTGTTGTATGGTTCTTCTAAATATGTTTTGTGAGAATTTCCAAATCCAGATAAAATGTCAAAGATGATCAGTTTGGAAATACAAGGAATCCTACTGTTATATTTACTTCCCATTTTGCCCTTGGGTGGGAGGTTGGACAAGATGACCTTGAGACCCTTCTAGCCTAAATTGTTCTGCGAAATCTTAGTGGGCTAAAAAAGGCCACATAACACCATCTTTGAAATCTATAAACAAAGAGGAAACATGAGGAATGAGATCTGTCTTTGATTTAGAGAGATAAGTGTTGTTGTGTTGAACCACATTGTATTGTTCACTGTAACCAAATGCTAGTGTGAGTGGTAGTCCCACATTAACTTACTTGAAAGTATTTCCAATCAAACTTGATAAACCCCAGGATTTTTATTAGGCTTTTTGCAATAATGCAGGGTGAGAGTGTCACTTATTAGGACTTTGTGTGCATGTTGTGTGATGTACTTCACTAAGAAACCACTTTTTGACTGACAGACACCTTTTTCACTATCAGCAGCACAAAAGTTAATTTCAGTTTTGTACTGGTGAAAAACCTTTGAAATTAATGCCATAATACTGGTATGAAATGAATGTGATGTGTGAATGATATAAAAGGAATTCAAATACCCATTTTCTGTCCTCTCATATAGGGCTGCCCTTGAAGAAGATCCATACAGTCGAATTAAGCAAGTTTTGAGGTGGTATTTGTCTGGCTTCTATAAGAAGCCAAAGGTAAGAGCATGTATAAATTGGCAATGTAATGGCCATTGAAATCCTCTACTATAGTTGTGTATTTCCTTATTACCTTTCCTTTGACTCTTTACCTGTTCTGTTGTTCCAAAGATTTTTCAGGTTGCTTTAAAAACAAAAATTGTATTTGATATTGGGGTGGAATTAAAGAAGACCGTGTCAGTTTTCATATGTAAAAGTGTTGATTAACTCAGAGCTTTGCAGCTGACAGCTGGGAGGCAGAACTAATTATCAGCAAGTATTGATTCCTTGAATGCAAGATTGGCTACGGATCTCTTTTTCTTGTTTCAAAATTGTTAATACTGTAGTGCCACATCAGTATGTACATGTTGCCTGCAGTCACAGAAATAATAAAGCTTGGGCATGTCAAAGCAGGAATAGCAGATTGATCCATGGCTCAGGTGAAGAGGTAAGAGCAGGAGAATGTCTGTAGTCAGTTCTTAGATTTGATTCTTGTGATTGACTTAATTTAAAACATCGAGGAGAAAAGTCGTATATTGTTTTGTGACTACCTCTGTAAAGTTGGAGTGCAAATCTTTGTTTTTCAGGGAATAAAAAAGCCATACAACCCTATTCTGGGAGAGACATTTCGCTGCTGTTGGTTTCACCCTCAGACAAACAGTCACACGTTTTACATAGCAGAACAGGCAAGTCGCTTGATCTGGGTGCATCTGTTTGTAAAACTACCTTCCCCATCTCACCCCAGAAGAAGAAGTTTGTGTAGCAACAGCCAGAATGAGACATAGAATAAAGTATCTGCTTTTTTTACATTTACACAGATTACTGATAAGTTTGGCAGAGGCTCAAGACTGGAAATGCAAGTCCTCCACATATAACATTGATTTATTAGCTTCTTCACTGAAGACCATTTCTCTGAAATATTATTGTGTGCTTATTATTAATAAAACATTGCTGTGGTTTGTGTTCCCTCTGTCAAAAATGGCATAGACCACCTAAACAATTACGATTAAACCTGCCACCCTGAAGGCTTATCTCCTATATTTGGAGATAAAAGGAGGGCAGAGTTCACAAGTAAACTGGCCTGGTAAAATTTAGTTTGAGATTTACATAGCCAAGGGGATCTGACAACCATGTGGATTTTAGTACACGAATTCCCTGTTTTACTTCTTTTTTTTTTCAATTTAATCAAAGGATTAATTTAATTTAATTTAATTTAATTTTAATTTAATTTAATTTAATTTCAGCTGGTGCATCCATTTCATGGAGGTTATTCAGGTGGTGCCAAAAAAATTCTGCCATGAACTGGAGAGTTAAGCAGAAGCTCACATTTAGCGGTTTCTCCTTTAACACTGAGATGAACAGTGTGAATGAAGCTTATAGAACCTTATTCAGTCATATGGCCTGCAACCTGTGCTTTCCTAAGAGCCCCTTGAGGTTGTGTGTGCATCTGTCGCTCTGCTGGGACCATCAAGAATGCTCTTAATGACATCTGGCTGTTTTTCATCTAGGTTTCTCACCATCCACCGGTGTCAGCCTTCCACGTCAGCAATAGGAAGGACGGGTTCTGCATCAGTGGCAGCATTCTGGCAAGGTCCAAGTTTTATGGTAAGATATGAGGCATAGATGTCCTCCAGTTGGCAATTGTGACAATGGTTTTGTTGTGTTTTGCAACCGTTCCTGAGCACATCAAGGGTTCAAAGCAAAGAAATGCTTAGAACATTGACCATCAGGACACATTAATTCCTTGTCTGGGATCTCCTGGTCCTCCTTCATCCTACCATCTCAGTAGGAGATCATTTATAGAAAAAAAATCAGCTAGAAATCTTGAGGTCTTTGGAAACCTGGTTTTCAGAAAGCAAATGTTCATGTGGATTTGTGGACACTTGATTGTCAGCTTACTTTGCATGTGTTCACAAACCAGAGCGGTCTGATCATCCAGCAGTCTCTACATAAACGTGTTTGATTTATTGACCTCTCAGATTGCAAGGAATTGAAACCTAGAGCTTCAAAATGTCCTCAAATCTGTTAATCTCATTGTCCTCTAGAAGGACAGCCATAAGCTCTTTAAACAGTTCATTATTTAAAATAATGGAGTTTTTTTTTTTTTAAGACAAATACTTCTCAAACACTATGCTCAGGTAAGAGTATTATGCTGAAACACTTACAAAGAATCATTTCTATCCTTCTGGCAGTTTGATGTGTTATTTGAAATCATATGCCAGAAGTTGTGAGGGCAGGAGGAGGATCTGGAGAACTTCCGAAGGCCCGGAAGTGCTCTCTTCATCTCACAAATGGCTCTTTTCATTTACTGCCCTTTCTGTGATGGACCGGATGCCAGAGCGAAATATGAATCCTACCATGCAGAGTCTCTTAAAACTGCTGTCTCTAACAGTAATTATTTGCTCTGTCCTGAATTCTGAGGATTTCCTATCTCTTCTGTCACCAGAGACCTACATTGGAATGCAAATGTTTTCCTAAAGTAGAATAAGACGAGTGGTTGTGTATATTGTGCTTTTTTAATATATGTGAATTTCTTCTTTTAACTTTTAGGAAATTCACTTTCTGCATTGTTGGATGGGAAAGCAAAGCTTACATTTCTAAACAGGAATGAAGATTACATCATTACTATGCCATATGCTCACTGTAAAGGTAAGTTACAATTATTCACTTAGGATGCCAGAAGTGAATAGAAAGAATAATGTTGTGATACCTTACTATTTTTGTACTGGCTCTCTTACCTCTCAGACACCAGGCATTGCAGATCCGGTTAATTCTGGATAGCGACTGCTCCATGCATGAGTTGTAGGACACATAAAGGGACAGGAAATAGGCACTGAAGTCTTTCTGATTTGCCCATGCAGAGCTGAGGACAGAATTAGGAAGTTAGTTTTAACACTATGTATAAACTAGAGAATATTCCATATATACGCTACAGTTACATTTCCAAGCCTCTGAGCTGTAAAGTTGTTTATGTTAACATGGAGATTGTGTAATTTTTTCTGAGAGTAAAGGATTAAAAAATTCTATTTTCTTTCTGATTTTTCTGTTAATCTGTGAATCAGCTAG
Source organism: Crypturellus tataupa (assembly GCA_034781795.1). NCBI lineage: Eukaryota > Metazoa > Chordata > Aves > Tinamiformes > Tinamidae > Crypturellus > Crypturellus tataupa. Next base: position 1,599,625 of record JAWLRI010000355.1, on the reverse strand, counting down.
CTACCTCAATGAGATTGTTACTTAATATTGTGTGCAAGTACAGAATTGGCTTTGCTCTGAACACACATTGAAGCGTACAAGATGGCTGCTGATTCACTGCTGTAACTCTGCATTTCTCCTTAGCAAGTTAAGCCCAGGTGGGATTTGAACTGCAGTTTTAAAATCACTCCTGCAGCAGTTCAGCCCACTTTTGGCTATTAATATTTTTTCACCTTGTTATGTTTTCCCTGTAAGGTAAGTTTTATGGATTTAAAAACAGTAGTTTCCATAAATCATGCCTTCTGTAAACTATTCATATGCATAAATCTTCCTGTTGACATTTTTACTTTTTTTTTTGCAAATGATCTTTTCAGAAAATGGCAAGCACATGTAAAAAATAATCATCTCCTCCACGATTGCCCCCTAATTCTGTTCAGAAGAAAGTGTACTGAGTTTCATCACAACTGCTTTCAGCCCCATGCGAGAAGCAGCTGGGTCTGTTCATGAACAAGTAGAAATGAAGTTGCTGGATGCAACTTGAGTTACTCTTTCTCCCTCATGATTAGCGTGACAGATGCCTATCAAGCCCTTCCCTAGGTGGGCTAAAGAGCAGGGAAGGTGGATCTGGGAGAGAATTCTTCATGACTAGGCTGGACAGCCATTTCCTAGAAATTTTGCCCCGACTTTTCAAAAAATTAAGCCGCAAATTTTACAGCATGCCAGTGAGAGTCATCTAAATTCAGGAAGCAGGTGAAAACCATTGGGAACCCTCTTAATTCTCTTTTTACCACTTTTCAGGAATTTTGTATGGTACAATGACAATGGAGCTTGGAGGGAAAGTTACCATCGACTGTGAGAAAACTAATCACAGGGCAGAACTGGAATTCAAACTAAAGGTAGGATACATCTTTGGTTTAGCTCTCCTGTATCTACATACTTTTGGCTTGCAGAACTATCTGATGAGCCCTGTGTTTCTCAGGACTATGGGACTGTATCATGAGGGTGCAAGTGCTCATTTTCAGGCAGCAGATTTGGAGTGGCTGAGGTGCTGGAGAGCTGCACAGTCATTGCCTCAGGCTGACTGGTTCATGTAGCATTTCTTTCCCCTAGAGAGACTGGGCAATGCAAAATTTATGGTATGCAGATAAAATGAAGGCATCTGTAGACATTCTTAAAGCTGTGTGTGTTAAAACTTGGGAAAGAAAGTGGTGACCTGTAACTTTTCTTGGACAGTCAAATTGTTTTTAAGGCAGTATAAATTTTTCCTCTTCTCCAACAATCCACTTCTTACCTATAAATTGAAACATGAAGAACAGAGCCTGCAGGGGTTTGTAGTTCTGGCCTTTGCTGAGATAATGTGTGGTATTGCTGGATGTAGAGGAGAACTTAGCAAACCACTTTCTCTGAGGGTAGTTATCTTTTTTTATTTGCCTTCACAAAGTGAACTGTTTTTCCATATATACCTCTCTGACAGTGCATACACTTGTCTTTAAAGCCTCTTGTTCCCATAGACATGACACGTTGCCCTGAGGCCAATTGATTATTTCCCAGACTTCAGCCAGTGTCATTGCAAATCTACAAATATTTCAGAGCCTAAAATTCATGCCCTTCCTTGCTGGCTCTTGCAGAGATGTCTCTGTAGCTCTGAGTATTTCTTAGTTGCTGTTTTCAGTAGATTTTGTTACTATTTTGGATGTGAGCCAGTTCTCTGCTGGATTGTTTATGAAACACAATGTGTTTTGTGTTTTGTTTGTTAAAAAAAAATAAAATAAAAGGTTCCTTTCTACAGACTTCTTAGAAAATAGCAGCTAATATATCTGATAACATACTGCATGGCAGAAATGGAAAAGCTGGCCACTCTGTTGCTTCTGTTTCCTGTGTTTGGCAGGCAGGAGGTGAAGGAAATTTTCCGTTGTTCTGAGAATCTTTTCCAGGACTCTGGAAATACCCTTTTCTTTTTTCAATTGCTGCTGATGAGTGCACTTCAGGCAGGAGATTTAATCCATATGCAGCTATCAGTAGTGCCACACTGCCATGGCTGCCCTGGGAAAAAAGAAATGCATTCCCAGATGCGTTTGTGCTGCTCCCGATCTTTGGACAAGGCTGCTTGTACAGCTGTGTGAGCTCCAGTGTCATTCTGGACAAGGGAAAGGACTTGCCCACTGACATGTATCCTGAAGCCTAGCTTTCACTAAAACGATTTGCAGTGAGGGCAAGTCCTTGCAGTCCTGAATGTTAGTGCTAATGTCTCTTTCTTCCTGTGTCTTCTGCAAGTGATACTGGTATTGTAAACACACAGGGGGCAACAATGGCAGGTAGTCAAAATTCATGCTAAAGTTGATCCTGCCTTTCCCTGGACACAGTCGAAATCAAGCCGGTTGCAATTTCCTTCTCTCCTGCTGTGTCACTGCATTTGGCTCCCTTCCAGTTCTCACTAGACAGATCATATTTTCTCTCTTTTTCTTTTTGTTTTCTTTTGTTTTTTCCTCCTCTGGCAGCCCTTCTTTGGTGGCAGCACAAGCATTAATCAAATCTCCGGGAAGATTAAGTCAGGAGAAGAAGTGCTAGCAAGCCTCGATGGCCACTGGGTAAGAACTAACAGTCACAGCTGCTGACAGTTAACAGTGGTGGCACTTATGTTACTGTGATCTTATCCACCTTGAGTGCAATAACTCAGATGCCTGGGCTTGCACCTGCCTGGGCTGAAGCTGGAAGTGGTGGGGAGAGTTTCCATTGCATCCGGTGGCTCTGTATGAAGGTCCTAGACAAAGCGGGTAGAGAGGGCAGCTGGCAGGTTGTTGTCCTTAAAAGTGATTGTGAAAAACAGGACACTTCCTTCTGTCTTGTTGTGTTCATTACTTAACTGTCCCAAGTAGCAGGGTATCCACAGCAAACTCAGGTGATAGAAGATTATATTCCTCTGCTCTTGAGATAAAGAGCAGAGATTCAGATGCCGTGAGGGTATGCCTGTAAGGACAACTCAGAGTAGTCACCAGATCTGCCAACGCCATTACGTGCCTGGCAGCCATGTGTGAAGAGCTCAAAGGCACCCATAAGCTAAAACCCAGTAGAAGTAAAGTTGCATGATGAAGGGCACAGCTTAAGCTGTGGTTGGGAGCTCCTGGTAGCTGGGCTGGAGACTTAGCTATCTCATCTATGTTCAGGCATCTTCCCCTTCACTATTGCTGCCTTGATTGAAGAGAAGAAAACAGCCCTCTGACCAAGTCCTCCCGTCACTATCAGCTTACATCGAGTTTCCATTTTGTAGAGCTAGTTTCTTCCTTACATTTCTGATTGTCACTAACTTTTTCACTTAATTTTCCTTCTGAGGATGGGGAAGTGCACATAAATGAGCTGAAAAGCGGAAACACGGAAATATTCTGGAACCCAACAAGTGAGGTGCGACGGCAGAGGTTGAAGCGCCACATTGTGCTGTTTGAGGAGCAGACAGACTTCGAGTCAGAGAGGTAGGAAGCCCTGCAGGCGTCTCCCTGCTGCTCCCTCCCTGCAGACTGAGCAGGACTGTGGGGTTTTATTTCTCAGAGCATTCCTAGAAAGACTGTGACTTCACTTTGCCCACACATATTACCCTGCTGTTGTCCTGTTTTGTTTCCTTCTGTTAATTCTGAGGTATTTCCAAGAAGTGTTTTTCTGAAATAACCAGGTAGCTGTATTGAGAAATAGTGGAGGCTTCTTGATATCTCCTGAAATAATAATTCTTCCAGGACCTCGGAGAACATGAGTGTTTTCACTTGAGCAGAGCAGTAGTTTGAACAATATAACAGGATTTTGTGAGGGAACTTAATTAGCTTAAGCCTCCCTCATAACCTCAGCTGATATTTCCAATACACTGTGCTATGGATTTCTTAGGTTAATCCAGATTCACCTAATCATATAGTCACTGTGCATGGTCTAAGGAATGGAAGGAAGGACTCTATGGCACAAGGGGTTGCAGAGCAGCCCAGACCTGGTGCCCAAGGAGGCAGTGCTTGGACAAGAACTGGAGCATTGTTGTGTGGCACTGCATTCAAACCAGCCAGTGCTGCCATCTCACAAGCATGGTTATCCAACACCAAAAAATACACCTGAGCATTGAGTGCCATCTGACCAGCAGTGAGTATTAAGGGTACTAACATCTATGCGTGCATCATACCCTCATGCAACACTATGTTGAGCAGACTGGAGTATATTTCTTCTTTAAATCTTCTGAAGATTCTTTTAAAAGAGGAGAAATATCAGCACTGGTGACAAAGAATTTCCATTTCTCTATTTACCAGGGTACTTCCAAAGCAGACTCCCCTTGCTCAGTCAGAGGTTAGTAGTAACATATGTGTGGAGGTGAAGGAGGCAAAAGGAGACATTTTAGAGATCCCTAAGAGACACGCCACCCAGCTTCATTGCTATCCTGACAGTTGCATGAATAATTTACTGTCTAATCCAGGTTATGTGCTGTCTGAAGCACCTAGGTCTCTCTGCAATGCCAAAAATCACCTGTTTACACCTACACTTGGCAGTCTTCAAAGTTCATGCAATTATGCACCTTTACATGGAGGATCTCGTTGTGGGGCACATGCAGCTCTTAATGGAGTCATTGGTGTTCATGATGTAATTTTATATCTTCAACTGTCTCTGTGCTTCCAAAATTAGAGGAATGGGTCTTTATGCTACTGCATTATTTTCTCAGATTGTTATTTCGGGTGTTTCATAACATACCAAGCTTTGTTTCTAGAAGAAAAGGTTTATTCACAAGAGAATGGAGAAAGTGATGTGTCAAATAAAACAGGAAAAATGTTTCTCTGTTTTCAGTTAATTATCTAAGAAATTGCTCTTTTGGAAGTGTTAACTATGAAATCATTAGTATCCCTTTTAAATTAAGAGCTTCACAGGAAGCTCTGGATTAAATGCAGTAATGAATCAATACATTAAAGGGATAACTGGTGTTTTGTAGAGCTGTAAGTACTGGGGCAGGCTGGACTGTTGATGCCTATTCTAATTAGTAGACTAACCAGTAATGTAGTAATGTTTTGTAATGGCTAACTGCTAATCTCAAAAGTATATCCAGTCTGATTTGAAGATTAAAGTGCTCTGATTACGGTGAGCTATAGAGAAGACTGACACATTTTGGTCTATATGGCTATACTGAAAATGAGATAATGATTTTCCCTCATAAAATAGGCTCAGTGAGACATCATATGACAGATTAGTTATCTTCTTGCACCAGGAAACAAGTATGAGTGAAGACTTATGTACACACTTGCAGCTCATGAACACAGACTGTTGCAGACTGAACTGGCTTCCTCTGGTTACTAACTGTGTATGGAAATAAAACATAAAGTGGCAAATCTTGCACACAAATTCACCTACTACAGCTTCTCATCTTTGCATGTAAAGGCTAAGTTTGAGGGATAGCAATTAGCACAAAAGCATCTAAACATATATGATTGAAAGGGCCAGGAAGATAACAGACACTCCATTATACATCCATTGCCTCTCAAAAGGCCACTGCCCTCAGTAAGCTGAGCAAAACTCACACAGACAGCAGTGGAAATTTTAGTGAATAAGGTAGGTGATGTTATCTAATGGAAAGTTGACCTTTTCCTTGATAGATCCCTACACGCAGCATTTATCTTTACCATTCTCATAATACATCTTTAATTTACTAGTAAAAACTGAGGCTGACTAATCCTGTTACAGTTCCCCTAGAGTATCAAGAGATCAGAAAAGCAGCTACTAAGGTTCCAGGTGACAAAATACTTGGCCTTTTTACGGCAATTTTACTTGCTTCTGTGTTTATTTTGTAGGCTTTGGCAGGATGTAACTAGTGCAATAAACAAAGGCGATCAACACAAGGCAACACAGGAAAAATTTGTACTGGAAGAGGAGCAGAGAAACGCCGCACGGGAGCGGAAGGAGAACGGCACAGAGTGGAAACCGCTGCTCTTCCAGCACGATGCTGTGACTAACGAATGGCGCTACAAATACGAGGAGTGAGTGGCAGGGTCATGGGCTAGGAGCAGGCCTTGCTGTTTGAGTCTGCGTGCAGGCAAGCAAGGTTGCAGGCACAGCCTGCAGCCACTGTCCATACTGTCCTACAATTCCCCACACTGTGACCACAGTTTGCTTTTTCTGAGCTCCAGGGCATTGCTAGAAAATATATTCCTGATTACAAAAAAAAAAAAAAAAAAGCGGGAATAGCTGGAAAGGTGGGCATGGCGATGGAAAAATCTGCTGTGCTGAGCAACAAAACAGAACTGACAATGCTGGTCCTCCCTGACATTATGGGTGAAGCTCTGGAGACTGAATCACCCTCACTTTTTGGTGGGTGCTGTGTATGCAGTGAAACGTGGTTGCATCACATGATGCTTCTGCTGAATTGCTTCTTATGGGTGGGGGGTGCATCTGGAGCTAGTGCGCTGCTCTTCGTACATCTGGGGGAATTCTTACTTTTCTGATTCTTTCCTTTGTTTTCCAAAGTTTAAGACCTTGGGATCCTTTGAATGACATTGCTCAATTTGAGAAGAACGGGATACTTCAGACCATGGAGCGACACTTATCCATGGGGATGTCAAACCACAAAACCACATGCATAAACAATCAAGTTACACGGCACAAGGTAAAAAGCCTTTCGGGGTGAGTATAACATCCTTTGTGACTGACTAGACAGCCCTTTCCTGCAGCATTTTTCTGTAATGACAGCATAGGCTGAAAGGTTTGGATTTGGGTAAATATGACTAACATCTGCAGAGTTGAGCATAATTTTATTTGACGTCCTATCTTTTTTAGTATTTTTCTTCCCATCCTCTGTTAGTGTCACTGACACTGGGTTCTGAATATGGCTGAGCTGAAGTGTTCAGTGTTTCCAAAACAATAAGATGTGAGCAAAGTGTCAGAGTGCAAAACTAGGGGCCTGCAACTCAAATTTTAGGCCTTGTCATCTGCCTTTATTACTTATCCTAGGCAGGACTTGCAACCTCTGTCCATCCTTTCTGCTAAAGAGGGACGATGCTTTCACATTGCACTGCATTCATCTTCGGAGCAATTTATGTCATTCATAAAATGCTTTTTAAGCATAGAACTGCGGAGCCAGTTAGGTATAATCCATACTACACTGAAGAACTCATATCTTGTTATGAGCATAGACTTTTCTTTTGTAATAGCCAAAATCTGAACATGTTTGAAACAGTGGGAAGTTTAGATTCAGAACTGTTTTTCAGACCCCCCAATAAGAAGTATTTGAATGAATAGGTTTTGTTTGGCCATCCTAGAGGTAGGAAGAAACCTCACAAAAGCATCAAATAGAAATATGAAAGTTTTGTGATGTTTAAGTCCTGTAGACACCTACTGAAAAATCTGCCCTGAAAAATCTTCCTTCTGAAAATTTTGTTCTGAATCTTCTTTTCATACTTTCTTACATAGCACTGGTAAGTAAACAACTCAGGAGAATGACTATAAAATTAATTGCCAGCATGCATCACTTAAAGCTAGGATGAGAAAAACATGGATTTGTTTCCTAAAGATTTGAGAAAATGCTTTTGTACAGGGCATGTGTGTAAAATCCTTAACTAGCTGCCTGGAGGCTAAAGACTGCTGAGGTGGTGATCAGGTTCCACAGTCTCACAGATGTGAGGAATGTTCAGTTTGACAGTGACCAAGTCTCCTTTAATGCTCATTTATCTAGAGGTCTGCCAAAGATTGCAGGCGCCGGAAAGCCAGTGATCAGCCCTCCAACCACAGCCAGAACACAGAGAGCAGTTGTTCAACGCCAGAGTCTGTACAGGAGTTGTCAGATGATGACGGCAAGTATTTGGGTATCACCTTTAACATGCTTATTCCTTGAATCTGGACACCACCCAGCTGGTTCATACTGAGGGCATGTAGCCCACAAATGAATGCAGAAGAAGTTCTGCTTTTACATTTCCCTTGCTAACCTCTCCTGCTCTTCTTTTTCTCGTGCTCTCTGTACCAACAAGGGCTTCCCAGCTCCTGGTACAAGCATGTCAGAAAAACATGCACTGAAATTCTAGCAGTCAGATAGGAAGCAGTCCTAGTTTCTCACTCCCTTTTCTCAGCTTTTGTTGGAGGTGACCTTGAATATTCCAGAGATGGGGACAGGTGTGAGCACAGCATTCCCCATAACTAGGGAGCAGGCTGGATTTTCTGCCCCCCCGCAAAAAAAAAAGTTCCCTGACAGCAGAGAAGTGGCCCTGAGCCACTGTTACCAGACTGTTTCTATTGACCTCCATACCTGGGGTGGAAGATCCTGTCTCCCATCTCCTTCTTCCCTGTTTTCTCCTGAAAGTGTCCCCCTTGGTTTGTCACACACTCAGGGGTGTGCCTTGGTGAGCCTGGATGGTGTTTCACCATTGCCACCAGAGACGGTAATGCAAAATGCCATGTCCTTTGTTACTTTGCTGCAGGGTTTGAGAGTTTGTGCACTCAGTGTGGGAAAGAGATGAATCACTTGAAGGAAATACATTCAGCTGTCTTATCCCTACAGAGAGCCCAACAGGACATACACAGGTAACCATTTTTCCGCAACAAAGCATGATGATCATAATGGGCTAGAAGTAACTTGTGTCTACTGTGGCCTTTGGGTTGACTTTATCAGTTGCTGGGTGCAATTATCAACTCAAGATTGTCACAAGGTTACATAACATACCAGAAATAAAAAGACAGTGCCCAGTGATGAAATCTTTTTGTGATGTAAAAAGCACACTTAGATCTGTGATATTTCTCACTGCAAGAGTTTAAAGGGGCTGGACAAGGTGCTGGCTATCGATCTCTGCAAGGCAGGAAAGCACACGTTTCTCTCACTATCAGGCATTAAGTCTGTTACGAATTTGTCTGCTGAGCTCGCTCCTGAGCTGTAGCCCTGTGGCCTGAGCCTTGGGCTCATGCCTGCAAAGCAGTAGCATTCATGCTTTTGATTTAAATCACTAGCTGTTGCCACCACAGTGTTGGAGAGAAGCCAAGTGTTGGTCGCTCCTGGTTAATGAAATACTGGCAAATCCTGAGGTGCCAGGATCCCTCTGTGTGTGCAAGCCCTGGGGCTCTTGGTGCACACACGCATGTGCATGCACGCCTGCCTCCTGCACACACATAAGCCTATTGTTTTCTCTTGCAGAAACCTCAGTTCTCTGAACAAAAAATCCTTCCACAGGAAGGGCTCTTCTGGAAGCTTCCTCCTGGACTCTCGCTGCTGGTTTCTCCTGTGCATCTTTCTCACATGCCAACTGTTCATTAATTATGTCCTCAAATAAAAGTACTACGTTTGGCAGCAATAACGATTCCCGGCTGCAGGAGGGGGGCCACTCGCACAAGGAGCCCGGCGAGGCACCAAAGCACTTTAGAACCAACGCGGCAGAGATGGAAGCAAGTTGTAAAACGAGGTGAAAAGGGACCTAGGAACCTGCAACACTTTGTTCCTCTGGATTATGTCATTTTTGCCTTTTACATGTACATCTTCAAGGACCTCTTAACCTGTATGGGCCTTAATGCTGAAGCCAAATGTAGCTTTAATTGTGCAATTTGTTTTCTATGTCTTGTCATTTTCTGATGCAATTAATAATTGCCCACCAGTATTGATATCCACAAAATAGTAAACACCCCAGCATTTTGGAAGAGTCACACAGGTGGTTTTATATAACTTATGGAGTGCAGCTGGGGAGCTGTAAAAAAACAATGTTCATGGTGCCTGTCCAGCTGCATTTAATTATGGGAGGGAGCAACACTTGGTCCAAAAAATTCACCCCCTGAATATTAGGCCACAGTTTGTTTTGTCAGCACACACAGAATGGGACCTCCAAATGTGTTTTGTTTTCCATTCCACAAGAACTGTAAATATGCACGATTTCCTAGAGCTATTCCTCTTTAGGAAATGGGAAGTATTGAATAAAACACTTGTTCTTTTACAGAGCTAATTCATGTCCTGGACTAGGCCGACAGAGTGAAATGTCGGACATGCCTGTTCATAAAACCTGGTTCCTTATTGTTATTATTTGCTATATGGCTGTTTGTAATATCACACACTAGCACTGGAGAGAGGAATCACTGCCCCGAAATAGGTGATAGGAGTGGGAGTAAGTGTGAGTGTATGTATATTCGATCATAGGCACACTTATTGTCAGAGGTCAGGAAAGAAGAAGGGTTTTGCCACTGCATTGTTCAACTCTGTTAATAGTCTTCCTATTTTACAACTTTTTTTAAAGATCTGCAATATTTTATGTAGACAGCAGACAATAATAAGCCTTTCTTTTCTGGCCTGAAGTAGTTCCAAGTGGTAAGTACTGCTATATATACAGCCTTAAAATACTTAGTGGTGGTGCCAGTCCGGGCTATCTTTCAATGTAAATGTTTCCAAATTTTTAATTACATTCCTTGTCATATTCCCCAATTAGGGGAAACTTGTTTGTGCTTGATATGTTGAAATAAAACTACATACAACTTTCACTGACAGTTTATCTGAGACATTTGTGTTTTGGAACTTAGATTTGTATTTTATAGCATTTTACAGTTGTCAACTCTTAGGCCACGCCTAAGGAAAACAATAGAAATAGGCATGCAAGAGCTTCAGAGAGAGACAGTGATTTAGAAAGTGCTAATATTATGTCTTTTAAGTGTAGTGACTTCAGCAAAATAGAAAGAAAAGTGCTTGCCTTGATTTTGAGAGCTGTCTTGTACATAAATGTGCAGACTTGTCTTTAGAAAGCCCTAATATTAAGGAGATAACTTGATTATAGTGAATAGGCAATCACATGGAGAGAAAAGTACAACTCTGACATGATGAGGTAGGATAAGGACCAGCATCTGGAAGTTTGAGTAAGAAATAAATCACAAATACTAAAAAATGAAACTAATTTCCTTACCATTAAAAAAAAAAAGTTCCAGGAAAACAAAAGATTCAGCATCTGTGACACATTCAGTTGAGATGGGATCCTTTTGGGAGGATATCATTTTAATCGCTCATTTTTAGGAAAGTGTCATCTGTGCTATATGCTATGTAAAATTGGATGACAACGGGTCACCCTGACCTTTGGCTACAAAAGAACTGTTTAAAGTATCTGCCTGGCTATGGAAAGTCACTTAGAATCTTGAAAGTGTTTGCTGCTAAGGTGCAACATGTGTGCTAATTTCCTGCCTAAGTCCTCTTCCTTTAGATATTTAGCAAGTCAGCACATCTCTGGCCACTGTGAGCAGAGCCTGCCTCTTCACGCAGATTTCTTTGTGGGATACTCTATTGGACCTAGTGATAGGACCCTTCCCTTCTCTGTAGGGGTATTTTATATTTTCTGGCACAAATACATTTCTGGTTTTAAAAGATAATTACTAAAAACAAACCAAAAAAAAGCCCAAGGGGAGCAGTGTGAACAGGCAGGCACTAGTTAAGGGAGTGTTTGAAATACCCTGTATTGCTTCCATTTTACCAAGCAATATGCACCCACAGGGTGCACCCACTGTAACTTGTTCCTGCAGTCAAGTAAAACAAGTGTTCTTACCACTAGAGGTGTGGCTGGATAAATGAAACTATTAACCTATATAAACTAATTACACATCATCAGCAGAGGAGTTTCCAACCTCTACAGGCAATTTAAAAATAAGCCAGACAACCGAAAAAAAAAAAAGCCATTCATCTTTGTGCTTGAATTTTTAAGGCAATTTCAACATCTGGATGTGACTGTTCCTATGTGTACAGGATTAGGAGGGGGAAAGTGTTTTTCAGAATCACAGTATGGTTGAGGTTGGAAGGGACATATAAGATACAATCTACCCCAAACCCACTTGCACAAGCAGGGTCATGTATAGCACGTTGCACAAGATCACATTCAGGCGGAATTGAAGCACTGTCAGCAGTGCAGTTACTTTTTTTAGCAACGAAAGCTCGTGTGGAAAAAGAGTTGGGAACCCTTTTAGGGAATAAGAGGGAAAAAAGAGAGAGAAATCCCCGGGTATGCGGGCCGGGTGTGACGGAGAGGTTCCCCGCCCCTCGCGCGGGCCGGGAGTGACGGGGCAGGTGGGGCCGATAAAGCGGCGGCGGCGCCGCCCGGGAAGCGCCAGCTCCAGCGGCGGGTGTAGCGGCGCGGGGCCGAGCGGGCCGGGTCATGGCCATGGGCGCGCGCGCGGCGCTCCTGCCGCTCCTCGCCGCGGTGAGTGCGGGAGCGGGAGCGGGGCGGCGGGTCCCTCTCGGGCGGCGGCCCCTACTCGCGTTTCCTGCGCGGCCCCGGTGCGAATTAAGAGCTCTCCCGGGCCGGAGTTTGAAACGGGGGGGAAAGTCCAGGTGAGGCGGGAGCCCTGCGGCGAGCGGAGGGGGAGCAGCCCCACGTCCCGCAGCGGAACAGGTCCCTCGGGGCTCGCGTAGCGGCAGTTTTTAGCGCGGTAGTGTCCTTATTTATTTACCCTAGTGAAAATTAAAAGTCGGGGAACTAATTTTTCAATGGCATTCCAATTATCCGACCGTCGGAGTTGCGGCTTGTGGAACTACGCAGTTCCAGGGAAAGGCTTCCAGGCGGCAGAAGGGCGGCGAGCACCCACGTGGATCCTTCCCCGCCTTTCTCTGCCGCGGGCGCCTGGACACTGCTCTGTCCCCCCTTTGCCCCCTTCCTCCGTTTCCCTCGTCGCTTGGCTGCGCGGGCCTGTCCGATAGAACTTACCGGCGGCTCCTTGGGGCGCTGCGGCCGCGTCCCGGGAGCGGGGCCAGGCCTGTCCTAGAGGGCCGCTTCCTGCCTGGTATTTTTTAGTTGCTTTTAGTTCGCTTGGTTCTATTTTGTTTCTCTAACTTAATGCTGCCGTGGCTGCAGTAACTTATATTTGCTGTTTAAAGCCAGCAATTAACGTTCCCCGCGGGCTGTTAGATGTTTATCTGTCTGAAGGAAGACAAACGCTGACCCTGTCGTATTAAAAAGACTGGGAGGGAGGAAGAAGAGTGAGACTGCCTTGCTTACGCTTGGCAGAAACTTTACTTCCTAGCGGTGCCTTGACATTTGCTTGTAATCCGTTATTAATGGGGGAAGAGGGGGGAGAAATTGACGTTAAAACAAGCAGAGGTGGGAGTCAGTGGCTTCCTAAAATTATTTTGCTGCTCCTCTTAAACTGCATCTCACTGATCTAACCCATCCTTTGATGGTAATTACTTCTGTGTTGAGTACTTAGCAGAAATTAGTTTGGGTTTCCTTTGTGGCTTTCCATGAGCATGCAAATGCCAAGTCTTTGCAGCAATGTCTCCCTGAGATGGTATCATGTTGGGGGAAGGTGATTCACTGGAAAGCGCTTGCCTGTCTCTGTGTAGGTTACGCTGTTGACGATCCCTGGGAGTAGAGCGGATGAGTGTGATGAAGGAGAATACTCCCATGAAGGTTACTGCTGCAAATCTTGTCCGGCAGGTAGGACTTTTGGTAGTTATGTTCTGATAAGGGATTTTTTTTTTTTTAATCTTTTTTGCTTTGGTTTTGGGGGGGAGGGGGGTTGTTTCCCCTGCCTCCTCCCCCCTTAGTTTTCTGGTGGTGGTGTTTTTTACACTGTATGTGGTGAAAGTTGAACCTTTCCCAAGGCAGTGCAGGCTTTCTAATGCTCCTTTTGAAGTGATGCAATAGGGAGATGACAGGAAGAGGTCTTGGGCTGTCTGCTGCCGAGGACGAAGGGTTTGGAGGCAATTTGTAAAAGCAGTGAGCATTGAGAACAGGACCTGGGGAGTCCTGATGTTTCTGCACAGATATATAAAACTGAAAGTGAAGTTGAATGAACCTTGATCAAAATTACTTTGTTTTAACAACCTGCTAATCTCCTTCACGTCTCAAATGATGGCTTGATGCTGCTGCTGGTTCTCCTCTTCCACAGGTTATTATGTTGCTCAGCACTGCAGTGCTTCACACTTGAGAGCAATTTGCGCCCCTTGCATTGAGGGGGAAGACTATACTGCTCATCCAAATGGCTTGGAGAGATGCCTGCCATGCAAGCAGTGCAAAGATGGTATTGAACAAAACTTTAATACTTGTATATCTTGCTTAATTTGGAAAGCCTCATGTCTAATTCTTTTTTTTAACTTACATTATCATTGTAGATCAGATAACTTTGAGGACCTGCACTCTGACACATGATACTGAATGTCAATGCAAAGAAGGGTACTTCTGCCCCGTTGAGGGCTGTGAAATATGTCAGAAGTGTAGTACACAGTAAGTGCAATAATGAATGTAAGCAAATATCTTAATAAACATGAAAACTAGAACCCAAACCATGTCAATACCTAACGTGTTACTTACCTGTGAATAATTCTCTTGAAGCCAATGGCTTTAATGCATTATTCATTCACTTAAGTTTTGGGGTTTAGAGTACACAAGTTTGAAACCTAGAAAGGTATGGATTTTGGTACCATTATATTTGTTGCTTATCACTGTATGCTTACACACTTGTCACGTCATTAGATTTGTAGTTTTTTCCACATATACATAAATGAGCTTTACAGTAGCTTTCAGTAGCAGCCAGCACAAAATCTTGAGGTAGAAACATCTGTTAAAGGAATAATGCTTGAATAATGTGACTACTCATTTTTTTTTTTTCCTTCTTCCTGCCCTCTCCAAGTAGAGACTAACATACATAGATTTTTAACTTGCTTTGCTGCTACTTGATCATGCATTACCTTAAGTTGTCTAAAGGTATTTTTCTAACAAAATATTTTTGTGCACGTTTTATTTGTAACCATTCAGCTCAACCTGAAAATAGGCCTGGGCAGAATTGCATGGCTATTTTGGAAATGTAATAACTGTCTTATCTGCTTCAGGTGCTCAGAAGGAAAAGAAATTGTTCAGAATTGCAATGCTACGATGGACCTGGAATGTAGCTTACCTGTTCAAGGTAACCCCTACTCAGCTTGACATGCTTGATCTGTTCCTTCCACTGAAAGAAGCAGCCTGTAGAACAGAGACATGAGTTGTGACATATTTAAAAAACTTCTCTTTTCCAAGCGGGAAGTCTTTTACTAAAGACTAGTTTGTCACTATAGTCCCTTTAATAACTTATCTACTATATTACATTTTTGTTGCAAGCAAGATTTTTGCCTTAGTGCAAACTATGTTGTGAGTTTTCAAAGCTGTATTGAGTGATACTACTTGAAGTTGCAGATAGAAAAATCCATTTTACTGTGTGTCATGTTAGTCTGAGAAGTATCCCACAAAGAAGTACCCACTGTGGTGGGCAGCCTCCCTCAGACTAGAAGAGAAGAAAGTTGCATTACTGATATCTTGGCACGTAAAGACTTTTGTCATCTTTTTGCATACTTTTTTCCTTTTTTTTTTTTTACTTTTTATTATTTTTTTTTGCTTCTGTTTATTACAAAGCCTCCTAGTAGTTGTACTGCAGTGCTACATGGAAGCCCTAACTGCTGCTGGGACAGTAGTGTGCTATGTGAACTAGTACTTGCATGTTCAGGTTGACTAACAGCTGTATGGATTTTCTTGGGATAGAAGCTAGCTAGACTGTTAGGCTAGTACTGAAATCCTGGAGAGCAATCTATCATTCTTGCACTTCAGAATACTTGTGGACTGCTTCTGTGCTTCAAGCATTCATTTTTATTCCTCTTTCTCTTGCAGGAAATGCATTTTTTATTTGGTCTATTGTAGCTGGCTCAGTCTGTTTCATTTTGGTGCTGATCTTTTTTGTATTCAGAAAGCTGAAGAGTGATCAAGGTAATTGTCTTTAGTATTCATAAATTTTCCAGACTAGACAAGATGTGCCCTGAGACTAAGGGGAAGAACATTTTCTTCTAATTACTCTAAATTACTTTTCAATTTTGTTAGACAAGAATATTGAAAATAGTTCGAAGTCTTGAACAATAAATTCTGTTCAAAACTTGGCTTATTGACTATGCTGCATCAAAAGCAATGCAAAAGTAGGCACAAATGGCAATACCGTATGAATGTACTAGGAATCAGGGTTTCTTTCTTTGCGGGGTGTGGGAAGATGTAAAAAGCTGAACAGCCTCTTGAGATTTATGTTTTAAGTAGAATAATTTTATTTTTCCTCTGTATGAAGGAGCAGTGTTTGCTGTTAGTGGAAGCTGATGATGGTGCAGTTATAATACAGTTTAAGGAAACTACACTGCTAGCATTAGAACTTTGATTCATATAGTAAAACTCATACAAATTCAGTTATATGTAAGTTGCTGCAGTTTCTATAAGTTACTGATACAGTTA
The DNA here is from genome assembly GCA_034781795.1 of Crypturellus tataupa. Lineage (NCBI taxonomy): Eukaryota > Metazoa > Chordata > Aves > Tinamiformes > Tinamidae > Crypturellus > Crypturellus tataupa. The sequence continues at coordinate 1,583,465 of JAWLRI010000355.1, read as the reverse complement.
TCTTATTTTTCCAGCCACTTCAGTAAGTAAAGATGCAGAGAAAGGTCTGGTAAGTACATGGTGATACAAGAGGCTGTGATTCACACAGGGCTAGATCTTAACAAGAGCCTAATGTATTAATTAGTTGCATGTATCCACTATAGTTGACCTTCCCAGCATTTCCTCCCAAACATTCCAGTGCCTGTGGCCAGAATATTTTGAATTAGGTAAAAATTAGCCTAAGTAAGTGCTAGCGCTTACTTCAAACCATCTCCAAATGATATCTTGATCTAAGTGGTCCTCTTAGCTATTCCAAGCTTGTTTTCCCCACTGAATGTCAGTTACCGGTTTCCCACACACTGTAGCTTTTCTTTCACTCTGGATGCAAGATAACTTTTTTTATAAGACTATTTCTCATGATACAACAAAAGTGCCCGGGTCTAACCCGATAGTTTTTATTTTATTTTTGTTGTTGTTGCAAGCCACTAACCAGGACCTTGCCTTCTTTCTACTCAGGCTGTCCCATAGGATGATCAGTAGAACCTCAGCCTGCTGTAGAAACTAGGCTCAGCATATGCCAGTTCAGGAGTATATCCCTGGAAAAGGTTTACTAAGCTAAGCTTGGTTGCTGGCATATGTTCTCCTTTTAAAGCTAATGTGTTGCTTGCCTTCTGTAATAAGTCAGTTCTAGAACTATTTTTAATTCTAAAATCTGCCCTGCAGCATGAAAAACTTTGCTTTTTTTTTTCTTTCTCTCTCTCTCTCTCTCCTCACTATTTAGAAGTGAGTCCTAATAGTACAACGAGGTCGAAATGCTTTTTCTTACTGACTATAAGATAAACATCCTGGTGTTATTTCTTTTCCTTATTAGTCTTCTCTCTGTTTTAAGGGTTTAATAAGACTCTAAAAAAGCATCTAGATGCTTCTCTAGGCACATAATGTTTTCCCTGCCTTGTCCCACACCTGACATGAGTTCTGCTCTGCCCTATGCAGAGCTGTTGTCTGAACTACTATTTAGACATTTTAAATAACTAAGAAGTATTTTGGTTATTTCACAAATATTTGAAAAGTGAAAGAAAACCTTTTCTTTCTGTTTGAAAACATTTTAAACTCTTCTCTCTCTCTTTTTTTTTTTTTTTTTTTTAAGGTCCATAAGTGGCTCAGTATCTGAATCACCCATTGGGTTTTGTTGGGTTGTGCCTTCCCCTACGTTCTGGCCAGATTTGCAGCGCTTTGTATATTCGTAGAAGTTGATGAAGGAACGTGACAGAGAACATGATCAAAACATTGTAGCATAGGAATAGGCAAATATAACATCTCTTTAGTTTGAATAAAACTTCAGTAGATTAATGTGATCACAAATCAGCCTAGGAAGACACTTAACTCTGAAATAATTGTCCCAAGCCTGAGTTGCAATATCTGCACACTGGAGTATTCATGCTATGTTATTTCAACAGAAGTGTTTGCTAAGGAGAATTGCACTGATTCAGGCCTGGGACTGATCTTTGGGCACCAGTGCATTGTCCTTTCCAAACAAGTACCCATGAACTCCTGCTGCTGTAAAAAAAAAAAAAAAAAAAAAAAAAGTGACTTTATTTCCTTCCAAAAGCGAGCAGAATTAGAGTGTAGTAAGGAAATAAATATTCAGCAACTAGGTTACCTATTTACAAACTATGCTGTATAAGTAAGAGCAACTTGACTAACCTGTTTCCACACTTAAAGAGAAAGGGGATTCAATGAAAATGCTGTACAGCTACATGGATGATGAGTGGGGTGGCTCTTCTCCCAGGCCTGACTATGTGTGCTGTCAGTCACATAGTTGTCACATACAGGTCACTGGCCCTGAACAAACAGAGGAAAAATCACGCTGGCTTACACTGATGGGGGGATTGCACCTTAACAAATACAAGTCTTGATGGAAGAAAAATCAATACTGATGTTCACTTTGCACTTTCAAAAAAAGTTTAAGTTGCAATTTACATTGTCTTGCATAAGTAGCAAGGGCAGCAATGTGTACTGATGCTGTTTTTGAGGGGTCACCATCTATTTACCTCAGGCTGAGTTACATGCTGTAGCCTAAGCCTGTTTGATGCACGGACAATGCCAAAATTATAAATCTGTCTTGCTTCCTTTCTTTTTCTCCCACCTGAAGTTTCTCTAATAGGCATAGGTGTTCACTAGTTTCTTTGGACTGATTTCTTTTTTGATTGTGATGAAAAACTATAATCTGGGGAGAGGGGAAGAAAACCTAATATGTTTATATGAAGATGATGTGCTAGATGAGGTTAGAAAAAGTTTTCAGAAGCCCCTGTCACCATTAGTAGCCTGCGAGGACAGCTCAAGTGCACCATGTGGTATAGTCTCTTCTGCCTTCAAAGGGGTCCCTCTCCTCTATATTTGGAGAGGAACAAGCACTAATTACCACCACAGAAGATATTGCTAATGGTTTTCTTCATTTTTTTTTTTTTAATGGAAGTAGCTTGTGAGCCTTATCCCTGTAGCCTGCTGGGAGCAGAGCAGCCAGCAAAAATGGAGTGTTGAGACTAAAGCAATCTGAAGTCCAAAGACTAACTCTTGCACACTTGTAACTGCCAAGCAGGCACAACTGCTATTATTTCTCTTATGTCCAGTGACTTAAACTGTTCCTTTTCCTTCTTCTAGGCCGTTCTTTAAAGCCTACCTGTAAAATATCATCTAAAAATAGAATATGTTCTTATTCTTTACAGGTATCTCAGGGTGCTACTGAAAGTCTCATTTCATCAGAAGTGGAGACAGCTGCAAATAATGCAGCTAGCACAGAAAAGGAGAAGTCTAGAGAGAGCCTGGAAGGTCAAGCCCCTACCAGCATTAACTCAGAAGTAGGAAACAAATCACCAGAGGATGACAGTACTGAGCTTTCTGAGAAAAGCACCATTCTGCCCAGGAGCTTGAGCTACCAAATAGAAAGGGTTTGGAGGAGGCTCAGAAGGTCTTCAGCGTCAGCAAAACCGAAGCAGAATCCTACTTTTCATCTGAATGCCTGCTTTAAAGCAGCAACTAGTAGCATACCAGCAAATCATGTGGTAAGTGGAAAAGTTCTTAACAAATGTTCCCTAGTAGATCTCAGTTAATTCAGGCCATGTTTACCTTATAGACATGTTCCAGACTTTTCTACTATATCTTTTATTTGCTGCTCATCTCTCAATCTATTCTTTCAGTATTTACCCAGAAGTCCTTTTTTTTTTTTTTTTTTTTTTTTTTTGTAATATAATTGAATTTTTTAATTTTATTAAATTTTCAGCTAAAA
>JAWLRI010000355.1:1543240-1577011 GCA_034781795.1 Crypturellus tataupa | reverse complement strand
GAGAATAAACATTCCGGCGCTCCCTAGTAATAGATCTGGCGAGAAATTGACCACAGCCCCGGGCTCGAGGTGAGAAGGCAGGCGCAGGGAGGCCCTGGTGAGCTACATGCATGGTGAAGCGTCCGGTGGCGACGCCGTGGTCCCATGAAGAAGGGGCTGGCGCATCAGTGGCTCTGGAGGAGGAGATGCGCCATGGTGCTGAGGTGGGAGGAGGCGGGCGGGCGCGCGGCGAGGAGGAGGAGGCCGCCGGCCTCGAGGAGGCCGCCAAGGGCGAGCGGGCGGACGAGGGCGACCTCTACGACGAGTCCAAGAAGGAGGACTTCTCCGAGGCCGACCTGGTGGACATAAGTGCCTACAGCGGGCTGGGCGAGGACTCGGGGGGCAGCGGGCTGGACGAGGACGAGGAGGCCGACAGCCTCTACGAGCCCGAGTCCGGCTGCGTGGAGATCCCCGGGCTCTCCGAGGAGGAGGAGCCCGTGCCCAACCGCAAGATCCAGTTCAGCACGGCGCCCATCCAGGTGAGCCCGGCCGCGCTGCGAGGGTGGGAAACGGCTGCGGGGGGACAGGGGTTTCGCTCTGGCCCCTCTGGCCTCTTCGGGCCTCCCCGCGTGCCGGTCACGGGCATCAAGGGTGCGATGGTCCCCGTGGAGCCAACTCGGTGGCTCCGTGGACCAGGAAAGGGCCTGGATTTGCTCCACTTCCCGTGCCCCGGAATAACCCATGGGGGTACCCTGGGGTGCCAAGTGCTGGCGCATGGCACCATGGTGAGGCGGGGGACACCAGGCCCTTGGGACACCCCGGCCTCCAGCCTGGCCCTGCAGGGAGGGGACCCCCTGGTACGCGGCGTGGGGGGAAGTTGGCACCCCTTGCTTGTCCCCGTCCCCCCGGGGGGTGACGTGGTGCCCGCTCGGCCGCGCGGGTGGCTCGGAGGCTGCAGCAGCGCCTGGGCCTGGGCTGTGCTAACGAGTCACCTAATGGGGGCCAGCAGGGACCCCATGTGCCACCCTGGGGACAGCAACGGGGTGGGTGGTGACATTGCACAGGAGTGGCGGGTGGCACCGCTCCCGTCCCCACCCTGAGCGGGGCCGAAGCGGCACCGGAAAAGGCCCGGGGAGGAGGAGATGGGGGGGAGATGCCCTTAAATATCTCCCGTCCGGGTACCCACAGGCCCCCCCTCAACTCCGGGAAAGGGGTGACATTCCCAGCGTCCCCTCCCGGGGGGTCCCCCGGGGACAAGACGCCCCCGCGCCGGGCAGCCCCGGCCTGCGCCGAGCGGAGGACGCGCAGGAAGGGGAAGTGGCCGCGGCCACGGCGGGGAGCGGGGGGGACAGCGCGGCCCGTGTCCCCCCACCCGGCCCCAGGGCTCCGTCACGGGGCCGGTCGGGGGCTCCTGCCGGTGCCGCCGCGGGAGCCGGGGGCCGCGCTGCTATTCCGGGGCGTTCGGAGCCGCTCGCGTCCCCGCGGGAGCGGGAATCGCTTTGTGCCGGAGCGCGGTTATTTTTAGCGCCCCGGCCTATATTCTGGCTCTGAGTCAGAGGCGGGTGGGTGGCCCCACCTGGGCCTGGAGGGGGGACGGGGACCGCGGTGGCCCGGACAGCGGCCAGGGTGTGCGGGGGGACCTGTGTGTCGGCGCTGGGGGGGGTTGTCACCAGCGCTGGGGACAAACGGCTCCTCTGGGGCTCCCCCGTGGTGCAGGGTGGGATGGGGTGGCTGCTGTGCCCCCTTCACGTGGCTGTCCCCATCCTGCCTCCGGGGGTCCCACCTGCAGGGTGCAGAGGGGGCCCAGGCGTCCGAGACCCCCCATGCCCGGGGGGGGACCCAGTGCTGGGGGACCGGGATGGGTCCAGGAGGGGGTCGAGGTTCTTGCAGGGATCCCCCATTCCCGGCCATTCCCTCAGCTCTCCGGAGGGCTGCGGAGCTGCCCTGATCCCCGGTACCCCTAAGTGCCACCCCGGTGGCTCCTGTCCCCACTGCGGGTGCTGCCCATGTCTGGGTGTCACCAGGCTTTGTGCGATGGCCCTTGACACTCATCCCTGATGTCCTTTGTTGCGAGGCTTTAGCAGGGCCGCGTTAGCCCTAATCCGCTGGCCCCTGGCGGCACCGCAGCCCCGCGCCGGCGGCCTCGGGGACATCTGCCACCCTCAGCAACTGTCCCTGTCCCTGTCACCCACCGGCCTTTGCTGGGCACCCTCCCTCCTGCCCCAGGGACCTGCTCCTGCCACCCCGTGCGATGGGAATGGATGTGGGGCAGGAGCGCGGGCGCCCGTGGCGCTCGGTGCTGAGCACAGGGACGTCACCGAGTGCCGGTGGCACCGCTGTCCCTGCAGCGCGCTGGGCCCGGGGGGGACTCAGGGGGCCCCCGTGGTCCCCGGCTGCCCCGTGCCGCGGGCTGGCGGCCCCAGGGATTTACCGCATTAGCGGCGCATCCGAGCGCCGCCGCTGACCTCCTTTGCCGGCCGCGTCCTGGCTCCGGTGCCGGCCACGTGGCACCCGCGAAAATCCCCTTCACGTCCTGTCCCCGCTCCGTCCTGGGGACCCCGGATGCCCGGGGTCCTCCCATGTCACCGCCCTGGGGTCACTCCCTGCTATATCCAAGCCCTTGGCACGGGAAAGCTGGAAGTGCAGGGGAATAAGCACATCCCGGGGTCCCATGTGTCCCCCGCTGAGGGGACAGCGTTGGGATCGCGGTCCCCGGGCGCTGGGACGGGCGCTTCGCTCCATGCCCCATCCCGAGGCCGGATTTGGATCCGCAGCTCCATCTCCGTCCCGGCTGCAGCGGGAGCTCCTGTCCTTGGGCCCGTGGGGACATTTCCTCAGGGGTGACATGAGGGGAAAAGAGAAGGTGGTGGCCAAGAGCAGGGAATGGTGACAGGGAAGGGATGGGGATTGAGAAGGGGGACAAGGTACGGAGGGAATGAGCCGGTGCAGCTTCCCTGCCATTCCTAGGACAGTCGGTGCTTGTGTATCCCAACCATCCACCCATCCCTCTCCCGATTTGGCTGCTCTTGCATCTGTCCATCCCTCCACACCCCCTCCATCCCTCCCTCCATCCCTCCCTCCATCCCTCCGTCCCTCTATGTCCCTCCATCCCTTCTGCTCCCTCTATGCATCCGTCTTTCCGCCCATGCCGGGAGCATGTGGGCACTCCCAATCCCGCTTCCTCCAGCCTCTCCTCACCCTCTGGCTCTGCTGTGGATTCTCCGGTGTCTCGTAGCATCAGCACCGCAGGGCTCTCCGGGAGGGCCCCTTGGCGCGGGCGCTGCTGGCACGGGAACAGGGCTGCCAATGCGGATAATGGAAGTGATTCCCAGCACGGCGGGTACCAGGCCGGAAGCAGGAGGTTACTAAGAGCCTGGCAGAGCAGAGGGAAAAATATCCCCTTTGGAGCTGCTCCATCTGCCCTTTCCCTTCTCCTGGCTGCGAGTGGTGGGGGAATAGCTGTGCCCAAGGGGGTGACGATGGGGACGTGCCCCATGCCGGGACACGTGGGATGAGCGGCTCCGTCCCGCTCCCGCAGGTCTTCAGCACTTACTCCAACGAGGACTACGACCGCCGCAACGAGGATGTCGACCCCATGGCCGCCTCGGCCGAGTACGAGCTGGAGAAGCGCGTGGAGCGGCTCGACCTCTTCCCGGTGGAGCTGGAGAAAGGTGGGACGGGCCGGGCCGTTATCCCGCCGCTCTCCATCCCTTCCCTATCCTGGCTCCCGGGTGGGCGTCCCGGTGCCGGGCCCCGCGGGGACACGCGCTCGCTGTCCCCGCAGACTCCGAAGGGCTGGGAATCAGCATCATCGGCATGGGCGCCGGTGCCGACATGGGCCTCGAGAAGCTGGGCATCTTCGTGAAGACGGTGACGGACGGCGGGGCGGCCCACCGCGACGGCAGGTAACGGGGTGGCCCGCGCGCGCCATGGGGACGGCCAGGTGGCAGCGGGGAGCGGGCGGGTGTTCCCATGGGATGAGCGGGTGGCCCTGCGGATCCGGGCGCCCCTCGGTGGCATCGTCCTTGTGTGCGGGGATGGGATGCGGGTGGCACCGCGGTCCCCTTGCTGAAGGCGCCGCTGTCCCCAGGATCCAGGTGAACGACCTCATCGTGGAGGTGGATGGCACCAGCCTGGTGGGGGTGACGCAGAGCTTCGCCGCCTCCGTGCTCAGGAACACCAAGGGACGCGTCCGGTAGGGCCACGACAGCCGCTTGTCCCCAATTCCTGCTGTCCCCATCCCAGGGACCCCTTGTCCCCAATTCCTGCCGTCCCCATCCCAGGGACCTCTCTATCCCTCATTCCTGCCGTCCCCACACCAGGGACCCCTCTGTCCCTAATTCCTGCCGTCCCCATCCCAGGGACCTCTCTATCCCTAATTCCTGCCATCCCCATCCCAGGGATCCCTCCGTCAAGGCCCTGCCCCAGTCAGGGATGCTCAGAGGGTGGGACAGGTCCCAGCTGGGGCTGAGCGTCCCCAATGCCCCTGCCCCATTGCCTGCCCCATAGATTCCCTCTACCCGGCCCTGCTGTGTGCCCTGCCCTGCATCCCACCCTCAAATACACCCACGGCCGCGCCGCGCCCCGCATCCTGCCCCACAGCACCCCCAGCCCCAACCCCCCGTGTCCCCAACACTGCTCCCCGTCCTGCCCTTCCCGGGTCCCCCGGTGCCACCGCCGCTCCGCTGCGCCGTCCCCGCGTCCCCGCGCTGATGCCCCCCGCGCGTCCCCGCAGGTTCCTCATCGGGCGCGAGAAGCCAGGCGAGCAGAGCGAGGTGGCGCAGCTGATCCAGCAGACGCTGGAGCAGGAGCGGTGGCAGCGGGAGATGATCGAGCAGCGCTACACGCAGTACGGCGAGGAGGACGAGGAGGTGGGCGCCGCCAAGGCCCCCGCCGCCTGCATCAGCGTCCCCGGCTTGGGGACGCACGGTGCACCAAGGAGGGGACACAATTGGGCTTCTCCTGGTCTTCCCATGACTCGTTTTCCCCCATGGAGAGCAGGGTGCTTGGGGCTGGGAGGAGATACCGATGGGCGCAGGGTCACCGGGCGCCAACCCTGTCTCTGCCTCCCGCAGACGGGCGAATACGCCACGGACGAGGAGGAGGAGATGAGCCCCATGTTCCCCAGCAGCGAGATGGCCATCGAGGTGTTCGAGCTGGCCGAGAACGAGGACGCGCTCTCCCCGGTGGAGATGGACCCCGAGAAGCTGGTGCACAAGTTCAAGGAGGTGGGTTCGGGGAGCGGGGGGCGGCCGCGCGCCGCTGTCCCCTGCGGTCCCCGCGCCACCGTGCGAGCGCCCCTCTCCTCCCGCAGCTCCAGATCAAGCACGCGGTGACCGAGGCCGAGATCCAGCAGCTCAAGAGGAAGGTGAGCGGCGCCCCGCGGTGTCCCAGCTCCGTGCCAAGGCGCTGGCACCCCCATCCTTCCCATCCATGCCAAATCCCCCTATTCCCACCACCTCCATCACCCCGATGCCCTCCTAGACGCCCAAATCTCCCCACTGCTGGGTCATGCCAGGCCATGCCGGGTCTCTGCCCGTGCCCTGATCCCGCTGTCCCACAGCTGCAGTGCCTGGAGCAGGAGAAGGCCCGGTGGCGGGCCGAGAAGGCCCAGCTGGAGCAGAGCGTGGAGGAGAACAAGGAGCGGATGGAGAAGCTGGAAGGCTACTGGATGGAGGCGCAGAACCTGTGCCAGGCCGTGGACGAGCACCTCAAGGAGACGCAGGCGCAGTACCAGACCTTGGAGCGCAAGTACAGCAAGGCCAAGAGGCTCATCAAGGAGTACCAGCAAAAGTGAGGGCAGCGCAGCGCCCGGCCATGGGCATGGGCCCTCCTGGGCACGGGTCATCCCCCTGGGCACGGACCATTCCCTGGGCATGGACCATTCCCTGGGCATGGAGCATCCCTTTGGCACCAACTGCTTGCTAGGCACCATGGATGCTTCCCTGGGCATGGACCATTCCCTGGACCATCCCCCTGGGCACGGACCATTCCCTAGGCATGGAGCATCCCTTGGGTACCAACCCCTTCCCAGGCACCATGGATGCTTCTCTGGGCTATAGTGCATCCTTTGGGCATTGACCATTCCCTGGGTATGGATGATCCCTTGGGCACCAAACTCTTTCTGGGCACCAACCCCTTGCCAGGCATTATGGATGCTTTCCTGGGCATGGTGTATCCTCTGGGCATGGAGCATCCCTTGGGCATGGAGCATCCCTTGGGCATTCACCATCATCTGGGCACACAGTATCCCCTGGGCACCAATCCTGACCCAGGCACCACTTGTCCCTGGGCACGGATCCTCTTCCAGGCAGGAAATGTCCCCTGGGTCATGGAGTATCCCTTGGGCATGGACCCCTGCATGGGCACACACCATCCCTTGGGCACCAACCACTTCCCAGGCACCATGGATGCTTCCCTGGGCATGGAGCATCCTCTGGGCATGGGCCATCCCTTGGGTACCAACCACTTCCCAGGCACTATGGATGCTTCCCTGGGTCATGGAGCATCCCTTGGGCATGGACCACCACCTGGGCATGGAGCATCCCATGGGCATGGAGCATCCCATATCCCTGGGCACAGCTCCTGCCCTGGGCACGCTCCCTCCCTGCATCCCTGACTCCTGGGGTCCCTCTGCGTGTGGCCCCTGTCCCCGGTGTCCCCCTGTCCCCTTTCCCCGGGTGACTCGTGCTGTGGTGCCCGCAGGGAGATCGAGTTCCTGAAGAAGGAGACGGCGCAGCGGCGCGTGCTGGAGGAGTCGGAGCTGGCGCACAAGGAGGAGCTGGAGAAGCTGCAGGAGAAGGTGGGCACGGGGCGCCGGGACGCGGGCTGCCCCTGAGCCCCGCCGGAGCCGCCGCATCCCGCTGCCACCTCCGGATCTGCTCGGAGTGCCGCCTCTGTGCCCAGCCTCTTCGGGATGCGGGATGCCGGCATGGATCGCGGCAGATCTGCTCCTGCTCGGGATCCCGCGCTGGATCGCGGGGGATCTGCTCGGGCACTGCGTCGCTCTGGACTCTGCTCCGGGCATCGGATCCCGTACTGGATCACAAGGGATCTGCTCGGGCGCTGGCTCACGCTGGATTGTGCTCCAGGCACTGGATCCTGCACTGGATCCCAGGGGATCTGCCCGGGTGCTGGCTCACACCCGCTGTTCCTCCTGCCCCTGGATCCCACACTGGATTGCAGTGGATCTGCCTAGGCTTGGGGTCCCAGCGGATCCTGCCTCAGGGTCCTACATCCCATGAGGGATCCAGAGGGATCTCCTTGGGCCCTGGATCCCAGGGCGCTTGTGCTGGATCCCACTGCGGTTCCTGGTAGAGCTGCACGGGTCATGCGCGATCCCGTCTCGGGAGCTGGATCCCATGCTGGTCATGCCGGATCCCACACCGGATCCCGCGGGATCCCGTGCTGGAGCCTCCCCAGAGGGTCGGAGCGGATCCGCTGCCGGCTCCCACGGGATCCAACTCCTGGATGCTCTGGAGGGTCCGGGGGTCTCCGGGGTGCAGCGAGGGGGTGGGCGCCGCGGAGCCCCCCCCCCCCGCTCCGGGAAAGCGAGGTCCTCCCGCTCGGCCTCATCCCTAGTCTCGGGTACCTTCGGCCTGCTGAGGCCTGTCCGAGGCTCACGTTTTCGTCCCATCCCCCAAAGTGAGGGGTTTCTTGTTTTCTTTGTCTCTCTTTTTTTTTTTTTTTTTTTTGTTCTTTTTTTTTTTTTTTTTTTTTTTTTTAAAGTTTTTTTCTGCTGCGCCGCTGCTGCTGCCATTTTCTGTGCGTGATACGAGTGTGTAGAGCATCTACCTGAGCTGGTTCCTGTGACATCTGCTTACAAAACCTCAGTATTGTAAGATACAGAAGGAACTGCAGAAAGTAGAAGCCATAGACAAATTGATTTAAGGGCATCCCTCACTGAAATAGTTTCCTCAAGAAGCCAAATATAATCTTAGGCAGTGCTAACGGTCAGCTCTTGTGGAATAGGTTAATGACTTTCTCCTTTTAAACCGTTTTTTTTTTATTTTGACTTCTGTTTTTTTTTTTGACACAAAAAGTATGAGACTGCTTGTGGCTTTCCCCAGAGTTACATCCTCACAGCTCTAAAAGACACAACATTTTTCTCTGGTTTGTTGTAGTTACAAAAAGCAGGAACCCTTATGACTGGAAATCTTGCTCTGCCTTCAGAATTCCATTGCTGATTTGCCTTATCATCTGGATCTGTTTGGAAGAGCCATACAGCAAGAAAGAGGCTATTTTTTGGCACATTCACTTTTATTAGTGAATGTCTCTTGCTGCATTTAAAGCTCTATTTTTTTTAGGATTTTATTTGTCCTTTAAGTGAAGCTTTGATGTCTTGGAAACTTGGAATTATCCACAGTCCCAGCAGTCCAGGAGCAGTTTTCTGCTATTTTAGGTGACTTAGTGCTATGTGACAGCTGTGCAATGTCACAAATTTCAGTTGCAGCAGCCTGCCCACTAAGCTTCACATCTGTAATAGTCATTTGAAAACAATGTTCAGAGAAGATACAATTTTTTTATTGATAATGACAGTGATAATGATAGTACTTTACACTTCTGATTTTTTTTCTTTTAATGTCCTTATTTTCCATAAACTGAGCTCACTTATGGCAGAGTTAACCAAGGCAATAGATAGGAAGGCTTAGTGTGCTGCTTCTGTACAATTTCAAGTAGATACGTGTTTAAGTTCATCTCCGTAAAAACATCTTGCTGCTTCTCCCCACCCCCCTCAAGGCTCACCCTGACTGTTACAGAACAATTTTAATAGTGAGTCTGTAGCCGTTAAGTCATTGGAAGACAGCTCTGTGATGCTGCAGCATTTTTTTTTTTAAACACTTTCATTCACATAAGTCTCTTCCCTTTCAGTTACTGAGAGAATAAGCTTGAGGAAAGAAACAAGATGTAAAGTGCATGGTTGCAATAGGGAAGGGTGTCTTACCAACTTTTAATTCCCAGTTTCTTGTCTGCTCCAGTGGAGTACCATTTAAAAATTATTCAAGTTGTGACAACTTTATTCTGTGTTTTCTTTACATGAATGGCGATCTTGTCATACTATTTCTGTCAAGAAGTAGTTCCCTGTAAGTAATGTTACAATTCTTCTGTTCGGCTGCATGGGGAATGGATTTTTTAATGTTAGCTCTGTTTCTAGGTCTGGTTTGGAAGACAAGTCTCCTGGGCTATTTTTTACGTAATGCCTGTCTGCATTTTTTAGTTGCTTACTATTGCTTCCTTGAATAGTGACTGAGGATCATATAGCTTGTTGGCTGAACTCAGGTGTTGGGTCAGCTTGCTACCTTCTACCTTTTTAATCATAACCTTTTTTTCCTGCCTTTGATCATCAAAGAAAGGAAAAGCTGGTGTGTTTGCTCCTTTATTTCAACTATAAGGTTGTGAAGTTCTCTTCTTTTGCTTTGGAAAGTGATTACTTGCATTGTTACTTTCTCTTCTTATACCTAAAGCAAAAATAACTGCTTGCGCATAAACATGCTTGGGTTGTGGAAACACAACTAGTCTCCAAGAAGCTCCTTATTTTTTCCTGGACTTAATCTGTAGCATGGACATGTGGGGTGTTTTGTTACATGCTGGGCAGCTTCCCTTCCTGTAGAATTATCTAAATATTCGCCTAGTACTGCTGTAAATAAGCAAAGCATTTCAGCCCTTTGTAAGTGGTAATAAAAATGCTGATTTTTTTCTAGCCTGGAGCAAGAATCAGTGTTGTAAGCTGGTAGAGTTCATGCATTCTCTGATCCCCTGTTCTGACTGTCACTCAAGATGTCGTTAGGGCTTACGGTCTTCGGTGGTGGCTGTCTATTAGCAGCTCAGCTAAAGATCAGCCTCTTTTGCCTTTATAGGCTCAAGGAAGTTGGGCCTGTTTACCCTGATGGAGGATTCTCTTTATTCTAAAATATGACTTGCAGAGCAGCAGAGTGCTTTCTTGAGAGCTTAATAGTGATGAGTAATATCTTCTACACTTCTGTACAGTGTGCAGGGGTTATTTGGATTTACCATAAATGCTGTCTAGAAGGGGGGAGCACTGAGGAAGGGAGAAAGGAAAAGTACTGTATTACTGAAATAGATCTATGAGCTTGTAAATTTTACCAGTGATATAACTGAAGAAATAACTGCAAAATAAATTGGACAGTCTGACTCTGTTTTCTCAAGAGAGCTAATTTAAATCTTGAGGTGGGGTAGAATAGCTGGAATAAACTTGTTTGCAACCATTGCTGTTACCAACGCTTTAACCTTCCTGCTTCCTGTTTGTTTTCTCACTCGCAGTAACTTGGAGCCAAGTTTTTATGTAGGGGCTTTTCCTTCTTAACTGCTGCCAAAACCGCTCCTCTCAGTGAAGACACTGCAGAACACCAATAGCTGCAGAAACAGCTGCTTACAAAAACAGGCCCAGTTAAGATAGCAAGGGAGGCATATTTTTGTGTTTAGGTGACATGAGAAAAGTCTTCCTGAAGTTGATGTAGTTTATTTGAACTTTCTTTAATTCCATATCAGGCATAGTAATATAGTATGTAGAGGTTAAAAAAATCATTGTTTGCTGTTTCTGGGTTCCCATTTGGATGAGATATACAGGAACAACTCACTTTACTGCAGGAGTTTGTGCACAATGCCTTTATTTTTTTTTTTCCTCCTTCAAAACCAGCAGCAAAATTATCTTAAATTATCTCTTGGTTTTAAATATATTTTATTTTTGTTCTCTACAGAGGAAAGCAGATTACTGTTAAGGTCTTTTTTAAACATCGTATTTCAACTTGCAGGTGGATACAGGCATACAGATGGCAGATAACAGGTATGTTAAACTATTTTACTGAGATTAAGTTTTTGCAGTTATGTTAAAAGTTAGTAGACCTGTAGTTAAAAGCATTTAAAATATGTAGTTGTATTTTTTAGTTTTTATAGCACTTCTAGGGCAAATAATAATTTTTTTTTTTTTTTTTTTAACCTGATATCTTTTTAACTTTATCTGTGGTGCTGTAGTAGTCTTTCAAGGCTTGTACTGCACCAGGGTAAGCTGGATAACTTAGTCTGGTAGCTAATAATATCTATTTGCATATGGAGTAATTGTTTCTTGTTTTGTATCTGAGTAAAGATTTGTTTGGGCAGTTCCCAGCCTAGATTCTTTGGTGTGTAAAATGTCTAGAAATGCAGGAACTCTACTGACTGCTGCCTCTTTTGGGGCCCTTTCCTAACTCCAGCAGAAGGAATACAATAGAAGACATTGTTGGGGGAGGGAGCAGCTCTTCCTAGAGTAAAGTGAATGTGTTTACTATTAATCAAAACAATTTGGAATGAAGATTGCAATCCAAGAGTTTTGAGCACTTGTTGATCTCACTTTCTTGCCTCTGCTTTTTCTAGTGTATTTGTCACTTACAGTAAAAGGATGTCTTGTGTTTTCACTTGTGGGGTAATAATATTCTCCTTTCCAGGCTAAACTATTGCAGACCCAAGGTCAGCCAGTCATGTAATGAGATGAATTTGATGTTTCCTTTTTTGTCTTTCTTTTGCTTCCTTTTCATTTAAGGAAAACAAGTTTTTTTTACACAAGTTTTACCCTCAGTTTTGAGAAGTTTGCCAAAGTCTTCTAAGTGTCTGCATGTTTTAAATCTTGCCCTGTAGTAAACATTAGAATTTCAGAATATTTTTATGCTTAAATATTAAAACGTTAATGAAGTGATTCCCTTTTAACATGCTAAGCTTTTAATTCCCTTAGTAAAGCAGAAGATACCGCTACAGATTCTGTGGAGGCTGCTAAAAATGCAGGTGACAAAAAAGGTAAGAAATAAATAGCTCAACAAGTGTGAAGTTGGGTTAAACCCCCTTATATATTGAGGTTGTTTACCTACAATTGCAAATCTTTGATGCTCAGAATTACATACCTGTTTGTTACTAAAAACAAAGCAGTTTTTTTAGGCCAATCATTCATAAGATGCTTTCTTTTTTTAGGGTGATATTTTGTATGCCTATAGAAAAGACTTAATATCTGTAATAGTGAAAATATTTATATACATATATATGTGTATGCACATACACTGGCTAGTATGCGCAGCAATTGAGAGAAATAAATTAAAACCATTTATTAAGGCTTGTATAGACTAGCTTTTAATAACTTTGAGAATTGCTTATTTTTATTAAGAACCAGCAGGCGTGCAAGACTGCTCACTTTATTTTACTTGTAGGAAAATGCATGTTGATAAGAATGCCTTTTCAAAGCTTTTATTCTTTATCACAAAAACCTACAGATAACTGTTTGAATGATGCTTAAACTTTCGAGCTAATATGCATACCTGCAGAAAAGCTACCATTCCACTGTTGTTAGCTTGTATAAAACATAGCCATTTTTCTCTTATGTATTACTGATTTTTTTATAAGAAAACCTTAAGGATCTGCAATTGAAAGTCATGTGTCTGTTGGTGGATAGCAATGACTAATGCAGATAAGAGAAAAAAAAATGCAAAAGTTTCAAGTTAATATGTATGTGCAGTTTAATGATTTTTTAATTGCTTGAGAGAAGAGTAGTGGAGAAGAGAAAGATTGGAAAAGCAAGTGGCTTCTTCCCACTACAGCTACCCGTGCAGCTACTTGTGCAGTTACTTCTGAGGGTTTTTAGCTTTTGACTAAAAGCATGTTAGATTTTAACTTCCTTACAATAATCTTCTGCAGAGGTGGCACTTAGACTATTTGAGGAGTCATATAATTTACAAAGCTATCTAGATCTAGAAGTTATTAGTGATCAAGTAAATGGTCATACTGCTAGTCTGTTTTTTTTCTATAGTACACATTTTTCTTTAATTGTTGTTCTTGTCTTTCAATAGTAAGGCCTTAGCCTCATTTAAAAAAAAAAAAACAAAACAAAACAATGTCTTGGAAGTATAATTTAGTAGTTTGCTAGCAAATTTTTCAGTGGCTTATGATTTAGCGCTAGAGTATAGGGAGATTGAGGAAATTTGAATCTCCACCTTATTGCATACCAGGAAAGATAGACAGTCTGCTCCTGTCATCTGTGTGCTGTTTACTTCTAGCAGCAGAGACTTGATACTTCTCCAAAGAGAAGAATGTGGTGTTATCCAGCTTTGTCTAGATGAAATCTGAATCTGAAGGAGTTCTGCTTCTCTTTTTTATGTGCTGAGTATTGGTGATATTTGAGAACTGGAAAATAGCTTGTGTTTATTTACTGACTGCTGTAAGAAAGTCATAATATGACAGGAGCTGTATAAATATATTGAGATTCGTTTTAAGAGTGACATTCTATCCTTACAGAAAAGCTAGCAGACCAAGTGATGCAGAACCCACAGGTCCTGGCAGCACTACAGGAACGACTTGACAATGCAGCGGTCACTCCTTCAAGTTATATTGAAACGTAAGTGCAGTGTCCAATAAATTCTTGAAAGGCTGAATAGCAGAGTAGAATATCTACTGCACAATGAACATAAACAATTGTACCAAATAAGAGAAATGGTTGATTTGTAGCATGAGGCAGTGACCTGTTTTTGAAGAAATGACTCAGATTTTAGCTTACTTGAACAAAACTAAAACAAAGTTTTTTTTTTTGTTTGTTTGTTTCTGTCCCATGTGCTGCTACTTTTGGCTGTTACGGTTTTGGTTTGAAATAGCTTAGATTAGTCCTTCCCTCCCTCTTTATGCTTTTGTGATCTTAGCCTTCTAGGGTATGTGCTGCAGGCATTAATGACTGGTTTCTGTAAAACTATCAAATTTGTAGTGGAACATTTCACAACCTGCAAAGCTATAACTTATCCCACAGTTTGAATCTTGTATAAACTTTTAATCTTTTTAATCCTTATTACAAATGCTGAAAAAAAGATAATTTTTTTATGACTGTATAAGCTCCTGATAATATTGAGTACAGATGACCCATGAATCTAAACTGTGCAGCATACCCAGTTCTTTTTATGGATGGCACAACATAATTCTAGTTGCTTAAGTTTAATCATAAAGTTATTAAATTCAGTTTTCTGAAATACATGGGGAGGGTAGTGACACAGGAAATGGAACATCTTTGAGGACGACCTAGGTAGGAGAAAGGTTGTTTCTTCTTTTTCCCCCTCCCTCCAATAAACTTTTGGAATAGGTTTTGCAGGAATATATATGTCTGACTTAACTCCAATTTTTAAACAAAGGGTTTATCCGTAAGCAATGTATTTCACTTTGTTAATTAATACTGAAGCACTGAGACATGTAACTTCTTAGACTAACATTTATTTGCTTTTAGTTTACCAAAAGCAGTGAAAAGAAGAATTGATGCCTTGAAACAGCTCCAAGTGAAATGTGCCCATATAGAAGCAAAATTCTATGAAGAAGTACATGATTTAGAGAGAAAATATGCAGCACTCTATCAACCTCTTTTTGATAAGGTAGAAAAACTATGTTTCTTTACTGAACTTGTGTTTTCTTCCTTAATTGCAAGTCAGCTTTGTCTGAATATATTTGATTGTGCTTATGTCAGTAGCTTATCCAGAGAAATCTTTACTTCCTTTTTCTAACTTGTCTTGGACAGAGGAGAGAGTTTATTAATGGAGAAGCTGAACCTACAGATGCAGAGTCAGAGTGGCACAGTGAAAACGAGGAGGAAGAAAAACTAGCTGTAAGTATTAAGTTGGATAGTGAATTACTGTTTTAACAGATTTTTCAGAATTAATTGCTGTGTAGCATTTCCCACTGAAGAATTTGTCTTTTGATAATAAAGGTGTTATTAATAAAAGTGTTGTTGTGATACTTTTGTTCAGCAAAAGCATTTACAAACATTATGTAGTCTGTCTAAGCTCGTATTCAAGTATGTTGAAATGCTGCTTTTTTGCACTGTTCGTAACCTGTTAACAGTATCTTCCTGGTAATGGGTTCCATTCCAGTGCTACATCATTCCCCAAGGTAATAGAAGGCTGGCAGTTTTTCTGCCTGTCCCCTTTATTTTGGGGGACATAATTAGCTTCAGTTTCCATAAACACTTTTGAGACGTATGTCTCTTAGGCACAAACTGGAATTGATCTAACAGCACATGTGTTGGGTCTTGAGTTCTTAACTTGTTTATTGAGAAGATATGTAGGTTTAGGAAAGATGTTGTGATAGGTAGGCTAGTTTTTGCTGTAATTGTTCTAGCCCATACTCTCAGCCTGAACCTTTTCTGAAGAGAAGCAATCTACTTACAATGCCATGTTTGCTCTTCTTGGATTTTTTTCATTGTCCTGTTGCCCTTCAGCTTCCTTTGAAGTCTTCTGTTTAGCAAATGAATTAATCTATTTTTCCTGGTCTCCTACGATTTAGCAAGAGACAGAATTCCGCATGCATAAGCAAGAAAACTTCTTAGGCTTTATGTGTATGTGATATTGTCTGGCTGCTATTTAAAAGAATGTGTATTTGCTTCCCTCTAGTGGTGTAAAAGGGAAGGTGCAATACAGCTAATTCAGACTGCACACTTCCTGTTTTGTGGAGTGTGGAAGACCATTCATTTTTGGTAACATTTAACTTCAGTTATGTGAGAGAAGCCTGCATCATAAAGTCTGCATCATAAAAGGCTAGTCATTCAAGACAGTGTAACAGTGAAATAATCATTATAGTGCCAAGTGTTTTGCAGAATTGTTTGGAAAATAAAACTGTTTCCAGGGGTGGAGGCTATTTTTAAAACTTCGATTGCATATAGTAAATGATGATGGTGACTACAGAGATAAGATGAATGAAAAATACAAGAGCATTTATTGTTTCATTTGTGAGAAATGCTTTTTACTGCAGCAGTTATTCAGTCTATTTACTATTGGAATTCCAGAAGACTTGAAAGTGAGTCCGAGTTCACTGCGTATACTTCTAGGTATATGAGTAAACTTCTCATGTCACTTAGCTTCAGCTAAGCTTCAGAGGTGGCAAACGTCCTGAGCATCTTCCTCTGCTTGTTAGTTATTCTCATGATTTCCATTTTTAAGTGTTTCTTTACTTGTTTCCCAGGGAGACCTGAAAAATGTAGTGGTACTGGAAGAAAAAGCAGAAGCAGAAGAGACAAATCTCAAAGGAATTCCAGACTTCTGGTTTACAATCTTTAGAAATGTAGATTTGCTAAGCGAATTAGTACAAGTAAGTTAATCCTCTAAAAAGAATTAAAAACTTGAGAGACGTTAACTGATTTTTTTTTTTTTTCCCCTCTCCCCCAGCTAGTAGTGTTTACATGTTGAATGGGTAAAAGATGTAAGCTTATGGTTCTTCAAAATCCTTAATATTAATCCATAATATGCTTGGGAGGCAACAGTGGACAAGTAGACAGCTGACCCAGCCTTTATAGAAGATTTTCTTATTTCTTATTGTTTTCTTATTTCTTATGTGTTTTTTTCCTTCCCTCCCCTTCTCCTGTCCCCACCAGTTATCTTCATACCCTGAAACCTGTGTATCTTATCAGCAGTAAAAATCCTGAATTAAATATTTCATTTTTGATAATGTTCATGCAGCTTAGCCAGGTAGTAATAATTCTAGCTAATGAAGTCAAGACTTTAATGGCTGAGAATTTGCCACTTGGTATATGTCAAACCAGTCCTGTTGTGTTACAAGAGCAAGTCAATCAAGTAAACTAGACTAGATTAAAATGTTGCTGAACAACATTTAGTTGTTCTGCTTGTTATTGAACAAGCAGTAAATAACTATTTTTTAATATTTTTTCTCAACTTTATAGGAATATGATGAACCAATCTTGAAACACCTGCAGGATATAAAAGTTAAGTTTTCTGAACCTGGACAGCCTATGGTAAGTTTACTCTAATTGCTTCTCCTGAAGTTGTTGTGGTGATGCGAGCAGCAGTTGAAAATGTTTTCATTCCATTCTGTTTTGCTAGAATATATGGGAACTGCTTTCCCGGATAGTATCTCTTTACTTTGACTTTTAAAATTTCTCTCTAGCTTTCCTGAGTTTTTCTATCTTTCTTATTCTTAGCTTTATCTCTATCATTCTTGTAATTTCTAAATAGCCTATTCTTATAGCGAAGTAAAATGTTTGTTTTTTGGTTTGAAAATGAATTTGCTGTGTAGAAAAATGTGTGCTGTAGGATACTGCATCAAAATGAAAAATCAAATATATGTGACTTAGAAAATATATTAGGTAGCCTTGAAAAGGGTACCTAGTGAGGAATTTTAAACCTCAAGTTTGACTCTTTCAAAACTTTTCTTCCGAAGAAGTTGAGCTTATCTCACAGATATTGTCCAAAACAACTTGTTATTTTTTGATGCATATATTCATGTAGACTATACTTCTTAAACCCTTTTTTGAGGTAGAAGCACAGCCATGAATGGGATTTAAACTTGCAAATTCTCTTTAAACTTGATCTTTGTGGCTTTTTCTCCTACATACATGTTTTTATTTTGCTGAGTTTTTATGAAGTTGTAGTCATCTGATAAACGGTCTAAATCGTGAGATCTTTCACTGCAGAATCAAGAAGGAAAGATGGGTTGGTATATGAAGTAAAGGTTTTGGTCCTCATTGTTTTCCCTGTTTGTACCAAAAACGTGAGTAGGTAATGTGCAAAGGGAGCAGTAGAGATAGAGACAGACTGGGAATATTTAAGGTCTAAAATATTACTGGGCCTGAGGGAGCAGGTGTGAATTTAATGAAGAACTGTTTAAGCTTGAACTAAGTATTCAAAAAGTGCTTTGGAGTGTACCAGTCAGTGGCATTCAGATAACTTCGAGAACAGTTGTTTTGATCTACAATACTTTCATTTGTTCTTATCCAGCTTTGTTTTACAGTACTTTAAGTTGGAGATCTCCCCTTAGGACTTCAGTGGATTCATTTTGTCTCGCACTGTTCGTAACCTCTTGACAGTACATACCTGTGAATAGGTTCCATTCCAGTGCTACATGAAATCCAATAATGGAAGGCTGACAAATTCTGTGTCTCTTCTGTATTTGGAGACAAATGCATTCATTCCTAATCTCTTGAGTGAAACCTGCTCTAAAACCTTGTGTGAATGTATTTTTCCAGCTGCTAAATTGCTGCATTGTGTGATAGAATTGCTAGGCATTGATTGCAAAAAGTTTGCCTTTTGGTGTGTAATAAAAACACTAATTCTATTGGGGATTAAGCTACAGCCAGAAGAATTGCATAATTGTCGGGAATTGTTTTTGTCTTGGCCATGAATGATGAACTGTAGTTACTGTCCTTCAAAAGTGATTTGTCTCATTACGCTAATACATGGCTTCTTCCTTTAAGTTCTGTTCCCTGTAGTGTATGTCTAAATTTTTAGACTAAAAGGTGAATGAAATGTAATAGATTACCTGATTATAATTTAAATGTTAATGTTAACCAAGCCTGTTCTGATTGTTCCCATTCTTCATTTCCTGCTTTTATTACAGGGAAGAATATATTTGCTATCAAGCATGGGTTTTTTTTTTTGTTTTGTTTTCTTCTGTTCAGAGTTTGGTAGTTCTGATGATTCATTCTACAAAAGAGGAAAATTAGCAGTAACTATAATGGAACTTTCTTCTAGTCTTTCTCATTAGAGTTCCACTTTGGGCCCAATGACTACTTTTCTAATTCAGTCCTGACAAAAACCTACAAGATGAAGTCAGAGCCAGACAAGACAGATCCATTTTCATTTGAAGGACCTGAAATAGTTGACTGTGAGGGGTAAGGAAAACTTGAATTTAAAACATGTTTTTAATTTCTAGTGAATATTTTTCAGATGCTGATTTCTTTTAATGTAGTAATTAATGACAAGAAAACTTTTGCTGATATACTGTAACTGGATGGATCTTTTACTGCTCTTGCTGATTCTGTTTGAAGGACCATTCTCAACTGTTGAGGTTTTCTGGAACAGCTCTAGCTTCCTCTAAACAGGGGTGTGGAGTGGGGGAAGATATCTGTCCTCTTTCCTCTACAGTGATTAGTGTCATAAGACCAAATATGTAGCTATCTTGTTTGAGGAAGTATTTGGTATGTCCAGCCTGTGCATAGTCTATAGTACTTCAGTACTTCTCTAACGTCTGGCCAGGTTAAGCTTTATCTAGAGAATGAGAAGCCATTTCTGTTTTGATGTCTCTTACTCTGTTCCATTTCTTATCTCCTTTAATGTCCTATATTAAAATGCCATGTGTTGCCTTTAGGTGTACTATTGACTGGAAGAAAGGAAAAAATGTTACAGTTAAAACAATCAAGAAAAAACAAAAACACAAGGGTCGAGGCACAGTTCGGACAATTACTAAACAAGTCCCTAATGATTCTTTTTTTAACTTCTTCAACCCAATAAAGGGTAAGTAAAAATGGGTGTTTAGGATTCTTACAATATCTTAAGACTATCTTTGCTGCAGTCTGTACTTGCTTGTTGCTGGTGAAAGAGAGCAGACTGCAGCATGTCAGTGCATTTTGTTCCTGGCAAAATTCTGATGTGCAGTGTAAGCAGGATTCCTGATTTGGAGGGAGGCTCTTGTCAAATGTCTTGAAGTTGCGTTGTTTGACCACAGGATGGCTCCATGCATCAGTTAGGGCTTTTAACTTGCTTTTGGTTCTGATCTAGTGCCAGCATATTGGTTTCACTTAAGCCTTTGTGTTAAGAGAAGGAACTTTCTGTGGTTTCCTCAGGTTAAATTAATGGTGTCTGATGTCCCATAGACCTTCCTGACATTACCAGTTATTTAATGTTACATGTGTAGTCATGTATCTTAAAACACTGAAGTATATCCTGGAAACATTTTTGATTGATTTTGGAACTTCTTGATTTATTTTTTTCCTTTTCAAATGCCTACCCAGCTATGTTTCAAAATCAGTGTATTTTAGACTTCAGAGACTCTCTACACAAAGTTGTAATTCTTGATCTAGTCATGTTGATTTTTCTTTATGAACTCTCTGCTCTTTCTAAATCCCATTACACCTTTTTTTATACAGGGATGAAACAACTGATAAGCGTTTCTGAAGTTGGAGTTTTTAGCACAGGAATGTTCTTTAAAAGAAAAAAAAATGTTGCATTTTGTAGGGAGAAAATGGTAGTGATTAGTTGGCCCCATCTTGGCTTTATATCGACTCCTTTAAGAACTTAAAGGGCAGCTGGACATAGTCTGGAGGTAGCTGTATAAGGCTGACATCTGTTGGCAGCTGATGCTTGCTTTTTGAACTTGCAAACAGATTGAATTCTCACTTTGCACTAACAGTAGGATAAGTATCTGAGTAGAGGAGGGAAGCTTTTTGTTTTTGTTTTTTTTTGTTTTGTTTTGTTTTTTGGGGAGGGAGGTCTTTGTGCTGTATTTAGCAATTTTGAGTAGGTGGGCTAGACTGTATAAATTATTCCTGAATTTACTATCTTTTCTTTTTGTAGTATCTGGCGATGGAGAGTCTTTGGTGAGTTTTCGCTTAGAAAATTGCATTATTGTTCGCTATAGCTTTTTGCCAGATTTATCTGTGCTGATTCTCTTCATATTCTATTATCAAGAGATTATGTATTTTTATGGTAACATTTACTTTTGTTAGAGTTAAGATTTAATCTTGATGTAAAACTGAAGGTAGTGAGTACTTCTGTAAGTCACTTTGTGACACTTTGCTATTATGTGTCTTGTTATCTCAAAACAGCATCTCTGCAATAAGCACTGTGGGGAAAGTTGTCACTTTCTCTAGCACTTATTTCTCTTGTTATAGTGATAACAGACTTCCCACAAAGCAATATAAAGCTAATGTCAGCTGGCAAAAACAGGCAAAGTCTATATGACATGTTTTAATAGAATGTGTTTTAGTAGCGTACATGTGAGTACTTAAACTTCTGAAATGTGTCTGTATATCCCCATTCAAAATTTAGATTTCCAATGTTTCTTTTAAATTGTTACAAAGTTAAATATGCTGTAAAGTGCAAGTGATCTATAAGGAGACATTATAATGTTTCTCAAATCCGTAATTTTGAAATACTTTTGTTTGCTCCTCTGTAGCATCCTATATATTTAGTGGTAAAATCCAATTGCTTTGCTTTACAGGATGAAGAATCAGAGTTCACCCTAGCAGAGGATTTTGAAATTGGTCACTTCTTTCGTGAAAGGATAGTTCCTCGTGCTGTGCTCTATTTCACTGGAGAAGCTATAGAAGATGATGATAATGTATGTATGCTAGCAGCAATTTGTTTATAAAATATATTCTCTTTTCTGATTAGCCTAATATATAGTAATAATTCCTTGAGAATAATGAAAAACGCAAAGAGATTCATAATTAATTGGGAATGGGAAGGAGATATGCAACTGAGCTGTTAGTCATTGCTTCTGGTAGTGTTTAGTTTCAGGTAGTATGCTTGAATGTGCTAGGTCTGTTGCTGCAGAATACTTTATGCAAATACTAGTGAAGCTAAAATTTTTGTTTTCTTTTTTAGTTTGAAGAAGGTGAAGAAGGTGAAGAGGAGGTGAGACACATATCTTATAGATACCAACTGTATTCAAGTTCCTAAAATAGTTCTTCTCTGTGCAGCAGAAAGCAGTTGTTCATATGTGGTCTGACATATGAGAGCTCATTTCACAAGTTCAGTGTTTGGGAGTTATGAAAAGTAAAAGCGAACATAACTTTTATATATTTGCTTTCTATAAGAATATTTCAAGAAGCTTCTTGAATGCTGCATGAGAAGATTTTTCAATCTTACCTTTTAAAAATCTGCTACTTCATATTAGTGGAATTCATCTGTTAGCTTTTAATCATCAAAAGTTTGAAGCATGGTCCTTGCTAAAGGTAAACTTAAAATGGGGAAGAGGAGCAACTGCAACTGCTAATATTAAAGGCTTAATTTAGACTTTGAGCGTAGCAAGAATTCTGGTCTGCTTACTGTAATGCTATGCGAACAAAAATATGAAATTCTTTGCACAAAGCTACTAATTGATATCGCACCAGAGGAAAAATAAGTATCCATTACAAAATATTGTGTTTTAGTCTATTCTTGTTAGTCAGTTAAAGCCAAATACCTGACTCCTGTCAAAGCCACTGGTGTGAGGTTTGTCAGAAGCTATCAAGTTGGTGTTTTTTCATGAGCTGGGGACCTTTGTGCCATCTCTTCTCAACCTTTGCAAGGTGCAGTGTGGAACTGTGAGCTTACTGCAGTGAATAAACTTCTTTTTAAACTGGTTCTTATCTGAAATATACATGTAACTTTTAAGTCTGTTTACAGTAGTAAATGCTAGTACTTACATACAAGTATGTAATACTGCAAAGTACAGAAACACCACAAAAATCATGTGCAGGAATATGTAGCTTGTCCATAAAAAAAAGTCACTGGTCAAAACAAAGAAGAAAATTAGACATACATTTACTAGCAGAACTGCAAAATTCCAGTAATACTGCAGAGATATTACTATAAAAATTGCTAGGAGCCTGCAGCAGTTTATGTAGGAGGATTACGTTAAATCTGACATATTTTAAATCTGTATTTCAGGTTTTCTTTTCAAGATCTTTAAGATTGTAAAGAAGTTGAGTTCTTTTCTTCCACCCAAGTAGTTTTAATGTTGACAGCTGAAACACTTTGAAATGCAGTGATAATATTATTAAATATTTTCTTTTTGCTTCTGCTTTTTTTTTTTTTTTCTCCTCCATTACAAAAAGCTGCGTTTTAACCTGTTTTAATTTCTGTTAGTTTATCTCTATTTTGTCATAGGAGCTGGATGGGGAAGAGGAGGGAGAGGAAGAAGATGATGCAGAGAGTGAGCCGAAGGTAAGGATTTTTTTTTCTATGCTTAGGCGTATTTATTATATATTAGCATAATACAGGTTATAATCATGAGCACCATAATTAAGATTATAATAGTTTGTAAAAAGGTTAATAAAATATAAAGGGTGCTAACTTCCAACCACAGCAATGTCTTTTTTTATGTCTTCCTCAATATTCAGATTACTCTTAAAAGACAAGTTAATATTCAAATGAATTAAGGAAATGTTTGTCTCCCAACCTGCACGAAGGGGGAAAAACAAATCCTAACTGTGTTGTTGCTTCATAATGGTATCTCCATATTTTTTCTTGTTTGGGGCGTTTTATTTTTTTTTTATCTTTTTTAGAAATGTTATTCCGTGACTGGAAGTGAACTTAAAATTAATTTGAGAAGCATTAGGTGGACCAATTTGTGGATTTTTTTCTTGTTTTTATTTTTGTTTTTATAATTCAAAAAGTTCTTTTTAGTTGTCTTAAAGGCAGCAGGTTAGACTTCGCATGTCTTTGGGCAGCTAGAACTCAAAAAGCATCCACAATTTGGAATTTTAAATCTCACAAGACATGGTTCAAAATTTAGTCTTTATGTGGGTTTGTGTTCTTGTAGGTATTTTTTCAGTCATTCAATCAGCATAAAGTTTATACTTGAGTGGAGTAAAGCTAGAGCAATCATGGCAGGTTTGCATACTTTTAGTACTTACAACATCACTTTTTAATTTGTAAAATGGCACATACAAAAAGGTATTCCTAACTGCTTTATTTTTATATTATTTTTTAGGGTAATGTCCCAGTGACATTATGCCATTGTAAGACTAATAATGGATTTATATAAATCCATGGATTTTTTTTAGGTCACTATGTTAGGGATAGAGCTTGTTTCTTAATGGGAAATCCTGTTTTCTGAAAGAAGTCTTGTGCAAAGATTGCTCAGACTGTATTAGAGCAGCAGAAGCAATACTCTGACTGTTCCAAGGGATTAAAATACCAAGGGAGGTGTAAAGGGGAAAGGTAGGACACCTGAGGAAAAAAAATGTTAGTTTTGGGCAATAAATTCAGATTTCTGTTAAATATCAAACTTCCTCTTAAAGGAGGAAGGATGAAAACTAGTATTTTGCAGGAAAAAAATCTTAAGGTATCCTTAGAAGGTTATGGTTGTTGCCTCCTGTATTATTTTGTACATTTCACTTTTCATTCATGCTGACAGTTCCTTTCAATTTTTTCCCATTTAGGTGTAATTTAAGTCTGTTTATCATTCATACATTTCTAGGTAAGGTGGAATTCCATTCATACCTAACTTTCAAGATTCCCATTTGCAGTCATGCAGTGTTCTGTTTTTCTAGTTTTCTCTTGTATGGGGGGAAAAGGAAATGGGGGAGTGGGGACTTCAGGGTTTAGCTTTTACTAGTGGCTCAGAAGTACAAAAGAATATATAGAGATTAGTGCCTTTAAATTGTATAATTAGAATAGATTTTTATCCAAATGACCTCTTTGCCTTCCTGGTGCAACTTCTGCTTTCTTTGCAACAGCCCTACTGTGTTTTATACAGATGGTAAAGGATACTGAGGCTTAACAGATTTTTTTTTTTTCTTGTCCCTCCTTTGATGTTGTTCCTTTCTTAACTGTTTCTACTCTACTTGTAAGTTTTAGGTGTCTCCTTCATTCCTCTTAAAACTGATAAGCCAGTGACTTACATGGTGTGTTTTTTTTTCCATGTTCTCTGTATTCATGCTGTCTGACAAAGGCAGTCAGTCACTCTGAGAGGCATTTTCTTGAGTGCTTATGATACTGAATAGATTTTACCTGTCTGCTCATCCGTCTCCTCTATTTAACTTTTTTTAAAAGTTGTTTCTGTTGTATCCTTCTTTCCCCTTCGTCTTCTCCCATGCATCATAGAGAATGCTCTGCCTGCATCGCACTTTCTTGGCTGTTCCTTAGGTTTGCATCTTTGAATCTTTGGTTACTAGCGAGCATTTTTACTCCTTCCCACTCTTTACCTCTCCCCATCAATAGGCTGCTCTTTGCATTTCTTCAACTCAAAATTGAGCAGTGTTTGTTATTTCCAGTCTGATATGCTTTGAAAGGCCAGTCACCCTGCCTCAGTGTTCATGTATTGTTTATTCACTTGGGATAGTAGAACATCCCTCAGTCAGCACAGCTCGTACGTTATCCCGCTGCAGTCTGGTCCACAACCGTCTTTCCTTCTTGCACCTGCAAATTATCAGCCACAGGCTTTATTGTCAAGTAACCTTGAATTCTGTTTTTGCTTTACAGTGTACATACCTCCTAAACTCATCTTTCATCACTTCTATTGTTCACATCTGTCCTTTGGCCTAATCCACTCCATCCTCTCCTCACTCTGGCTTCCCTTATGTCTAGAGTAGCTTTTCATGTGCATAAAAAATAGTTGTTCTTTAGTCAGTTTCTTTATTTTAAATCCAGTTTTGCCATTTCAGTCACTTCCATGTTAGCTTATTTTTAATTGCTGTATTTCATTCATTACATAGATGTTGCCACTTGTGCCTTTTCTTTCTTTGAAAACTTTTCCTCCTTCCTTCCTTGCACACCTCTTAGTTTGAGGAGCCTTTGAGTTAAGCGAGAACCAGATCAATATCATCTGTACAAAGGACTCTAAGCTATGCTGTCTGAAAGTTGTGGCTTTGGAAGGCTAAGTGGTCAGATGATATAAAGAAACTTCCAAAGATGCTAAGAAAATGTAGCTTTTGTCTGCTTTTCTGTATACTTGAGGGTACTGTTTATTTAACTGTCTTTGCTTCAGCATTACTGATTCTGTGCTCAAATGGAGAATTAGTTGCATGAGTATTTTTGATTAAGAACTGAAAATCTATGCTGTAGGGGAGACTACTCATGCTTTATATATCTGGTCTGTCTTTTAAGCAGTAGTGGTGGAAGGGTACGAGCAGCAAATTCATTTAAATCCTTTGCAGCACTTTTTGTTCACACACTTGGTTATTAGTTCTGCTTAGCTTCAAATTTACTTCCCCATGTATATTTGATATCTTTGCTTTCTCTAGAGAATATAGAGTAGGAAATGACCAGAGATACTGTTTAGCTTTGATACTCCTATTTTGGCTGTTCCGCAGAGAAGGTTTCAAATAACCCAAACACTGTTTTCTCTGCTTCACTGGACATCAGCTTTAATGCCTACTGTTTGCATTGATCACACTGTTGTTGGCAACAAAGTCTGCTTGGCAATCGAATACAGCGTCCTAAGGAACTTGATGGGCGACCTGTGCCTGCAAGGCTGCCTACACAGATGGGATCCTTGTGTAACAGAAGCTTCATGAAAAGAGTTTTGAAAAAGCAAGGAGGTGAAGGCTATATTGTTCTCTGAATTAGCCAAGAATATCCTGCTTAATCTACTTAAGCTCTGAAGAAAGTCATTGTCTTTTCTTCAACTCTTAACTTGATGCAAAAAGGATCTCATTTGAAAGGATTAAATTGCTATGATAAAAGGCATGGGTTCTTTGGGCTTAAGCCTCTATCTTGTAGGACATCAAATTAATCAAATGAGTGGGAGCTGAGGGTTCTGTGTTTAAACTATAGAAGCAACTTGTGTAGTGAAATCAATATAACTCCCAACATGCTTTTCTCTTCCATTTAGCCTTATATTCCCCCAAATTTTAGGGGAAACTCATTAAGTTATATACATGTCTTCTGGTCTGCAGACAGTTGATGCGAAGTCACTGATGGGACAACTGATTTCAACAAACTCGTCTTGTGTATAGGCTAGGGAGCTCAGGTTTCTCTCTTGTGCTTCTGGTAATCAAATGCCAAGGAGAGGAGGGAAAAAAAAAAAAGGAAAAAAGTCCATAGCAGCCAGTGACTTTTTCACGATAAAATAAATGAGATGATGCAAGGAAGCCTTATTAAACAAAAACTATCAAAACCAAAATATTAAGTTTGAGCACATTTGTTTCCCTTCTTTAGTTTATCTCCATTTTGAACAACTTCTCAAACCAGAATCAGAGATCCAGAATGATTTTAACTCCTTTGCACAGAATAATAAGTAAATGATATGGAATACTTGCTTTAAAGACTTAAAATAGTAATAATAAATTCTGCTACTCCTTGCATGAAACTGTTGTCCGTAACTGCTGCAGAGGGTCTCTTTAGAAGAAAAGGGATTCCTACTTGTCTTTATGATAGCAGTCCTGTAGTAGTGACAGCAAATCTCAGGATTTCATGCTAAGCTTTTTTAAGATATGATATATGATTCCTCATCTGAGTGGTTTTTTTTTTTTGTTTTTTTTTTTTTTTTTTTTTGTGGGGGGGGGGGGGGGGGGACGCGGTGTGTGCTGGTTAGAGGATGTATATTATCCCTGGCTGACACCTTGTTGGGAAGTGAGCTTAGGAGAACCTAGCAATAATGAGAAATCTAGCTAGAATGGGGGCATAGATAGCACAGAATCCTTCTGAGGTCAATAAATATGACCACTATGGTAGCAGTTATTGACCAAATGTCAACTCAGAGACCCTGTGGGAAGAACAGGTTCAAGCTAATTGCCTCGCATGCAGAGGATGGATGTAATCTGTTATGCAGCTTGGTGCCTGCTTCTTTGACCCTCCAGGAAACATTATAGACCAAAGATAATTTCCAGTTTACATATGCCTAATAGGGCAGTTGAAATTTGCAGAAGATTATGGATGGTCACTCACCTGTAGTTTTGTCATCTCAGGATTAGACTAGGATTAGAGCAGAATGCTGTCTGTGGGGCTGGAAGGTAACTGAAAGCAATTTAGAGCTTGAGTGCTGTGTTGCTCCTAAGAGCCCTGGTTTTGAAGTTTAGTGCTACTGTTGTGTTTCTGAAATGGTAGAAAAATACAGATTACACTGGAACTCAGGTCTGAGGTGTTGCCTTGTTACTTATGTCCTCTTAAACAGGTGGTGTATATGGCCAAGATAAATAGACCTTCAATTATATCTGAAAGTCGGTTAAAATATATGTTTGTTAATCATTATCACTGAAAGATGCTTAAGGAACTTATCTCTAAAAATGATCTCTATGACATGGTATTTACAGGATAAAGATCTATATACAATAAAATGTTTTGAATTTTTACAGAACTAAAAGCAAGTATAAAGAATAGACAGTGAAGTTTATTAAAAAACATAGTAAGGATTTTGGTTGGTTGGTTAAAACATTGACCAAAACAGTTGTAGTGGCTAACCTAAATATATTAATAAGCATACTCAGTGCCTAGAGGAAGGTGATAGGTTTTTATTTTCTGAAGTAGCTCAAACAGTTGGTTTTCTATGTGATAATGGTTCTTTTTACCCAGAGTTATGTGGAGGAGGAAATGTCAAGTACTTATATTTCTGAAGTACAAAGTAAAAGTCAGAGAAATGTGTGTTTCTGAAAAACATTTTGAGAAATATTACGATTGGGTGTCTTTTTTTTCTTTCTTTTTTTTTTTTTTTTTTCCCCTTTTGCCTGCATCTAATCCGAATGACCAGCAGTAACAGTTGTTGTTGTTGGGCGTTTTTTTCCCCCTTTTTAGAGAGAATACTGATCTTGTTTTGTATAAGCACACCCCTATATTCGAGAATGAATTCCTGCTGTGTTTAGGCCCAAATCAGTGAAAAGCAGTTCACTTCAGCGTAATTGGGGAAGCCAAGCAGATGAAACTTTATGAAGTTGGGCTTAGCAAGATATCCTGGGGGAGGAAAACTGCAAGGAAGAATGCTAGAAAAGCCCTCCGGCATATCTATGCAAAAGAGAGGATTTGCCTGTAACCCAGACTTGTCATGAGAATGACAGCAACTGCTGTAAACCTAGAGCAGTCTAGGTCAGGAAGGGAAAAATAAAAATCAACTTGGAATACTTAAAAATAGTTTGGTCTTGTCATGGGTAATCAAAGCCAATTTTGTGATAAGGAAGCTTAGTTGGACCTCTTTTGCTTCACTAAGTGGAAGGCTTGGTTTGTTTTAGCTCTTGATCACTTGATGAGTAGTGAACACTTAAAATACTTGCTGATTTTACAATTGTATAGCTCTTGTTTAGAGTAGTTACTGAAAAATGTTTTGTGGTCAGTGACATTCAGGGTGTCTGTTGTAATCTACTAGAATAGAGCAGTTTTCGGTAATTGATTCTTCGTTTATAATAAACTGTAATAACTAGAGCAGAGGGGGATGCAAATGGGAAAATTGAATACCTTCTTCTGCTTTCCAAGAACCCTTTTTTACAACAGAAGAGGTACAGGGTAAAACCTGAAGTTGTTAGCTGTTTTCCAAATACACTTCCTTTTGCCAAAGGGAAGGTTGTTTTGTTTTGTAATGAAGGTTTCTACTTTTTGCATACTCGGATTAGCACTGGAACTTCTTGCCCACTGTTAAACTGTTGAATTAGTTATCTGCTAGTGATGCAGAACATAGAAGAAACAAACTCATTAATTATATTTTTATCACCTGTAGTTACAGGGGAAGGCTTCTGAGTGTGGATTTAAATTTGCTGCAAAATGAGCAGCCTGACCCCAATTCCTCCATCCTCAGAGTTGATGAGGAGATGACAGCTTGTTGCAAAAGTGTTTGTTAGGAGCTGAAAATCAAAGTGAGCTTTTAATTGAGGGGAGTAGAAGATGGTTTGCTGGTCTGTCTTGAGCTTCTCTTGATAGAATGTAGATGTAGAGGGTTTTTTTTTTTTTTTTTTTTAAAGGACATATTGAGCAGTTGGAAAAAAATAACATGAGTACAGTTCTGGCATTTGTGACTTTGCCTGGGTATACAAGTAGCTTTTTTGTCTCCTTGAATGGCTTCATTGTATCTTTGGTTAGTTAAACAGCATAGTTAAGTTCTCTTGTTTGTGGAATTGCTTTGCTGTATGCCACTTCGATTTCTAACCAGTGGTTTTTACTTGTCTCCTCTTTTTCCTTTTAAACAGAAAGATTCCAGCCAACCTGCTGAATGCAAACAACAGTAATAAGGAAATACCACTTCAAAGTGATATTTGAACAACTTGTAACAAATATTTGGATACCTGGCCTGCAGTTCAGGATATTCCATCGCTGCAGCACAATCTTATTAACAATGCTTAAGATTAATTTGTTTTAAAATGCATGATTTTCACTAACTCTTCTTTTTTGCTTAACATGTACAGTGGCAACTTCAATGCATTTGGGAAATATGAGGTTTAAATAAAGCACACTCTACAGCCGTTGGTACACCGTAGCTAAGTATGTCAGTAGGCCTTTAGAGCCTTGTGCCCTATGTGTAGGGGAAATAGTCCAGACTACCAAGTGAAGATTATCCATTTCCTTGTTAAACATTGACAATTGTGGAATAGCACATGTGCCGAGAAGCTAAAGTAAATGGATTACTACATGTATGGTAGCTGAAACAGATAGAGCAATATTACTTTTTTTGCTAGTTCCCCTACCCCTTTTTTAATGTTTCTTGCAACCTACAGATTGAACTAGTGCTTGAGCAGCTTTAAATGTCATATTTATTATCTCAGTAAAGCCAATTGAATTGAAGTAATTTTACTTCACTGAAGGGAGTGTCATATTTGAGACTTAGTTGTTCATTTTTATTTATTCATGTTTGTAAGTACTTTTACAGAATTAGTGCTTTTTAATAGTTTTAATATACTTGAAAATATTATTCCTGTTTTGCATAAAATATGGGTACTTGTAAAACACAAATTTGACTTGGTCTCAATGTAGTAGTCCAGACAGAAGAAATGAACTTGCATCAAAATGACATCTCTTCTGGATGAAGATCAAAATATAAAGGCCAAACTGTTGCTGTTGATGGAAGTGGGTTGCAGCCAAAGAACCAGAAAACTTCCAGTAGTCTTATTGCTTAGTGTCCAGCATGGAAGGACCTTTTACTATGAACACAAATTTAACAAAATTCAGCTCAATAAATCTGAAGTTTTGGTGTCTTATTTGCAACACTGCAATTATTCCATTCCACAATTTGTTTTATTTAAAGCTCTGAAGTCTTCAGAACTACCTTCTTGTCCCTGTGAGGCACTTCAGGTACATGTTTTCAGTCTCAACATCCATTGCCAACCTTGGGCAGCAGTTGAATAGCAGCTGTATCAACACTGTGACCAGGCATGTAGAGTGCTCCAGCCTTACCTTACACATTTGTAACTTAATACAGTGTTTTCAATTTGTACAGGATAGAATATTCTAATAAAGTTGTGAAACATGAATGGTGGTGGCTGTCTGGTCAATATTGACTTACCCTGGGAAGCAGTATCCCCTTGGCTTCCAGTAGTCAACGGTGGAGTTTGTAACAGGAGGCCTGCCAGCTGTGTGGCTTAACCAGGGCACTCTTGCACCAGCATGCTCCTAGTTCCCTTTGTTGCCAAAATGCAAGGAAAAACAGCGTGCAGTTCATTGATGTAAAGCAGAACCAGCTTGCTCAATTTGCAAGTAAACAGGCTTTTTAACGTCTAGCACCCACGAGTGCTTTGTAGGACTTTTTGAGGGGGGTTTAGAGACACATCATTCAAGGCTGCAGGGCCTTGGTAAATCCTTGCACTCTGTGCTCTTCTGTCATAGACTAAACAGAGGGGCTTGTGGCATGTTAGGGCAGGAACATGCTACTGCCTAACTCTTGAAGGTGGTGAATAACATCTAAGAGTTTTGGCAGCCAGGTGCAGACTGACTGCTCTTAAGAGTGATGTGGGAAGATCTGGGAGACTGTCAGGGCAAAAAGATGAGTCTTCATGGTCAAATTGACCCCTAAATATGTGTCCTAGTGCTAGGGGAAAGCAGCAGCTGTTCCAGCAGTGCGGGAAAGATGTAGCTGACGGGCCTGAGGAATTAGTGTGTGTGCTTGTATAGTGACAGAAGTGCTTGGTGACAGGGCGAGCACGTTGCAGAGAGGTACCGGGCTGGTAGTTTCTGCATCAAAAGAAACTGAATGCTGTACTGCCCCCATACTTTCTGCTGCATGGGTAAGTAGGAGTGCAATTACCCAGAGATAAACATCTGCAAATGAGCACACTAAAGTAATTTATGTGCATGAATCCCAAACGGTTAACTTCAGTTTTGAGAAAACGGGAAATTCCAGAACAGAGAGAGCTTAATGTGCCAGGATCCAGCAAGAGCAAGCGCGATGCTGGGGTGATTAGGCTGATGAGCTGGATGTTCATCCTGGGGAAAGTAAGGGGAAAGCTGAGCCGAGGTTCAGGTGAAGTGGAATTAATGCCAGCCGACAGCCTCTTAGAAAACAGATCTTGTCAAGGCTAGTTGTTCCTTGCAATTACAGATGCAGCTGATAATGGCAAAGATGAACATTGAAAATTTCTCCATTTTCAGGTGCTTATTTATAGACTTTGCAAGTGTTTATGAGAAAAGAAAGTAACAGGTACTTGGGCTGGTCTAGCAGCCAAGAGCAGGTCAGGAACCTGCGGTCGAAGCCAGGCTGGCTGGTGAACACAGGCACGTGTGGGCAAAGTGTAAAGTTTGGGGGATCCGCATGGAATAGCATGCAGTGAAAAAGGATCGAGCCTCCATCCTGGTGCTTGCTGAAGACCGTGCCCTTGTGCTGGGTACATCAGTGGGCTCGCCAAAGAATTAAAGCCGGAAGTTTTACAAGCCATGAGGGAGGATCAAAAAAATGGCATACCCACTGGGGAGGTTACCCTCAGCAAGGGCACAAGCCGGTCCTGGGGAGTGATTAGGCTCCTGTCATGGGGCTTGGGCCAGGGTGTTTGGGGTAGCTGTGTGCTACCATCTTTCAGCCTAATTTCCTCAAGTTCAGCTGTTTGGTGTGCTTTCTTGCTACCAACTGGTTCAAATTTTTAGTAGCTAGAAGAAATTAAATGGTCTCTGCAAGTTTCCGCTCTCCTTATTAAACAAGCTTTTCCAGTTTTAAAATAAAGGCGAGTCTTAATGGATTCATTCTTGGTTAAGTGCTTCCTTTATGGGATGGGAGTTCCTCAAATGAGTGAGGCCTCTGGAAGTCCCTTCAGCACTAGGAAGCCTTCAAGAGGCTCAAGCTTGGGAAGGGCATTTACCAAGAGCCCAGACTCGTTCTGCGCAGGAGAAGTCACTGCTTCCTTGGATACTTAGTGATTCAGAAGACGCAAGATGAGCTCCAACTGCCCCAAGGTACCCTGGGCGAGCGCGTAACCTTGTGAACTTGCACTTGGAGGTGCCTCCTTTCTTTCCGAAGTGTCTTTGCTTGGTCCTGGTTGGAGAGTGTACAGCTGAGATGGTGTAAGCAGCACACAGTGCAAACTACATCCCGCTGGACACACGGTGCTCCTCAACCCCAGGTTCTGCGTGCTTGGAAAAGAGAGGGCAAGGCCTAATTCAGGCACACCAGGTGGTGCCTCCTCCCCAACTGAAAAGCACCGATACAGCCCAAATGGGGGCCAGGATGTGGTTATTTCTTGTCAATACAGTGACCTGGATGGGGAAGGTACTTGGCCTCCCCTCCCATCCCGCTGCAGTGGGAGATGGGCTGTGACTTGCCAGCAGCGGCAGCTTGCTCGCGGCGGAGGTCAGGTGGCGCTCAGGCACACGAGTGAAGAGTTGAGGCGTTTTGATGCAGAGAAAAAAGCAATTAAGATGTAACCGCTGCCGACGTTCCCCTAAGCTTTTTCATCTCTCCCTGCTTAAAAATAAAAAAACAGGGAAAACAAATTATGGGCTTTCCATCTAAGATATATATAGGCTGTGTTGCTACTTAGCCTATGGAAAGATCAAAAAGGCCAACTTTGGGGAAAGATCACCTTAAACTATTATTATACAAAAAAATTATATATATATTATATATATATTTTAATAAGCACAGCTGAAGTGAGACCGATTATAGACAAGTGCTGCTGGCCTGGGCCTTGGTAAGCCAGGCAGTTAGGAGGAGGAGGAGGAGGAAGGCCGGCCCATTCCCACAGTGCCGGGCGCCCAAGGGACGGCCGTGGGTGCTGGGTGTGAGGGGCCCCCAAGCGCTGCGCAAGCGGGAGCCGGGTTCAAAGCGAGCGAGCGATGAAGGCGCTGGATGGAGGCCGAGAGCCAAGGGCCGCCACAGGCGCAGGGCAGCGCGCGCTCCCAGCGCCGCTGCAGGTTGCAAAACGCACCGCCTCCTCCCTCCCTGCCTCTCTCGTCAGCCGGGCTTTAATTGCCTTTAATGAAGAGGCAATTACCCGATTTCAATTTT
>JAWLRI010000355.1:1504944-1540406 GCA_034781795.1 Crypturellus tataupa | reverse complement strand
GTCGGGGCGGCGCGGGGCGGGGCGGCGGCCGGGGGCGGTGGCGGGGGAGGCACCGGAAGGCGCTGATTCATTGCAATAAATCGTGGGCAGCGCGGTGAGGCTCAGCCATCGCCGCCGGAGCCGCCGCCGCAGCGGGAGCAGCAGCAGGAGCAGAAGGGACCGGGAGCCGCCGCCGTTGTCGCTGTCGCCGGGGAGGATGAAGATGCAAGCCGAGGTGATCCGCGAGGGCGAGCTGGAGAAGCGCAGCGACAGCCTCTTCCAGCTGTGGAAGAAGAAGCTGGTGGTGCTCACTAAGGACAGCCTGAGCCTCTTCCCCGACGGGCACAAGCGCGCCAAGGGCAAGGAGCTGGGCTTCGGCTCCATCCTCAAGGTGGACTGCGTGGAGCGTACGGGCAAGTACATCTACTTCACCATCGTCACCAAGGACCGCAAGGAGATCGACTTTCGGTGCCCGGACCAGAGCTGCTGGAACGCCTCCATCACCATGGCCCTCATCGACTTCCAGAACAAGCGCGCCATCCAGGACTTCAAGAGCCGCCAGGAGCTGGAGCAGGCGGCGGGCACCCAGGAGCGGCGGCTGGCCCGGGCGCCCTGAGCCCCCGCGGCGCACCCGGCACACGGTGAGAGCCCCCGCGGACCGCCCGGCCTCCCTTCCCTCCTTCCTTATTTCC
This sequence comes from Crypturellus tataupa, assembly GCA_034781795.1. Lineage (NCBI taxonomy): Eukaryota > Metazoa > Chordata > Aves > Tinamiformes > Tinamidae > Crypturellus > Crypturellus tataupa. The sequence continues at coordinate 1,539,735 of JAWLRI010000355.1, read as the reverse complement.
CCTTTGCTTCTTTTTTTCTTTCTTTTCTTTCTGTTTTATTTTTTATTATTTTTATTAAAAGAAAAAAAAAATCTATACTTTTTTTCCTAAACGCATTTTTTTTTTCTTTTTTCATGAGAGCCGGTGAAATCAGTGGCTCTGCCGTCTCTGTCTTGCCACCCACGGCCCGAGCTTGTGGGGGGGCCGTCGGGACTGGTGCCTGTGTGGGCTGCAGATTTAGGCTAGGAGTTGTTGGGGGTGGAGAAGGAAATACCACTGAGCAGTGATTTCCTTAGAGAATTCCCTATAAAGGCGCCAGCTGGAAAAATAAATGCCGAGCTCTCTCTCCCTTTAAAGCCCCATTTTTTTTTTCTGTGTTGCCCTGTTCACTTAACTTGCTTTATTTATTATTTTTTTTTATTATTTTTTTTTTTGCTGCCTTTAGAGCATACCGCTGGCTGATAACCAGGTCAAGTGTCTTGGACTGAAATGGAACAGGGTACCAATGAAGGAAAGCGAAGACAGAAGCTGGAAGTGGCTTGGTTTTTCGCCAAGCCTGGTTGAGGCTGCTGAGCAAAGAGCCCCGAGCTTTGCCCGAGATGCATTCGAAAAATAAAAAAGAAAGAAAAAAAAAAAAAAAAGATTGAAACCAAAGACTTTCGAAAGGACTCGTAGCAAAGCGCCCACGTGTTTGAGGTGGCGTGGCTTTGCCGGCAATTATCTCCTATTTATGAGATGCAAGGAAGATTCAACACTGACTGGTGGTGTTACGAACGATTTTAAATTATTTGCATTATCTATATTTGTATTTATTTTGATGAATGTCTTTCAGCAGTTGTTAGTCTTAATATTGCTTTTACATTAATATGTCCATTCCAAATAAATTACTTGAAATGTTCACTTTTTATTACTACGCTTGGTGGTGCAGTAATTTGTGTGGCTGCCAGCGCGGGCTCGGAGCGAGCTCGCTTTGGGGGCTCCAGGGGTGGAAGGGGGATTCTCAGCAGTCCGTATGCGTGTGAGTTTGCTCAGAGCCGGCTGCACATGGCGCTGGAAATGTCCAAGGTTGCTGGGACATGTGTTCGTTTTGAAGCGCTTTCACATGTGCTCTGGTAATGGCTGCTTAGCCCCAGCCATGCCGAAAGGAAGCGCAGGATTTGCCAGCAGTGATCAAGTGCTCCTGTCTTCTACCAACTCGTGTGTCTGAGCCCTGCTGTAGCTCACTGTTACGCGAAGGCAGTAAGGCGGCTTGTTCACTTCAGCCTAATCCAGCAGCGAAGCCAAAGGGGATGCCTGCACGCTGCAGTGCAGGCATTTAAATTCTTGGCTCTACCATCTTGCTGCTCCTCTGCAGCTTTGAGGAGTGGTTAAACTGTGTCAGGATAACTGGGGAAAAGCAAGACGGGCTTTTCCTGGCAGCGTTATGACCAAGAGCTCGGAGACACGGCTGGTTCCTTGAGGAGATCACTGAAGTCCATAGCCTCACCTCCGCACTCGATTTTTTTTTTTTTTTTTTTTTTTTTTCTCCTCCTGTCACTCTCAGTGCCAGGAACCTTGACACCCATAGAGAAAATTGTTTATAAAAGTTTATATAGTGACAAGCAGTTTGCAGGGAGAGCAAACAGGGACTATGGGGGGGAATACCTGGGGGAAGTAAGTGCCTGGGCGCTGAGTGGGACCCCCTTGCCTGTGGGGGGGGAGCTTTTAACCCTGATTCCACAATAGCAAAAATAAAACATTCCTCGTGCTCCTTTAACACAGCAAGCGTGGCTTTGCTTCCTCAGTTTGTCTTGGTGTTACTGCAAAAAGAAAGGCCCAAGCGGAGCTGCGATGCTGGTCGCTAATCCCCCGGCTCTGGGGGAATGTGGCCCGGCAGCAGCTGCAGCGCCAGGCGGGCAGCGGGACCGGCAGCCCCGGCGCCCCGGGCTCTGCAGCCACCACCAGCTGCCGCCCCGAGCGGCGCTTGGGCAACGCAGACACTTTTATTTATTTCCCCCCTCCGTTAACTGGCCTCTAGCCACAGATGTTGAAGACATGCAAAGTGTCGTTGAAAACAATTTATTCCAGGTGTGTGGAATGAAGAGGAAATTACCAACTGTGACTTGTTAAGAATTATTTCTATGGGGGAAAAAAATATGACTTTTCTGCAGCCGTGTCAGTGGTCTTTTCTCTCTCCCAGTGGGATATTGCTCCTGAGGAGGTAGACGAACAAGCCCATGTTGACGCCAAGCTGCAAGTAGCCGAAGGAGGAGACGCCGAAGTGCTTGTACAAAACGCCGCCAATGGTTGGCCCCACGGTGCGGGTCAGGGGCTGCACTGAGGCGCAGAGCCCCAGCATGGTGCCTAGGGGGACAGCAGAGATGAGCTCGCCTCAGAGCTGCAAGGAGAGCACAAAGAAGGGCCCTGCTTGGCCCTCGACGCGCTGCTAGCGCTAGCGGGACATCAAATAAGCTCTTCATTATGAATAAATAAATAAAACTTCAGGTAGAGCCTAAAACCCCCTTGGGATACTTCCCTTGCAAAGAGGAGGAATGGTCCGATTTGAACAGCACCGTGAGCCCAAGCTCTGCTCAGAATGGTCAGGTATTTTTGCCCATTTTCACAATCTTTTTCTTTCCTTTAACAGCTAATGGGGCCAGTGGCGTCCATGTGGGGCTGGCCGAGGGGAGGCAGGTGGCAGGCTTGGTGCTGCTCGCAGGTTGTAGGGGCAGCCTTTGAGGGGGCGGCGCGGGCGCAGCTGGCGCGGGCGCTCCGTGCCCTGGTGGAGCTGCAGCACCAAAGCGCTGGGCACGATGGCAGCCTGACCCCCTGCCAATGGGAACCGGCCCACAGCCACCCAGCTCTCTGGGCAGGTTTTGCAATTACCTGCCTCCCTCTAGGGAGCTGAATTAGACTAATTGCTAGGAGCCTTTGCCAGGCTGGCTCTTACCACTGAGGAGGCACTATTTTTTTTTGTTTCCCCCGTTCCTCATTTTTCGCTTAGGAGCACAAAGCCAGTCTATTAGCAGGGCTCTCCCCTCGCAATCAAGTTGCTGAACAACAACAAAAAAACTCCTATTTAACGGGCTTCAGCTAAGTTTGGGCTAGTGGTAAAGCTCAGCTGTGCTGTCTGGCTGCTGCAAAGCCACATGTGCCATGGACCTCAGCAAATCTCTTGAACGACTCCCCCCAGTTTCATCTGCTCAGGTGAGGGGCAATGAGCCCTTTGTCCCGGTGCTGTTCTCCAAGTCTTTGCACTGGTGGCATTTTGGTGTGGGGTATGGTGAGGGTCTGTCCTCAGGGTGAGCCTGTGGCTCCCTCAGGACATGGGTGCATGCGGAGAGGTCGGCTCCGTCCCGCGTTTCGGCTGGGTGGAGCCGCGGCCGCGCGCGGAGCCGCCCACGGGCAGCCACGGCGGGAGGCGCTTAATCGCCGCGTTGCTGCGCGAGACGCCCACGCCGCGCTGCTGCGGGCGCTGCTGCATCAGGCGTTCCCGGCTGCGCTGTGGGGGTGAGCAGCAGCCCAGACAGACGAGGATCGGGGGGACACTGTGGACCCCTCCCACGGTCTCTCTCTCTCCCCACATAATCTCTCTGTGTTGGGGCTCAACCTGACAAAACCTTGGGGTCCCTGGGGCTGTCCCAGGTGGGCAAACACACCCGACCCGGCAGGTGGCTGGGAGCAGCCAACGCTGGGCCCCAGTTCCCTCAGCACAGGCAGGGAGCAGCGGATGTTTCCCAAGGGCGATGCAGCGCACCCGGGCGAGACGCCTTGAGTAAAACAGCATGAATGAATATCCTCTCTTAGTCACTGCCGCGCCAGAAAGGCAACTTTGAAATACGACTCTGAGGCCGATACTCTATCTGTGGCACATCCTCCTCGCGGTCCTTCTCGCCAACGACATGGCAGGGCCCGGCCCAGCCCAGCTCCCTGCCCCAGGCAGCAACCGCAGGAGCTTTGGAGGGCCTTGCTCATGACACAGCTCGGCCTGAGAAGAAGGGGGGCCCTTTGTGCTTCAGGGAATCGGCCACTTGTCTTGAGCACACCAGCAGCACGAGTGGCCTGACGGGGAGGTGCCTCCGCCTCCAGTTACCTGCTCAGGCATCCCCCTGGCCACCTCTGTCTCCTGTTTCTGAACTAAGAGGTGGGAGGAAGGGAAGTGCGGTCCCTGTGTCCAGAACCATCTCCACGTAGGCACACAGGGTCTTCTGCTGGAAACCATGACACGATGTGCCAGCGCCTCAGCTCTGCCCCTGCTGAGCACCTTGGAGCACCGCTGGTGGGTGCAAGCTGCTATGGGGAAAGCAGACCGAGCATGGCCTGATCCTCCCGAGCCTTACCGGTGTCGGAAGCAGGGACAGCCTTGGTGAGGATGCTGTCCGTGACAGTGGCCAGCGTGCTGAAGGCGAACATCAGCGGCACAGCGACAATGCAGTAGTGCAGCACGTTCCTCATCAGGGCCTAGGCGGCAGGACAGGACATGCTGTGGGTCACCAAGCAAGCTGGCAACAAGCAACCGCACACCCACTCCGGACAGCGGGGGCACCCTGGCTGACTTTTAGCACCATTTTGGAGTCCCTTCCTCCCATCCCACCACTTCACCGTGTGAAGTGCACACGGCACTGCACACTTCAGGAAGCCTCCACTGCTTAAGCAAAGCAGCCCAAAGAAGGCATTTCAGCTTATTATCATAAGTAATTAAAACTGCAGCAGAAGCAAGCAGGATGCGTTATGTAACGCAGCACCGCTGGGATTTCTGATCCAATCTACCTGCTTGCTTGCCAATAAAGTCCCTGCACCCAGCCACCCGCAGCAGGTGCCCTGGCTGGGAGCGTACATTAGCGAGCAAAATCAGGCAGGGTAATGGCTCTGGTAGCGCATGTTTTCCTAGTGGAGACCTCCCTGCAGCTGCCGTGGAGTGGTGGGAATCCCTAGGGCCACTCCAAGCTCTTCCACCAGCCCTGCTGGTCAAACAGTGAGATCTCTCCGGGGCATGGAAGGGAAATCCTCCCTTTCTTGGCAGTCTCTGATCTTCGCCTTAGTCTCCAGGTGTGTTACTGCGGCCAGAAAAACCCTTCTACCGCTGGTTAAGCCAGAAGTTTCATTTGCTGGAGCTGTCTCCATAATACCTGGCCCATGCCTCTTGGCTACAGAAGGTGGAGGAGCCCAGAGACGTGGCTAACAAATGACTTGGAAATGCTGAGGGTTTAGCCCGAACTGCATGCAGCTCCCCTCTGGACTCCTCTGCAGCCGAGTTTCTGCCCTCAGAGTGGCTCTTTGCCTAGGTTTTGGTTAAGGACTAGGCACTTCTGATTGATTGAGGTGCTACAGAAGCGACGAGAGGAGAGAGTCTCCCACTATGGCAGCACGACTCATCCCATTGCAGACCTCCTCCTTTATGGAAAACCACCCCAGGAGCGGATGTTTTCTTGGCAGCCTCTGGAACAGAGCGCTTTTTAACGCAACCACGCCGGCGCAGAGGGCAGCAGCTGCCTTCTTTGCCTATGAATAGTTCCTGTGGGAAGTGACTGCTGACCCTTGTGTCCCAGCTGGACTGTCAGGATGTCCCCAGCCCCGCGGGCACGGCCTCACTGCCAGATCGTGAGCCAACTTACAGCAGCCATTTCCCTTCCTTTCCTCCCAGTGCTAGAGGCTCAAGCCATCCTGGTTCCTGGGGCAGCTCGGGGCACTTCTCTGCATCAGTGCCAGGATCTCCTTGGAAAAAAAATACACCTCACTCTCCTTAAATCCCACCCCAACTGGCTGCTGTGCCCAGCCTGCATCCCAGCTCTGCTGCTTTTGGAGGGTTTCTGGCTGGTGTAACATAGAGAAGCATCAACCCCCTCGCCAGCACCAACAGCAGTGGGTAGCACTGCTCAGCCCAAAACTAAGGAACAAGTTGTCCCCTTTGCTCCTTCCCTGACCACTCCGCAGAAAGCCCCCAGCAACCAAGCTCAGGCCTTTGCTGCCCCACAGCAGCCTGGCTTTTGCTCCCGGAGGAAGGATGCTGAAGGCAGTTGTGGCAACGCGGTAGCTAGGAAAGACAGAGGCGAGATCTGCATGCAAATCTAGTGACTCAGGATGGATTTACAAGTTTCTGTGCAGGATTACTGTTGGAGTTTTTTCCTTTTAAATCCCCTGAGCTCTTACTCATGTATCCGCGTGCTCTCGCTCCCCGGCGCAGCGCTCGCGGTGAGCGCAACTGCATTTGCGCAAGGTGCCCGCAGCGCCGCTTCCCTCCCCACGACCCAGGACACCCCGCCGGCAACACGCCAGGCCTCACCATGCCCAGGCCCACGCCGGCAAAGACGAGCACGCTGAGCCGCAGCAGCGTCTTCTCCGTGCAGAGGCTTGTGAGTCTGCCCAGGACTAGGCCCTGCACCACCTGGAGGGGAAGAAGCGCAGCAGGTCCCATTGTGTCCCGGCGAGTACTCCCAGCAAACAAGCCATTCATTTTCTCACTTCTTTTCTTTTGCAACACTTACAGCTTTTCCTGCCCTTATTTTAAACTATACACACACAAATTGGGAGGTTCATTGTTTTTATACAGGAAGCGAGTGCAAGAGGGGAGGCTGATCTTGTGCCCCAGCAGTGTGCACAGTCATGAGGGACAGGCAACTGCATCTCCAGATTTTAAATAAAAGCTGGAGGAGAGGGGGAGGGAAGGAAGACTGAAAAAAAATCCAAAGCCCAGAGAATTATTTTGCTTGTACATCTCTTTAGAGGCCCCTTTTTGGGGGGGGGGGGGGCAGGGGACACAGGGGGATGGGCAGCATCCCATGCTTGCCAGGTATGTGCTGCCCAGTGCAATGGGTTATAGGAGAGGTGCAGACAGGGATCTTCTGAGTTTTCCCTGCTTCGAATGGATAGGTTAACCTAAACCACTCTCTAAGTCAAAGCAATGACTCTAGGGCAGAAAAAACACACTCTTTTGCACAACAGCTGTGTTCCAGATTCAGCCCTGCTTAAGCAGAAACGTGGTGCGTGCCTCTAACATGGCAACAACAGTATGTCACTGTAATAATCCCAAAGCAAAGCCTACGTGGATGCTCCTCAAGGCAGGTGTCGTCACCAGCTTCTTGTGAGTCCCCCCATGTCTCTCCTGTGACAGGCAGCCTGAGTCATGGCAGCTCAGTGCGACCCGTCCTGGCACTGCGCAAGCCGCGCTCTGGCTCCACGCCCGAGCCACCACACAGGAGGAAAAGCTTCCCAATGTGCCCAGACTTGAACGGCCTAGTTAGTCGGGATGCACCATGCGGGCACAGCCCTGTCTCTGCCCTCCCGTTTTAGTCATCGGCATGGATCACCAGCTGTGCCCCACACATGGCTCATCTGGCTACCCGTGGGACCGGCTCAGGCAGGAAGGTCCCAGGCAACACTTGTGAGCTCCCAAACATGGGAGAGAGGGTGGCCGCAAGCAATGCACGGTTCCCGTGGGCAGGACAGGGGGCAGACAGGACCTTTGGCATCCTTTTGGCAGCGGCGTCCTGCTGAAACACGTGGCCTAAGACCCACGCAGTGGCTGGCTTTGGGGCAAGTGGCCCATCTTGGCTCTTCCCAACAGCAAGTGCCAGCCCAAGCCCTGGCTTTCCTGCTGGACCAAGCAGTGCTCTTTGTTTTTGCCCAACTGCGGACTTTGCATATTTAGCCTCTCCATTGAATATTTTACACCTTATCTGGTGAAGTCATTCCCTATCCACACATTAGCTATAGGTAGGTAGGCCCACCAGCTTGGCTTTTGAACATCAAACCAACCACCTCAGCTGAGGCCCTGGTTAATGTTTCCAGTCGCTGGGAGCTAAGGGCTTGTTTCCGCTTCAAATTTCCACCTAAAAGTACATCAGGAGAGATTAGCTCTTCTTGAGTCATAGATAAGTGTGCAGAATCCCTAGAAAGAGTTGAACAGGAGGGTTAAAAGAACGCTAGAGAACTGGGGATGAATGTCTTTGTATCGCTGAGGGTTGGCAGTGGCGTGTTCTCCTCTTGGGCTTTGTGGGCCTTCCTGCGTGCTGCTGCCTCCCGCCACAGCGCAGCGTGCTCGCTCACGCAGCCCGCGCGCCTCCAAAGCGCGGGGAGGGAGCCCGCGCCTGCCTGCGGCCGCTCCGCCGCGCGCACGCCCAGCGGGAAGGAAATCGTTTGCAAGTGAAATAGCGCGGACAGCCCGTGGCCGTGTACACATGAAGCAGGCAAAAACGCACCCAGCTTCTCTCTTCCTGCTGCTTTAGAGGCAAATAAGGCTGCCGGAGAACGCAGAGTGACGGCAGCAGCTCTGCTCCCCTTGCCTGGTTGTTCCCTCCTCGCTGGTGATTTGTTCCACTGGATCACTCAGAGAAATCATCACCGGCATCGCTCCTATCAGCTCAGAAAAGTCCATTAAGACCTTTTTTTTTGGTCATTTCCCTAGGTGACCAGTTGGTTGCCCATCCTTCTCTGGGGTCCTTGCAACACCAAGGTTGTTTCTACAGACCCTTCCACGCTCCCTGACCAACGGCTGGGCAGAGCTGAGGAACATCCCCCAGTACCGGGCGCGCAGGAGGCCTGGCAGCCCTGCAGACAAGCCAGATGAGCCGGTGCAAGAGATGCGGGGCCCCAGCGCGCTGCACAGAGCGTGAGTCACACCAGCGGCAGCCGCCCACGCGCCGGACCTGGATCTCGCCTTTGAGTTTTTGCCAGTTCCCAGGCTCAGCGCCGAGCTGGCTGCTGGGGGGGACATGCAGGTGGCCACGGGGGCAAGAAGACCCGAAGGAGCAACCAAAATCAACTGGCTTAAGGCAGTGGAAAATCTTGTAGCAGTCTGTCGGGGGGAAAGACTTTTACTACCAAACTAGTAATGCCGGAGAGCTCTGGAGAAGCATCTCAGGTCTTGCGGACCCACACGAGGGTGTCGGGACTGGCAGGCGAGCACGCGGCGAGGCCCCAAGTGCTGAACGCAGCGCTTTGCCCAAGCCGAGAGAGCAGAGCATGTTTTGCAAACGCCAGCCTAATCGCCCTCTTTTCCCCCACCTCTCCTCCATGGATTTAAATCCTTCAAAGCAAGGAAACTGGAGAACTTTCTGTTTGTTGTTGTCAGGCCCTTTCCCCAAGTGGGTTTTTCCCCCAGGCATACCTGGCTGCAATTAAATCCCTAGCTCTTTAATCATCTCTTTTGCTGCACAGGGGAAAAAAAAAAAAAAAAAGCAAAGCAAGAGGGACAGACGGGTGATAAGATGATAGGCAATGTAAATCTCTCCTCCAGGAATCTCTCTCATCTCCTCAGCATCACTCAGTATGAACTTGTCCCTCCAGAAACTGCACAGCGAGAGGTGGAGTTTGTACAACAAGACGAATTAAAAGCAGTAAATAGAACAGATGTCTTATGATTTCTTCATCCTCGGGGTAATAAATATCTCCCTCTTTGTCCCACCCAGAGTTTTGGTTTGGTTTTGTTTCGGCTTTTTTTTTCTTTCTTTCTTTCTTTCTTTTTTTTTTCCAGAAAAAGTTCTTAAAGGAAAGTTTCCCCCGCCCCCTCCCAAGGTCTGAAATTCAAACATCAGATGCGACTGCAGATACCAGCCTCCAGGTACTTCCCTTGCCCAGTCCTCCGGCAGCATTTCCCAAGCAGGTACTATGCTTGGATTTTCTCCATGCTCTTGCACTCAAAAAAAAAAAAAAAAAAAAAAGGATCTGGTGCCCAGGCATTTTCCTGTGCATGACGTACAACTAAGGAGGGAGTGTGAGCGGCACCTCGTCTTATTTTCCCCCCAGCCTGGCCATTTCCCTCACTCCAAGCAGCTTCCTTTCCTTGTTTGCTAGACGAGCAGCTCTTTGCCCTGCTGCCAGGGTGCTGCACTCCTGCAGCCCCTGAGCTTCATCCCACCAGCCCCTAGATCACCTTATCTTTCCTCACCCCCAGATTTTGCTGCATGACCTTATGCTCCATGCCTAACTGCAAGCAGATGTGGCTGACAATAGCGTCTTAACGGTCATGGAAAAAAAAAAAGTTTTATTTATTTTTTAAATTACCCTTTCCACTCCTTTGCTGTTGGAAAGCATGAGCCAATGCTCAGTGGAGCCAGTGGGCTTCCCACGCAGCAGGATTTGCTCTCAACAGCCAAAACACTGTGCAGGAAGGTTAGCAACAAGTGTGCAGATGGAGAGCACACTTGGAGGCAGAGCAGAGCTAAGGCAGCTTATCCAAGACGAAAAGCAGGACAGCAGCAGAGTCCAGAACAGTGAATCAATGCTGTCTCCTAGCCCAATGCTTCCTCCACAGAGCAGCCAGTCTCTGTTCCCTGCGGAGAGCATGGGACAGTCCACGGACAACAACTTCCACAACAGCACATCACTGGGAATACTGTAAGCTGATAGTGTTGGGCCACACCAGTCTCTCCTAGAAATTTGCCCTGAGCACCTACAAGCTTGCAACCACGACAGGTCCAATGGGTGCTGGGGACTAGCGAGCAGATGCCAACTATGTGGGGCTGCAAGGACAAAACCCCCATCCAGAAGTGACTGCACATGGAAAGCGGCCCCCGGGACTGTTGTGCAATCCCAGGGGCAAGAGGTGTCCTGGGGAGGCGAGAGGTGTCCTGGGGAGAAGCCAGCCAAGGCTGAGAGGCTCCCAGGCTCCTGGAGCAACTCAGAAATATGCCTTCTCCAGCAGAGCACTGACCACTTCTCTGAATTTCGGTGGGCCAAGGGGTCCTCAAGTGACAAGATGGAACTTCAGGGTGCCAGAGACCATCCTCACAGGGTGAAACAGCAGGGCTGTTTGCTAAAAACTCCTCCCAAACTGGAGAAGCAGTGAGAAACACAGATGTTTATGGTATGCTGGCCACTTCTCACCACAGTAGGTTAAATGAGGCTGAGAAGCTGAAAAATAAGGTTAAGCAATTGGAGCATAATATCCTTGGGGCGGGAAAGGAAAGCAGTGAGAGGCCATCAGTGCTTGAATCATCCTGATACTGCATTCTGGGCTGGGAAAGGAGCCTGCAACATCTCAGTTTTGTGTGTGTGTGCGCGCACTAGAGAAGATGCCAGTTTCGACAAGAGCAAGATTTGATTAAAAAAAAAAAAAGAACTTTGGAAATCTCATTAAATGGTGCCACCGTTTTTCAGCATTTAGGCGCCTGTCAGGATTATAACTGGATCCAAATATGATCTAGGCTAGGATGCTACTTGCTCCTGGCACACACAGCCCTGCGGCTGTTCCCAGTGCTCTAGCGGGAGGTTGCAAGTGGCTCAGTTTTTATTCCCTCAGTTTTTACTTCATTTTTTGCCATAACAGCACCCCACTGAAAAGTGACTGTCCAACCAGAGACACTCACGGGAGGGTCCTGCTCTAGCAAGGGGGCTCGAAGCAAGTCAGGCAGCGAGAAGAAGTCCAACCGCGCTTCACCGAAAGGCCAACTGAGGAATGAGAAACCAGATGAGGAACCGCTTGATGAGCTGCACTGAAAGGACATTATATGCATTGAGAATAAAGCTATAATTTACTCGGTGAAGTGGGGAAGCCAGTCAGCAGATACTAATCGCCACTCATCCGTGTAGCCGGGTGGAATTCGGCTGCACCTCCACCTGCACGCGTATCTGCAGCGCTATCACTTGACTGCGCAGCCCAAACGGCAGCATCTGAAGTGCCAGCGGGGGAAGGACGGCGCTATGCGAGCGTGTGGGCGCAACAAGACCGCGCTGGCGCACGCCAGCCTCCCTTCGGGCTCCTTCCATGAGAGGGACCTCAACAGAAAGCAATCGCAGCACATTAACTCCGTACAGTCACCGTCTACAACAGACACTTTTGAACCGTTCCAGTCAGAGAATTGACCTGGAAATACAGACAGGAACCCTCTGTTTCACAACTGTTTTGGAGCGACCATGTGCGAGTGCTTGAAGGATTGGGTCTTTGGTCCGTGCTGACATCTAGTTAGTCACTATGAAGCAAAATGATGCTGGAGTTTCCTAGGACTTCCAGATTGGATTGGCGCACCTATGGAGCTGGAGGTGCTGTTTCACAGCAGCTCCACACATGAGACCAGGGATCACACATTAGCCTAGGGACTCTTGGTTCCTCAGTTTCAATTCTGCAAACAGTGGCAGAGGAAGAAGACTATCAGGTCGCTCCTCTTCCTGATTTGGTAGGAGAGGGGCTCCTACTTCACTTACCATTTGAAGGACACCAAAATAGGACATCAGGTATCCAGTCTGCACCGCTTCCAAGCCAAAGAAATCCATGGAGATGATGGAAAACATGATCAGGAACAAACCTAGAGAGAGGGTTAACGAAAAGTACATGTCAATACTCCCTACATGCAGTGGCCCAGAGCTGCTCTCTCCACCTTCGGTGCGAGCCAGTAGCTCTCCTGGATGTAAACACAAGCAGGATCCTATTCAAAGCCAGTCTATTAATGTAATCTTTAAATGTTAACTTTTTTATCCCACTAACTTTCATCTTTAAATAATGTGACTATGTAGGCTGTAGATGCAACTGTTTATTATAAATGGGTAAATATTTTTATCGCCCAGGCCAGACCAACCATTAAGGCAGCAAGAAAACATTTGTTCAGACAAGACTGTAACCATAAAATAATCTGATTGGAGTCCTCATTCCTTTTGCCTACCTGCGATTTTCACCGTGGGGAATGCTGCCTGTTTAAATAGGAGTTTCACTGGCCAGCGTGGCAGTGACCGCAGTGGCACACGGCGTTTCCCTTTTGGGGACAGACAGTGGTGTTGATACAGACACACAGTTAGGGAAGGTGGGGCAGAAACAGCCTGCACTGGCTCTGCTTTTTATTTAAGGTGATTTCTGGAGAGCGCAGTGGAAGATGCCCACTAACTTAATCTCATATAAAAATACAGCAGCGTGCATTTCCCCCCCGCACCAGGCATACCCCAAACCAGACACGCTCTATCACACACAAAGAGCCATCAAATTATACATGTTATGACTAAACACTGTTCTCTAAACAACAGGGAATGGGGGATGAGCCTGCTGCCTGCCCAGATGTCTCGTGCCCCTCGGAGGTGCTAACACCCTAGGAAATTGCAGTTCTCAGCATGCAAATGTGCATCCGGTTTGAGCGCCAGGGAGCACAGATCCTGCTGGGCAGAAGCAAGGACAGTGGGTGACCCTCAGTGTCCACCTCTGCGCTGCTTCCTGGGGTCCTCCAAGGCCCAAAGACTTGTGAAGTGGGGAGCGACCATCCTCTCTCTTCTTAATGGTAAGAAAACAGAGTACAAGTGATGTGTGAAGCCTGAGAAGACGGATCATGGCCTGGCATGATGATTAATGAACCCTGCGGTGCAGGAACAACCTTGCTTTTATCTGCTGGAAGTGTGAGGAGAAGCTGCCCAGATGCTGGTGATGCCGCTGTGCGTTCATCCTGTGCTTAACCCTGCCCACCTAGCACAGGCAAACACAACCCATTTTACTTATGCTAAGTTCGGTAAATGCCCTTTCCAGTGAAACTTCACAAAAGAGAATGTTTGAATAGAAGACTTTGGGGCTGGTAAGAGGAGTCACCCCCTCAAAGTGGCTATTGCTCTGCGTTAAACAGAACGAGGAGGCAGGGTGGCCAGCCTCGTGGCGCACGGCATCACTTGGGTCCATCAGCAGTGCATTTGCACTACACAACATGTCCCTCCGAGCACCACAGCCCTTCATCTTGAGGATCACCACCCTCACAGAAAGCCAGGCCAGATGCTCTGCAGAAGGGCCAGGGGAGCCGGGTGCCTGCTAAGATCTATGGGTTTGCCCCGGCTCTCGGCAAGGAGCACCCTGCTGCCCTCCACTTGCTTTGATATCGCTCCTCTCAAGCCAGCTTAAGGTAACATGCAAATAAAAGTACTTACTCACCACAACCAAAACAGACAACAGAGTTGCCCGTGTTTATAAAAGAACACACGTGAAGAAATGAAAGAAAAACCACACCGTGTTACTCTTGTGGTGAGATTAGATCGCAAAGGGCGCTCTGCCTTCACGCAGCTCGCTCTCTGCCGGTACCACCTCGGAGCATCCTACCTCCCTGCCTACCCCTGGAGCAGTGCGCCGGCTCCTCTCGCTCATCCCCGCTTTGAAGTCCTTCACCAGGTGGAGGCGGATGGGATCCTTCTCCCCCAAGCTCCATGAGTGCTTTCTCGAGCAGGAGACAGGATTTCTCCTGCAGGAAGGCAGGTGCTGTGGGACACGTCTCTTTTGGGGGGTCTGGGGTTGAGCTCTTCAGAGAGCCTGGCAGGAGAGGGACCAGTGAGCAGTGCTGGGCAGCTGCTGCAGCTTACAGGACTCGATCAGGATGAGGATTTGGGTATGAGCCAGCTTCACCACTCTTACCTAGAGACATGTCCTCCTGGTCGGTTCTCGCTCACTGCCCTGCTACCCAGGAACACAGCTGCCTTTGCTCTTCTGCAGGGCACCGAGGAGGTTCCCGACCACATAAGGCTCCTCCTCTGTCAAAAAAGCTACTTTTTGACAACACCGAGCTCCGTAAGGAACAGAAGGCTTTCTTCTAAGCATATCACGGGCGTGTTTACAAAGTAAACAGAGAAAGGGTTGTAGTTTTGGACCATCTAATTAATTACACGGCAGCAGCAGGGAGATGAAAGGTAAATGGGACGGTTAGGCGCTCGGCCTGCAGCTCCGTGCTGCAAAGGGGGAGGCGATGGCCAACCTCCCCTTCAGCTGCGCGTGGACGGCCAGCGGCCCCGGGGGAGAGCTGCGGAGAGGAGGTGCCAGGGCTTTAACAGGCCGAGCTCTTCCCCGCTCTGCTTCTGGCGGGAGCATCCCAGCTGAGCCCCAGCCTGCCCTCCCCGCAATGCTCCCGGGCACGGAAGGGTCAGACTATTCATTAGCGCAGGTTCGGCCTCCGCGCAGCTGCTTCCTTCCTGCTTACCTAGAAGCCGCCTCGCCGTGCGGACGGGAAGGGCTTATTTTCGTTTGGCACGAGGTTCTGCTCTGCGCAGGAAGCGAGGAGCGTGTCCTGCAGCGCTGAGGAATGTGCATTTCCGCAGCAGTGACTCAAGCAAAGTGCATCTCGCCCATCTCTTGGAAAAAGGAGAGCGTGCAGAAAATTACAGCCCTAGTTGCACGTGGATGTGCTTCAGCTGCAGCAGTTTTAAATGGAGAAATTAATGCCGCCTTATATTGGGATGAGCCAGTACTGGAAAAGAAAATCCTCCTATAGCATCACCTGACTGTCTTACTCTGTGAAGCACTGCTGGCCTATGGACCTTTTCTTTAAATAAATTTTTGAAGTTGAGCTTCATAAGAACCGAAGAAACACATTGCTGGGGAGAGTTACCAGGCCTCTGTCCAACCTCCCAGGCTGGCAGTAGGACATGGGGCTTGGGGAAGACCTGCTGCATGTCCTACTGTCCTCCCAAACCTGCCACTATCTGGATTTCCTCCTGCCACAACCTCCACAACCTCTTAAAAAGCTTTATCCCTGCCTCAGCCATGGATATCTACTTATGGATGTGCTTGCCAGCTCTCCCCCTTCCCATCCAGCTGATACTGCCTTCACAACCTTTTTCCAGAAGTTCTCTGCTTGTTCTATAAAAGGAAAATGTATTTTCTTCTATGTTCTTTAAACTTGTCTCCTATTAGTTTCAATAAATGTGACCTTATCCTAACCTGGCAGGATTTGGTGACTTAACAGTTTTGCATTCAAGACACCCATCATTTCCCCATTTTCAAAAAAGCAATTCTGTAGGAGGGAAGGAGAGAAGGAGGAGGGATCAGAAGTAAGGTACTGGATATTTTTCCGCAGGCCTGTTGGCATTACTGATCTCAGCCAATGCCAAGTATACATAAAAAAGAAAAAAACAAATCAGAAATCCTGCAGGTTATTCCAAAGTTCCTGCTGAACTCGTTTCCCCACAGCCCCAACTAGGAGTAACAGAACAACTTGGCCAAAGCCAGAATCACCGTCCCCTTCCGATTCAACCACTCTCCATGGTTGAATCTAGTCTAATCTGTAACAGTAATTTATAGTTTACAAATTAGAAATTTGTTTTTAAACTGTGTTGCACATTATTTAAACTTCCAGGCTTTCCCAGACAGAAATGTATTAGCAAAAACTCCAAAATGTAAAAGCTAAGGTACATTAAATCCTGTTTAGGATCCTTATTCCAAAGTCAAGTGCCTTAGTTTGCTCACAGAAAACAATAGCAAATTAAAGGGATTTTCAGAAAGGGAATTTCCATGCAATATGAATCATGCATAAAATTAGAGCAGATTAATTCTGTAGTTTTTACTCTTATTTTGCCTTAGCTTCCCTGAATTACCCCACTTCCAAAAAGACCTGTTTTATTTACTGCTGCCGTCCTGCAGAAGCTGAGCATTCGTTCACTTGCCCACCTAAGCACAGCTTATGAGGCCCTTTCTCCACATTTGGATGCAGACAAAAAAGAGTCTTTGACATGGTAGTGCAGAGAAACATTGCTTTTTTTGCAAGTTTGTCTAGGAAAAGAGCCCCCAGGCTCTGGAAGGAAAGGCAGAGACCATTACCCTCTCCTTACACCACCATTAGCAAGGTTCACATGCTGACCCTAGGCAAACAGTGGGGGGAAAAGAAGCTAGAGGGCAGGCAAAATTAAAGATGATGGAACTGTGAACAAGAATATGCACAAACAGGCAAATCAGGTGATATGGGATGTGCCAAGATGGCAACTGGCGCAAAGGAAGCAGAAAAACAGGCAGGTTTTGGGCACATCGCAGGTAATGTCAGGTTTCTACCACGACACGAGATAAAGGAGCAGAATATTCAGAGCAGAGAGGCAGGGTTGTATGACAAGCCCTGATACCATCTGCTGCAAGGGAAGAGATAAAAGCCACCAGCTCCCCTGCAAGCACACAGCGGTTCCTGATCCCACAGCAGTTTTTAACTGCTGGGAAAAAAATTGAGGATATNNNNTATAATATATATATATATATAAAATCATTATTTATAGGGATTATATATATATATATATATATATATACACACACTTTTTCACCATTAAACGAGCCAAGTAAAATCAGGACCTCAGTGTTTCAGTGTTTCTGGCAGAGTGAAAATGATGGGCCTCTGCTCAGAAGAGCTTATAGCAAAACAGAAATGACAGACAAGCAAGAAGACTCCTCTTGCGGCTGGGGGGTCAGGTAGAGAGATTAAGCATTTTGCCAAAAGTCACAGCAGAAGCCTGTGACACGCAGTCTGCTCTGGATGAAGCCTCGGGGTTTTGACCCAAGATGACCGAGAGCAACGTGGAGCTCGTTCAGCAGCCCGAGACAGGGCTGCGTTATGTTAGGCTGTACACAGTCTCACTTCAAGCACAGCAGCAACCGCGGGCAGCGGGTGAGGTTTACCTATGGGAAATCCAGAAAGGACCTTGACTAGGAAAACTTCCATCACCCCTGGGAACTTCATCAGGCGGAGGATTTCGCGGAGGCTGAATACGCCGCCAGCCTGCGATGGGCCTGGGAACACGACATATCAAATACCGTTTTATTTATGTGGGTCAGAGGCAGGAAGCAGGAAAGACCCTTTCCCAGAAGGTGCTCATTCGGGCAGCTGCTGAATACTTACTGTGCTCTGTCACGGGATGCTCCAACTTCTGGCTGGCTGGTGAAGGGATCCCGACTACCACTATCATGGTGTTTATGAGGCTTCCTACCAGCCCAACGTATATAGGGACAAAAATGCTGCAAACAGAGCAAAAACATAGGCAAGTGGACAAATGTCATAAGCAGAAGACACTCCATCATCATCCCTGCAAAGACTTCGGCACACGGCTCCTTTCATTTGGGTGAAGAGCAATCTTCATCCAAATGAGGTGCAGTTCCTATGGCTATAAATAAGCTCACCCACTTTTAGGGCCACATACTCAGGTGCAGACACAATGAACAGAAACTTCAAATGCTAAATTTGTACGGATAAAAAGTACCAATTATTAATGACCTAAAGAACCCCAGTACAAACTGCATAGAAGCCAACAGGGCAAACAGAAAGTCCTGACAGAGGGACGGGGCGGCCGCTGGCCGAAGCGCGCTTCCTGGGCACACACCAATAGCGGAGCGGTTGCGAGCGCATTCCTGCTGCTGCTTTCCTTGTCGGACCATGGCATATTTTTCCCTCGGAAGAACCAGCAACACTAATTACAAAAGCCTCAAGCTTCCTCCATGCTAGACAAAGGTGCGGGATGAGTAATTTCTCGAGTATTACCAGGTTATTATTAAAGTCCCAGGGAAAGGCGGGCAAAGATTGAGATGCAAACAACTAAGAAAAGCATCAAAGAGCAAACGTATAAATATATGTATACGTATTACTGTTAATAGCAACAGCATATATCCCAGGTGAATGCTTTAATTCTCATTAATTATTATTAACAACAACAAAGGTAGATAATATCTTCCTGCAAATGGTCTTACTGCAATAATTTAGACCTATTGCATCCATCTGCCAAGTTGTTTGGTTAATTACCTTGGACCACAAAATTAGTCATTTACTGGATTGTTTTAACTTTTTCTTTTCTTTTTTTTACTTTTAAATATAGGAGATTGCCATTTTCTGATTAAAAATAATCTGTTAAACAATTCCCAAACTGTTGAAATGAAGTTCTCTTGTATCAAAATTCTCTCCAAGAAATACTGTATTTCTAGTTTGTTTTATACAGAAAGGTGACTTTATTCTATTAATCAGACAGAAAGATTAAAATAGGAGTTCCAGCTGCTTTCATTTTTATTAGTTTTTATTTCTACATCACAAGCTTTCATTATGATATGGAAAAAAGAAGTGTAATTGCAAATATTTTTATTGGACTGAAAAACAAAATCCAGCACAGTCTCTTTTTTATTTTCTAACATTTTCCAGTCTCTTGCAAACATGGTACAATTATGTTTTACTTTTTCGTTCAGAAGAGAGTTACGGCAAGTGCCAGCAATGTCCCAATAAAATTAGTAAATAACAATGTCCTCTTGCACCAAAAGCATCTGGCTGCTAAGTCACTGCTGGGAAAGGGAGAGGAGAACCTTGAAATTTTCCATATTTGGGAAAAAATGGACTTGCCTGAACACGTTAATGCCCTGTTGTACAGCCAGGCTCCGAATTCAGAGAAACCCAATAAAAGTAGAACACAGAGCCCAAAAGCCACTTCCCAGAATAGCCCCAAGCACTCCAGATCCCCTGGAAATGCTTCCCCCCAGGTGCAGTGCGCTCTAAGTCCTCCCTCTTTTCCCACATTTTAACCACTACCATTTCCAGGTCAGTAGGTGCCACTGCCACTGCTCTGGACCTGGAGATTTGGCTTCTGAGCTGGAGCGAACTGTCCTGCTCCGCTTGTTCGTTTGGAAAACCCATCGCAACCAGCGCTTGTGAACCTGCTTTCCAACCCATCGGGGCGCTCACCCCAGCAACACAGCGGGGCAAGACCCGTCCACACTGTCTCTCCACATCTCAGAGACAGACGTGAACACTGAAAGGTTCTTCTGGAGATGCTAGAAACACACGGAGGGAAACACAGCTTCCCCAGGCTCCCAAATGCCTCATCCCCGTATGGCCGTGAGCAGCTCCGGGCTGCTGTAGATAGTCCAAGAGCATTTCTTTTCCTTGGCACAGCGGGGCTGGAGGACCTTGGTGGAGCATGAAATCTTGGTACTACTGAAATCAGTAGAAGTCTCTCTTGCACTCTACACTAAATCTTGTCCCTTTGGCTTATCGGAAGGAAGCGGTGCCACTGATGAGGCAAAGAAAGTAAATCAAGCAGGTTGCCTCCACAGGATGCTGTTACATCCCCTTCCCCTTCCTGCGCTTGCTCTCAGCCCCCCTGGCCGCTAGCAGATGAGTCATCTGGCGCGGGAGCAGCTCCTGCCAAAACCAGAAGCACATTTCCTGAGGGGCCCGAACAACAAAGGACCCAGGCACAACTAATACAATTAAATTAAAAGGAGCAAAAGGGCAAATCAGCTTAGACAGCTGAGATCATTGTACGGCCTGCCTCAGCTCCTGGCTGATTAAGAGAGGTCAACTGCCTTCAGCGCTCTTGGAGACAGCAAGGGCTTTATGGTCAGAATAACTCTGGTAATTTCATCTGGGTGCTGCTCCTGGCTTGATTTTTTTTTCATTTCCCTGAAGCAATAACACAGATGTGGTGGTTGCACTAAGGAAACCCCCCTCCATGGAGGGGTCTGCAAGAGGACAAGGTGCTCTGAATGGTGCAATGGGACCCTGCCAGCAACTGGCATCTCCCCACTGTTTCTGCCCTTGTAGACACCTATGGCAAACGTGGGTCTGCCTGCTGCTTGCAAGCAGTAAACGGTACCCTGCTCCGAAACGTGGGAGGCCAAGCGCGGGGCACTGCTTATCTGCTGCGCAAACTGTCGTGGACTGCAGCATTTATGCTTGAGGCTCACGCTGCAGCCTGTGGTCATTTATAATGGACAAGCGGCTGGCAGACAGGGCTTGCTGTCTGGAAACTTCATCTTTAGTGCCGGTGGGAAAGCAAAATTGATGCTGAAACCATTAATAATAACGTCGTGGTAAACAGATTAAACCCAAGAAAAAAATAAGCATTCAAAACTGACCGGGCCAAAGATGAATTTCTTCCCATCAAATGCTTAACCACCTTCTGTGTTTACTTTCAAATCCTAGCGGGTACCGAGCTTCCTGGATGAGCCAAAGCAGGAATGCACTATGTGTTATCCCATGAGGAATCAAACAGATTGCAGACCAAGGTTTGGCCATCGCATTTTTTTGCATTACTGAGCCTTACTCTGCCTTCAAACCACGGGAGAAAGCGTGCGTGCGTGTGTGTACCTATGCGTGTGCAATTGCACAACTGAATGTTGGGTCAGTGCAGCAGTTCTTTTAAGGAGGAAGCCATTCCCAGCGAGTCCTTGAGGACTGAAGGATGCATGTGTGCTTCTGCAGCGGATGGAGTTGGGTTTGCTTGCTTCCCCTCCCCCCACTTCTTTTCTTGCAATAAAGTCAAAGTTGAGTGTGGAGGGAGTGCAAATTGTTTTTTAGTGACTCACTGCGACTTCAAAACAACACCGCATAAGGATTGCATTCATAACTGGGCTGGATTCCTTCAGGAGCTCTGAAGGGACTCTCAAAATATTTCTTTGATTGCACTCCGGCCACACTATCCACTTACTCGCGCCCTTAGAGAGAAGCTATAGGAGAAAAAGTGATTAAAAAAAAAAAAAAGACAAAAATCGGCTCGGTTACACCACGACTCCAAGCCACGCTCTCCAGTAGATAGCTCTATTCTTCTCGGAAATCAAGCAATGGCCAGTTTTCTGTCAATGGCAAACGTGCATCGTGTTCCTGATAACTAGGAATGCCTAAGCGGAGCGCCCAGCTTGGGATGACTCAGTGCCGCATAGCTGAGCGCTGGCTCAGCTCAAGGCATTTCGTTTTACTGCCCTGGCAGTGCTTGCACAGCGCGTTTCGTCCCCGAGCCGCCGCTTGGAGACGTCAAACCGCTCCACTGCTCCCTGGCATTCAAGCTCCTCCCTGAAGACAAAAACCAAGCACAAAATTTCTTTGAAACCATGAAGCTTCCCTAAAGAAAAAATAAAAAAGGGGAAAAAATGGGAGGAATCAATGAAAAATGAATTCATTGAGGCATTGAGGCTCAGAAAACTTCACATTTCCTGGGACTGTTGTGTAAATGTGCAGAAATAAAGACAAACAAATAGAATCTTTTCCCAGTTGTAGGGGGGCCCCGAATCTCTGCACACTTACATGCATTTATAGCATTTGGGGAGTGAGCTTCGCTCCTCCAGCAGATTTTAGCCATCTGGCTGACTAAAGCACTGCTTGCTCACTCTGGTGCCCAAGTCATCACCCTGTATGTCTAGAAATGGGGGAGTCTAGACACGGACCACGTTTGAATTGCCCTTGCTCGACAGGGGCTTGCAACATCCGGCTTCCAGCCTTAACCTGGGATGAGCTGGGGCAGGCCAAGATAGGAATGAGAGTAGGTGCAAGTGGTCAGTGCCCACAAGAGAGGCAGATATCCAGTGGGGCTGGGGCTTGAAGAACAGAGAAGAGAAAGGAGGTGCTTTTGGCACCTATGAGAGGTCCACAAACTCATGAGCCATGTGGAGAAGTGACTTCTGATGCAAGAACTAGGAAACATGGGACGAAGGAGCAAGGAACCTGGTTGAGGATGAAGAGGAGGAGCTGATTCCCCCCCACAAAATGTATAAGGTCAATGAAGCTTGTTGCTACTGATATTGCAGAAACAAAAGGCTTGGGCAAACTCAAGGGAAGACTGGATAAGCACTTGGTGGAAAAATATACTGAGGACTACTAAAGAGTCACCAACCACACTCAGCTCAGGAAATCCCCGAGTGGAAAATACTTGGATACTGGGAAATTAATTGGTGAAGCATTACATAAGTTTGCCCTGTTCTTTTTCTTCCTTAGGCATCTTTTCATGACTTCTGTTGTAGAAAGCATCTTTCCTTCAAAGTACAAGGATAAAGCAGCTCATGTCAGCACCCTCTTAAACAACAGAGCAATTCCAGGATCTTTCACTCAGGTCATGTTGAGAGATGTAAGTGCAATTTCCTCCTCTGCAGCAGGAACCAAAACCGTCTCCTGCCACTAGGTCACAAAAGAGAGATAAACTCTTGCCCACTCCCCCAAAGTCCTTAAATATTCCAGAGTATAAATAAGAATAATCTCGCACTCTGAGCTTGGGACATTTCAAATCCATTCACATACCTTATAAAGTGACAACTCAATACGAAATACAGACACAATCTCCCACCTATTTTGGATTTTTTTCAGCCCTTTTCTTGCCAATCTACAATGCAAGCTTTTCACTGCAAGCAATGTCTTCTGTAAGGCATCTACAATATTCAGCTGGCTTTCTGGTGCTAAGAAAGGTGTGAGAGCAGAGCTTGGATAGAAACATGGTACCGGGGGTGCTCCAAGGAGAAACAACGTGACAGGATGCCCCGTGTCATCTAGTTAATGCTTCGGCTGAGTTTCAAATCTGAAGTGCCCTGCGTGCTGCTGACCTCTTCAAATCTAGCCTTAAAAGCTCCATTTGTTGTACCAACACACTCATGTCTGCGATCCTGAGCAACCCCTAATTTCCATGAACTTACTTCATGGGTGGAGGGAAAGTCTCCATTTACTCACTATCTGGGGTACAAGATTCTTGGGTATTACAACCATGCAATGTATGAGTAGCTTTTTGGGGTCCCGTTCCCTCTGCCAACACACACACACATCATCATCGTCATGGTAGGGTTTTATTCCCTAACGGGTGGTAAAACCTTTAAGTTTTCTCTCTCTTTTTTTTTTTTTTTTTTTTTTTTTTTTTTTTAATTAAGCAGCAATTCCATAAACTGCTCTTCCAAGTTCAGAACGTGGTGAACTATTAAAATCCCTTGCTTGGGTGTGTCGTTGGGTAAGGACTCCCACGCACGGACTGGTTAGGAGGTGAGCAGGGCTTGCTAGACTACCCGGTGACTCATAGCTGAACACATCGTTAATCAGATGTTACAGCATGTCTGACTTCATAGAATACCGTAGGAGGTAAAGTGATCTTTGAATGAGTTCAAGCTTTTGCTGGCTTTTATGAGGTTACAACGCTTCAGACTCCAAAAGATTCAGCTGGGCAGGAAACTGTTGAGGATTTGCTATAGTAACTTGGACCGTGCTCGCTACACGTCAGGCTCCGGTGCGCAGCGGCGGCTGTGGAGGATACGCAGGTTTGGCACCGACTGGATGTGTTACTTTTCACCGCTCCCCATGCACTTACTCAGAGCTGGCTCAAGCAGAGCGTAGGCAGAGCCGAATTTCGCTGCCCAAGGACGAGGGGTGGAGGCCTGGCAGCTCCTGCGAGGGGAAGGAGTAGGATTTGGCTGGAAAAGAAAGCAAGGAGAGCGTGGTGGAGAGCCAGGATCGCTGCGCCTGCTGACGCTAAGGAGACAGGAGGTGCCTGCCACCTCCAAGAAGACCTCTCCCGTACTCCAAAAATAGCCACGCACGCCATACGCTCTGGCTCTTCCCCCAACGGCAGCAGCAAACCCGACTTCTAGGGACTCTGGCACGGGCAAGCAGCAAATGTGACCACAGGCAGACAGCTTGATGCTGCAGGCAGCCACTTGCCTTGCCAACCCCGTGGTGCCTCCCCTCCAGGGCATTCGAGAAGGGACTCGAGCCACCACGTCTAGAGGTCACTGCTGTCAGCAGGACACGGGGCTCGGGAGATGGACGGACCATTGCTACGACCCTAAGATAGCAGTTCTCAGGTCATGCAAAATTAAATGCTCTCTCCACACCCTAAACCCAAAGGCTAAGGTTTTGACTAGCCAAACGTGACAGCTGAATTTGGTCTTTTACCAGGACAGTGTTCATTCAAATGACATTTTAAAGCAATTTAATCCCTAGCAAAACAAGCTATTTTACCTGGAGGTTACTGTAAATGCAACATCCTGCCAGAGGTCAGGCACAGACTGGTCCTGCCTTCACAACGAGCAGTCACAGCCAACAGCTTCTACCCCAAGGTGCAAGAAAACCAACACGCTTCAGCAAGGACACCGTCACCTTTTGTCTAGTAAAGCCTTATAATGAGGCAGAAGGAGGCCATGGCAAGGCTAATCTGCTATGGGAAGCCACGATGGAGCACTAGTACCCGAAGTCACAAATTAAATGCTTCACAAGCGGAATGGTTTCCAGTATTCTGCTCCAACCTCTATGGCCACACAACAGGTTCCTTAAAAAGGAACCTTTTTTTTCCAGCAAAGACAGAGCCCCAGGGATGTGGTGCAGCTGACTGGATTTCATGAACAGTTTGCCCCCAGAAACAGGCTTCTGCATTAGAGTGAGTCATCCCATTTCAGTAAGCAGAAGGGTGAGACCATTAATTAAAGGCACACAGTTTGCTTGCTGGGGCAGGCTCCGTGTGTTCAAACCAAGAGTGGTCTCACTATTACTGTATTTACTGAACTCTCTCAGTTAAGCACTTTGTTTCTCCCATCTCATAATGATGAGGGTTTCTGCATATTAATGTACTCAGAAGGAGGTTGCTCTGTGTTCAAGAGCTGCAGTTTGCATATCTGCACCAGCTTCCTCCCCTACACAGTTGGTAGGACAAACAATGGTCAGCAAAGGGCCAAGAAACATTGTGCTAAATGATGTATTTTCAAATTTGTTGACACAATAAAAATGATTTGGGCCAAAAAAAAAAAGAAAAAGGCATGATAAATATAAACTGAACTTGCTTGTACTTCTCGGAGAGGTGAATTGTAAAGACACTTAACACACTTTGTGCCAGTCAAGTGCAATTGCAGGGGCTTCCATGCATCTCCTGCAGCTCCGCGGGCTTCAGGGCTGCCAAAGCCACGAGCACAAGCAGCCTTTACCTGCAGAGCTGGCACAGAGCAGTGGCCTTTCAAGCCCCGCCTCGCACACCTCAGCTCTCTGTTGGAGGCACTACCCCCTCAGGAGGAGACAGGCTCATTCCTTCCCTAGACCACATCTAATCTTGGCCCCACTACTGAGACCACCTACGGGGATGCCAATTAGTCACAGCTGCATTATGCTGAAGTGTTATTTACAGGAGCCCTTGTCGGGAACCACATCTGAGCCCGCCTCATGGGCAGCCTCTCCACCCATTCGCACGCTCACGGAGCCGTCGACAGCAGCGGCGAGCTCTCCGACGGCCTTGCAGCGAGAACTGCTAGCGGGGCATTTAGTGTATTTTCAGTTGTGTTTAATTGCAAATTAGCAGCTGGAAACAAGGAGGGGTGAGTGCCGGGCAAGCGGCCAGCCCTCTGCAGAGGAGTTTGGAAACCTCTGATTATGCATTGCTGTGGCTCCAATGAGCAGCGCACTGGCCCAGCGCACAGTTGGTTTCGCTGTACACAGAAGACTTGTATTTCAAGCCATATGTTGCTTGCAAGACCTAGCGGCCACATACTTCTTTGGCAGGACCCCTTAGGGAGTACCTGTGCTTCACAAGGGTGGATGCTAGAACAAGGCAACTCAAAGCAGCAGCTGGACCATGTTCTTCAGTGCTTGGCGGCGACAGTGATTTTAATCTCTTGTGATATTTCAGGGCATTTCAGAAGCTAGCTGCTTTTAGTGCACACCAAATATGCTTACATAAACAGAAAAGTTGGTTGATGAGGTTGATTTACTTATTTATGCGGCTGCTGGGGTTTTTCTTCCTGGATGCAATGAAAGGGAATGATGCGATTTCGTTGCAATTTCATTGAGGTCTTGTTCTCAGCAGGAACACATGGGCCTCAAGGTGCTGCCAAGCAGGAGCCCATAGGAAGAGCACCTGTATGCAGAGGTAGGGTATCCCTGTCCCAGTGGACAGGGAAATGTTTAATTAATTCCCCTTTCATAAGCCACTGGACAGCAGCCACTGGACAGCAGCAGGAGTTGAGGCTCGGTGGAAAAAGACCTAATGGTGGGACTTTACAAACAGCAGCTTTATGCTGCTAACCAAGGTTTGCTGTTAACACGGCCCCAGACACAGGACACAGACGCTCTATTGCTAAATGACATCAGCTACGTAAAAATTGCCATATTTCCAGATAGGGCCAAGCAGGGCCCTTATTCAAATACACCCTAATGAGACATCCCAAAAGCAACACCACCACAGCACTTAAAGCAACAAAAACGAACATTCCCTAAAGCCTTCAGGTTAGGTTCATATCTGCCTTTCATTCGTTCCCTAGTTCTATCTCTTCCTAAAGTAAAACACAAGCAAAAGGAGAAGAGATTACTGAAAAAAAAAAAAAAAAGTCAAACATGGAAAAAAAGTCCCCCACCCAGAGAGGATATGAGAACTGAACAGTGACGAGTGATGGACATTGAGGTAAGCAGAAAAGAAAGTCTGGAGCGGATAGCAGAGATCACATTACCCTGAGGCCAATCAAGACTTTATCGGTTGGAAAATCCCAATCATCAGCGCTAAGTGCATGGAAAAAAAAATTGGATGGGGAAAGCATCAGGCAGGACAAGTCTCTACATGTTTCACTTGTCCTGTTGCTATTGGCCCTGGCTCGGTTATATCCTCATTCCTCAGAGCAAAAGGCAGTTCAAAGAGACAATAAAACTCTTTTTAGTCTCATGCTTCGCTGAAACGGAACTGAAATGATTCCCAGAGATAAGGTGACAAAAGAAATTAAACCCTTCCCTACAGCTACCCTTTGGTAAAACATCACCCTAGAAATAATGACACCGCTTCACATTTACGCGCTGCGTTTATCTGAGGAAGCAGGATTTATCGCAGCGATTCAAACCCAAAATTTATTGGGTTTACCGCACTTCAAAGGCTTAAGTTGCCTCCTTCCTTTGTGTTGCAGGAATAACAGCCTCCCAGGCTAATATTGACTTCAATGAAATAGCGTTTTATTGGCACAAGATGCGACACTTTTCCTGTTCAACTCATTGCACGCTCCGGTTCAGATTCCAATAAATTTGAGTTAAGGTTCTGCAATGAATAAAGTAAATTACTAGTCTCTTTGCCAACTTTTCCTAGAACCTTTAGGCAGAAGAGCGAAAACACCTCATCTCAGCACCCTGGCGAGGTCGTGGTTGACCCGCTGGGCGCTTCCATTGCGGCAGCTTGTGGAGCCGCATGAGCGTGGCAGAAACGCAGCCGAACCCCCTTGGAAGCAACACTGCTAATTATAACCAGCCCTGTGAGCATTTAATGACCCAACTGGAAAGCTCTAAATATTTAGGCTGACTCAATTCGCGTGCTGGATTTTTCCCCGCTCCCTTTTCAGCGTGCCAGGGAATTTCTCCTCCTCACGGAGCGGTCAGGAAGGAGGCATATGGCCGAGGGAGCCGGCGGTCATGAATAACCAGCGAGCGAGTTTTCCAGAAGCGGGCGGCGATGTGAAAAGCCTTTCTTCTGGGCCCTCTTACGGGGTGACATTTGCATGACTAAGTGATGACATAAGAAGCCTGTAAACAAAAAAAGCTTTATGCCACTATCGAGCTCTTGGAATCGCTCAGAGCTGACTCGGTCCTTCCCTTCTGTGCAAGCATCTGATTTCGGCGGCAGGAATTTAAACCCCATCCACGCCGGGACGGCAGGCCTCTCCCGGCCGCGTTTTACCCTTTCTGGCTAACACAAGTCGCACACGTAACCCAACGGGAGCAGCGTGAGCTCCCGGGGGCGCCGCTCGGAAGCTCGCGGGGTAGCGAGCCCCTCTGTGTGCGCAGGGAGGCAGCGCCCGCGGCACGGCCTGACGCAAGGCGCGCGGCCCCACGACGGACGCAGCGGGGATTTACGGGATGTGAACGCACAAAAACAAGCAGTTTATATAAACGCGGTCATTCCAGGCAACAGCAGCTGGAAGAGCACTGCAGACCAACGTCTGTGAGCGTAAAACACTTACGAGTGGCAGGTACGAAGGCGCCTACTCTACCCAAGGCTTAGCAGTGCTGAGGGCGGTCATTCCCTCTCTGGGATGAGGGAGTCAGCTTTGAGCATAGCTTGGGGGGATAGATCTGCTTCTGTGTCCAGGCCCTTGCAACATGCAGCTGAGCCTCTTTGGGGACGCAGGGCCAGTGGGCTTGTGACAACAGCACATCCAGGGGGCTGATGTTTCACTTCAGGCATTGGCAATTGACTCCAAACAGAGATCTAGACCTGACCTGACACGCAATGCATTTGAAGCTCTGGACAGTTCTCATTTTGAAGACAATGTACTTCTGAGCAGAGAGTCCAACCTAGGGAGCTGCAATTCCGCTGCGGGGAAGTGGCGAGGGACTTTTGAAGCTGCGGAGCAGACGTTACAGGGACAGCGGATGCTGAATCAAGCCCAGCCTACTGAGCCCCAGGGGGTTTGCTCATTCCTCTGGGAACAGGGAAACAGTTTCTCACCAGTTTAGGAAGTCAACTGCTTGGCAACGAGTGAGCCAGCTCTCCCAAAGCCCCGGTTACGCAAACAGCTGCACTCTGCTGCGTTTCAACATGCTTCGTTGCTCCAAAAATAATTTCCTGTCTGATCTGATACCCTTTGCAGGCCCAGCGCGCGGCACGAGCAGTCATGCCATTGCACGCTGGATGCAGCCAGTCACGAACCCCTAGCAAGGGCGCAGGTTCCCCTCTCAGCTCGCAGGCATGACTAAGCAGGAGGAGAAAAGGCCACCGGGATGGTGTAATACGCTCGCTCCCCCTGCAAAAAGCTCTGACGTGAGCCTGGCTGGGAACACCCGCCACCACCTTCGTCTTTGCGGGCTTCCCCTTCCACAGCTGAGATTTCCCAGCCCTTCCAACTCAACACACTCGCCATGGCACGTAACCAAAACGCAGCAGCCAAGGCAGACTCAGGGCTAACAGAAAGCTCAGAGACAAAGTCGATGTTGTCTGGGTGCTCGGGAGCTGGGGAGGCACCAGAAGGGCTGGATGGAGGACACAAGATCCTCCACTGCTGCTTCCACTGCCCTTGGGGCATCTTTGCATCTGAGCTGGGCTCAGCATTCCGAGAGCAGCATTTGAAGATCACTTTCAGCTCCTAGATGGGCCACGATTTGCGTAACAAATTTTGCCCTAAGGGGCATTTGATTTCCTGTCCTGTATTCCCAGCCTTTTGCATTCCCCTTCCCAAGGAAGCAGTACAGGACCTGCCTTGGAGACACTGCTGCAGTAGCCTCTGGAAACCTCATGAACTGCAGAAAGCTGAAGGTGCCAAGGCCCAGCGTGCTCGACCAGCTGCACACCACAGCAGTGCATCAGCCCCAGTGCTTAACGCTTGGGGCCTCCTACAAATCCAAACAGATATTTTCCAGATGAAGTTCAAGGAGCCTTCTCTGAAGAAATGAAGCAGCCAAGCAAACTCAAGGCCATCTAGTAAAACAACAGCTGCAAAGTGGGATTCAGAGCCTGCTGCCATGCCCACAAAATCAGTGTTTTAAAGATGTGCAGACTCTACAGAGATATAAAGGAGGACTCTCCCATGCAGTGCGAAGGTCTGTTTTCAGTACTGGGGCACACGCTGTGTGGTTTTTCAGCACTGCTTGTCTCAGAAGAAGGATTCCTTGATAACAGCAGCCAGATGATTTTGTGCTGCTTTTTTACTCCTCCTATGCCTTGGAATCAAAGTTGTGCCATGGAACCTACTTATACTTGTATATTTTAAGCCCAAAGGGCTTAAGTGAGGTACTGTTTCACCTGATCTGCAGCACAGACTATTCCCATTTAACAGTCATTCTGAGCTCTACATTATGGGTCAATAAAGATGCCCCTCAACCTGAATTTGAAGGATATGAGGAATGAAGAATTCATCACAGCTTTTGAGGAGCTTGGACAAAGATTTGCCTAAGGGGAGGTATAGTCCCATGCGCAAAACTTATCCAAAATTTGTGGAAGGATTTTGGAGTGAAACTCCTCCTCCACGCAGCCTCTTCCATTCACAGACCTGGAATGCTGCAGGTGTCTCCTCCCCAAAAGTATGCAAAAATGCATCCCAGGAAAGATACCTTGTTCAGCCAGGGTTATGAGGACTTCTGATCATGCCAGATGTAAAGGAGGTGCCCTTGCAGCTCCGGGACACTGCAGGAAACTCTACCAGAGCTGCAGAGCATAGATAGCAGCCTCTGTTTTGCATCTTACTCTTAGCTAGGAAGGAAAAGTCCCATCAGCAGTCACACATAGGACACGGTTCCAGGATGATACCACCACCTTTCACACATGAGTCAAAGCAGGCATCTGCACTGACCCAAAAGGCAGGTGAGGCCCCTGCTTCCCCCTATCACATAAAGAGGCAGTAACCTTCCCTGGGTGCTGGAGCAAGGAGGAGGCTCCTCAGCTCCGGGGAGCGAGGCGAGGTGGGAGGACAGGAATGGTGGGAAGGGAGCGCAAGCCGGTTTCCATGCTCAGCTGACCCGTGTCTGCAGCTGCTGCTGCTGCTCCCACAGCCTGAGGGAGCGCAGATAAGCAGCAGCGCAGCTTTTCCAGACATAGCACAATTCCTGTTTACAGCCTCTGGGCTAGACTTTTCAAAAGAAGGAGCTAGGTGTCTATTCTTGCAGGAAGGCAGGTGTGTAAACAGCCCAATTAATATACCCAGAAAACTCTGCTCTAGCAGAGCACAGAGGGCTAGTGGAGACAAGCCAAAAGCATAGGAGCTGAGGAAGGAAAATACTTTTAAAGAATATGTATAATTAGAGATGGGTCTGGGCCAAATGCTTGTATTTGAACACCTGGAATAGCCTTGGGGAGCAGAATTGAAACCTGAACCCAGATCCACATTTTGTAGCTGGCTGAACTAAAACCCAGGTCCTGGATTCAAGCAGCACGCAGTCTGGCTTGCAGGTATTGCACGGCCGGGCTTTGAGACGTGGCTTTCCGGTTTCAACCGGGTTTTGCCCAAGCTGGAGCTTTCTGCCGTTGCTGCCTTCTGTCTCTCTGCTCAGCACTATGTGCTGCTCCTCCAATAGCCCCTTCTGTCGCAGCAGGGCCTGCTGCATCAACGTAATTAAACCTTGGCTGCAAAACAGGTTGCTTGCTTTCCCAGGAGTTTGCTTCATTTGAACTCAAAGCATTAGATGCAGATGCCTGTTCAGTGCTGAGCCCTCTATACAGCAGCGGTCATGCCCATCACCTGGCATTGGGTCTGCCATCATAAGCAAGTACCACCGACACCCAAACAAAGGTCAGACATCCACACTCAGGTCCGCAGACTGAATAGCCAAAGGACGCTCGTCCATGGGCCACATTCCCAGTAGCAGGATCTGCTCAGAAAGCCTCAACCCTCCAGGGCCAGAAATGTCGAGGAAGGACTCCCTGCGCCCTGCAGAAACCCTTCACGGAAGCAGCAGACGGTTCTCCTCCCACTGGCAATTCAAACGTCCAGGATGGAGATAGGACATGATTGACTGCTAACTTCACCCACATCTTTATGCCTCTTCTGATCTTACGTTTTATTAGTAGGAGTCACATTTGGCAAATGAAAGGCAGCCTCATTACCGAGCAGCTACCCCTGCCACGGGCATGTCACGCATTTCAGACAGCTTGCAGAGCCGACTAAATATTTACTTTCGGATGGCTCACTTCCAAAGTCCAAAAATACCTCATAGCCCACAGTAAGAAGAGCGCAGGTTTGCCATCAAATTGCTTCATTGCCGCTTTATGGCACGTCGTTTGCATTCCTGCCCTGCCGCCTCCGCCTGGCGCCGGGACCGCTCTCGCATCCCTCTCTGGGCAGATACGCCAGGTGCTACCTCCAAGGGGGGTAGCTCCTGCTAGTCACTTAGCAGGCGCTGTTACACCACCTGACCCTGGCTATTAGCGCCTGCAGTTCCTTATTGCCTTCCCTTTGCACGTGCCTGGGCATCTGGCCTCTCACGAGCACCACGTAGCTTGAACTCATGCAGCTGGGCAAGGGCAAATGAGGATTCGCTTGCAGTGAATGGTGCAACAGTTAAAAAAAAAATAAAAAGTAAAAAAAAATACAGTAAAATAAATTAGACTTTACACAAACACGGGAAAAGCTCTGAGAGACCCTCATGAGCCAGGAGACTCTCTCTGAAAAATGCCCTTGCCATACTGCACCAAGATGAAACCAAACTGACGCAACTTTTGGAAGGGTGGACACATGACAGCTAAGCAGTTAGCTACCCGCGACCATGCAATCGCACGCAATGAAAACACACGTGGGTGTGTGAGGCATGAGGCTGGTGTCACTAACCACCACTGTGTGAATAGATTACATGTTCTTGCAGACTCCTTCAATTACCTCAAAAGAGTTCTTCAACAAGGATTTCAAAATTTCTTTTCTAACCTTCAACATGTCCATCTAAAAGTGGGCCTCTTTCTATCAGGAGAAGTAATTATTGGAAGACTGGGATACATCCAGAATGACACTGGAGAATACTGGCCAGCAAAACAGATCCATCCTCTGTCTAACATCCACTGGGCCTACACAGCCAAAACCAGATATCTTACTGGGGAGAAATGTGAGCTATTTAGAATATAGATAGTCTGTTATTCAGTTCAGTATTGGGAAAGAGCTTTTCCAAGTTTTTGTAGGAAGAGGGCTGCAAAATCTGAAACATGAGGCTTTTACTTTTCTCAGCTTTAATAACCATTAAGTTTTTTAACGCCACCTTTTAAAGGCCAACCACTGTATTAAAGACCCCGGTCTCCTGCAAGCATTTCTCAAATGCCTCCCAGGTGGCAGGTCTGAGGGGATTTCTATTTGTTCTTCAAAAAGCACCCAGAAATATTCTGCTAGATTTATGGACGTTTCATCCTTCCTCTACAAATTTCTTTACCCAGAGCTTGATGTAAAGCAAAGCTCAAAGGAAACACTTCCAATGACTTGAATAAGTCTTAGATCACGCACCCTAGGGTAAGAATGGGAGTGAATCAAATCTTACGCAAGTAGAGACGGTGCAGATTTCAAAAGGACTAGGAGTGAAGCTTTGTCAAGGAGTAATTAGTCCAAAAGTTTCAGCCTAGGGTAACCATAGAATAAAGGAATATTGAGTGATACCAAGAAAGTTAATATTGCATGCAGCCCACAAATGATTAGATATATCATCTCCTCTCCACCAAGGAAAATAAATTAAAACTGAAGCAATAGTAACTGCAATAACAAACAAACAAAAACAGATGCTGCCTCAGATACTCAAAAGTATTCAGAGATACTAGACCTTGAACTCAAACTACCTTAAACAAGCCAGATTTCCCGAAGTACTGAATTCCTGTCATTGAAAAACCATGTCAGCCATCCCCAAAGGGCAGCCTAAGAAGACCACAGCTATTTCCGAAGAGCCCACTCATCTCTCCCCTCTTTCAGGGGACAGCTGGAGAGCAGAGCACCTTATGTGCTGGTAAAGTGAGATAAATCCATGCAGTGAACATGCAGCACCCATCTCTCTCTCAGGACACCCAAAACGCCTCCAAAGCAAGAGTAAGTCAGCAACAACGAGGCACGCCACTGTGCTCCTCCAAAGCTGATGATAAAGGTTTCAGGGAGATGGGTTGTGCTGTGGGAACTGCACAAAAGCAGGTGGCCTCAAGGTGCCATCACGATCACACCGCTCCCTTCAACCCTGCCAGCTGCCCCATTTTGTGTCCATGAATGTCTGTGCCTTCGGCTATACCCAAAAGGGCATAAGGGCCCATAGTGCCTTTTATGATATCCATGAGATGCAGGTGACCTGCAGTAAGAAGCTGCTCTCATGCAGCAGGCACTGATGGCCCAAACAACCAAAGTGATTCTCCCTTCACCCCTTTTGGAAATTCTGACCTATTTTGTTCCAGTCAAGCGCCTTGATGCACCAATTTTGTTGCTCCAGAGGACCCAGTAAATCTAAAAGTGCTAAGCCCAGATCCCCTAGCCAGAGGCCACTTCCCCAAAGTCCTTCTCCTTCCCAATCCACTTTCCACATGCCCACAAAGCTGCACGTTCCCATTCATCCCAGTCCTTCCTCCCTACCTCGTCTGATATTCCTTCCCACACAAGAACCACATCCTTCCTGCCCCGAGCTCACCAAACTCCCACCACAAGGCTGGGCTTATGCAGAAGCAGATCAAAATTAAATGCAAGCAGGACCCGTTTAATCTGCAGGAGAGAGCGCCTGGTCATGTGCTTGCATGACCAAGGGTAACGTTCCTGCTCCCGCGCTGCCACCGGCACCTCCTGCAAGGCAAAGCTCTCTGCAGCTCAGCCCCCTTCTTCGGGCAGCTGCCTCCAGCCCCACTGACCCACATGGCTACTTCACGTCTTCTTTCTCCCTACTGCTGCTTTGAAACAGCAAAATGCGAATATCTGCTTCTGATAAAGAACAAAATAAAATAAAACAAAATAAAATAAAACAAAATAAAATAAAACAAAATAAAATAAAACAAAATAAAATAAAACAAAATAAAATAAAA
>JAWLRI010000355.1:1490268-1504844 GCA_034781795.1 Crypturellus tataupa | reverse complement strand
AATAAAATAAAATAAAATAAAATAAAATAAAATAAAATAAAATAAAATAAAATAAAATAAAACAAAATAAAACAAAACAAAACAAAACAAAATAAAACAAAATAAAACAAAATAAAATAAAACAAAACAAAATAAAACAAAATAAAATAAAACAAAACAATAAAATAAACACTCCCCCCCACCTTGAAAAGTGGGTGCAAGCTGTGCTCACAAGCCTTCTACCTGCTCAGGATGCCAGAGGCAGAACAAGAGGGTAGGCTCAGGAAAAACTGGATATGTTGCCCTGAGGCAATGGACATTTGCATGCACACACCTTGTGACAGGCTGCATCCCCAAGCTGGTGCACATGGGACAGTGATAGCATGGACGGATGGATGGAGAGAAGGATGGGGGGAAAAAATGCCTCACCGGCCCTTCCCATGCACGAGGAACAAAAGTGCAGGGGGTTGAGATGACTTATTTGGGTCACAGGAAAACCATGACACGGCCAAGTCCCAAATCCCAGCGCAGGGACTTAACCACAGACGATTCTGTGCTTTCTATTCTGTATTAACAAAGAAAACAGTATTTCCCCTGGTTTTGGTCCCCAGGGACATAGCTGGAGTTGCTGTCCAGTCACAAAATATTCCTAGAGTGGGAAGAGCAGATGAAGTGCTAGTGAGTCATGCGCAGACACTGGATTATTGTGCAACCTGCACAGCGAGGGCCAAGGATGGCTCCCCCATGCTGCTTCCACCAGGGAGACCATACCAAAGTGCTCTGGGCTCTTCCATATTTTTTTTTGCTTTTGAACCTAATATTTTGCAGCAGAGGTAGCTTTCGAAACCTCGGCTTTTCTCGTGGGTAGACAGGCTCGCTCACCACCGCTCACTTCAGTGAGGGCCCAGATGGAAAGCAGGCAAAACCCAGGGAGCTCTCTGGCTCTTTACCCCTTTCATACTCAAACGCAGAATGGTTGAGGAGGTTGGAAGGGACCTCTGGAGATCATCTAGTCCAACCCCCCAGATAATTTCCACCCTCCTGGTTATGTCTTAGCATCCCTTCTCTGTCAGAAATCACTGGAGAACCAGAAGGCTGAGGAGCAGCTCCTGTGAGGGAAGAAGCCCCAGAGCAGCCCCCATACCTCTGTGATGGGTCCCCCCGGCCCACAGTGGCATGGGGGGGAAGCCATGGGGCAGATGCCTCTTGCTGCCCTTGAGACTGGAGCTGCACCAGGGACCTGCAGCTCTTCCTCTCTTGGGAAAGGGCCCCACCTATGGGCAAATGACCAGAGAGGAGTGTTTGGAGAGTGGTTTGGGAGAGTGGAGGGAAGAAAGCACCTAATTTACCCAAGGTCTACAAAGACTGACTGAGGCCACCTTCACACACGCGGTGTGGTCTTGAAATGGGTCAACAAGAGGGAGCTGGTGGAGCCAGCTCTAGAATTGGTGGCCTAAAAGGGGTGGGAGCTCAGATCTTTTCCCAGCGAGAGGTCCAAGTTAGGAAAGGTGAGCGGAGGAGCTTGCTGTGGACCCACCTGCCCCATGATGGCCACAGGCTTGGGATAAACTCTGGCTCAGCACTTGCGTCCTGGCGACATCATGCACTTTCACAGTGCAACACACACCAGCAGCTCAACTGTGAACGCAGGATCAGCGTCCTGGACTGCCTGGGCTCAGGCTTCTAGTAGGTAGGAAAAGCCTCTCCCATGGGGGTGTAAAGAGTGGAATTTGTTCCAGTGAACCCCAGAGGAAGCCCAAGGAAGCAGTGACCAATGCCCTGATCTCTCTTAGCTGAGGTCCTCTGCAGTCAGAGAGAAAAATGAACTTGGAGAAGCAGACAGCCCCCAAAAGCTATTTTAGACAGTGTTTCAGGAGATGCATCATGCTGCAGAGGAGCCCATACCTCTGCATTAACCATGTACAGTCTGAGCAGCACATTTAAGTGCTGTTGTCTATGGCACAGATGCCCGAGATGAGGATGAACTCCACCCAACGCGTGCCGGGGCACTGCTCGGGTTCAAGACTAGGTTACACGAGTCAGCAGAGCCAAAAAGCTCAGAGGTTGGGGATGGAGGACTGGCACGGCCCCAAGCCTTGCTCCAATAAGCTGTGCAGAGATGGCGGACACCACGGAGACCTACAGCCGTAAATCACGGCTTTTAAAAAAATATGTATACATATACAATAATAAGAAGAAATAGCTTCTATCTCCTTCATCCTGTTGTTTTTTCATGAAAGGCCACAACCAAATACCACAGAACAAAAAGTTGATTTGGCTCCTAGTGCTCCTGCTCTGGAGCGGGGGGGGGTCCACCAACGCCGCCATGGAGCACACGCGATGGACACGGACACAGCAGCTCCCGGACAGACGGACACCACGCTGCCCTGCAGGACGGGAGGACAAAGGGACGCCTGTGCTGACGTCAGCGAGGCCACCACTCGGCCCGTGGACGCTGTTCCCAGTCGAGGAACATGGGACGGTGCTGGAAGGGGGCAGCAGAGCTTCCCAGACACAGAATGCCCGGCTTTGTGCGGAAAGGCAACGCTACCCTGCGCCCCGCGCCCTGCTCTGGCCCAGCCCTCCGAACGCCCACAGTCTTCCCATTCCGCCGCCTGAGAAATTCCCTGCCAGAGGACATTGCTCAAATGGTTTATTGAAAGGAGAGAAAAAAAAAAGAAGTGTAATTCCCTACTTCAGGCAAACAAACTCTTTCTTCTCTCCTTGAGGAAGGGGGATAATAGCAAAGCCAAAAGAAAAAGAAAGGAAAAAACATCCCCAAACCCTGCTGTAATCATGTTAAATAAGAGACCAAAGGGGGTTGGCCAGGAAAACCCCAAGTTCAAACGAATAATTGCTCCAAGAGATTGAAGCCTACAGCTGAGTCACTAAAATGAAGAAACCTCTCCCTGTGTGTAGAAAGCAAACAGACCTTGGGTCACGCAGCAAAGTGCCTGCGTGTCCTGCTTGGAAAGGGAGAAAGAAAGAGCGGAAAAGCAGCCAAGTACGATTAATCACGGTCCTACAAGAAAAGAGAAAGCTTTGGTAGTTCGGCTACCTATACTTGCATTTCCACTTTTAAGAAAGGATCCCAGCCTTAAGTTTTCACCCTTTACCCGCAGCGTTGACACAAGAGTCTACAACCAAACACTAAATCCTCCTTCCAGATTTTTTCCAATGTTTTTCCAGGAAGTTGTATGGGGAGCAGGGACCTTTGCTATAATCCTTTGCTGATAATAAAACTCCCTCCCCCAAAATGAGCACATAACCAAGGATCAAGCCAAGGGTAATCTTGACCTTCAGCTAGCTGCCATGTGCTTAAGGGAAGCAGCTATTGAAGGGTGCTAAAAGTAACACATGCCAGAAGACACCTGACAGCAGCATCCATAATAAGCTTCCAAATCGATACCATTTACAACCCCAATTTTAATTGCACATGTGAAAAGGAAAAATGATCATAACCCAAAGTCAGGAAAAGCTACTGTAACCAGGGATATTTCACTAAGCTTCCTGAAGGTGACGAAAGCAGGGACACAAGGCATAACCCAAGCTCACCAGGCGAGCGAGCGAGCCAGGACACAGCACTGAGCGCTTCAGGCAGACCTGTGGGGACATCTAGTGGGCACAAAAACAGATCCGAGACATCCATTTCCTCTGGGAGAAGCAAAACTCCAGAAATCCAGATATTCCCCTAATTGTCTTTAGCTTCTAAACCGCCCTACAGAAACACTATAATGCCCACAAGTGTTGGAAGAGATGCAATTTCTATGCTAACTTCGTTTTGCAGGAACAAAAGTCCATTTAAAAAGAAAGAAAGAAAAGAAAAGTAGAGCAAAATAAACACTTCAAATTAGGAATTTCTTTTCCTTTGCAGCACATCAGAAGTCAGAGCAGCCCACTGTGGGGTGCTGGAAGTGGTAAAGGCTGCTCACAGATACATGCTGCAGTCCCTAGCCCTTGCTTTGGCAGGACTCAACCTCCTCATTTCTGCACCCCCTGTCCTCTTTCCTCAGCTCTTGAGCTGTACTGAGCATCCCTCCAAGCACCCCAATTTTTGCAGGGATTTTGCATTGCCTGAGATTCCCGATTCTCAACCATACAAGACCATTTCTGAACAGCAGATATGCGGTAGGGAACTTGGACAGAAATTTGCGCTCATTTTCCTTAAAAACAATGCAAGTAGTTATTTTTAGCATTATGAAAAAATACTAAATTCTAGTATGATTCTTTACCATTACCACAGATCAAAAAAGAGTCTATAAACAAGTTATCCAACATTGTTATAATGTTACCAACTCTTCCTCTCCTCCTCCTACAACAGAACATAGGGTTGGCTGCAGTAGTAGGAGCCAGCTTGGAAATGTTCTTTGCCCTATTGACTCCTTCTGCTAAAAACATTTTAAATCTCCTAGCAGAAGCTAGAGAAATCATTGGGACACACTACTTTGTACCAGACCCTGCTTCAGCACAAGAATACAGCTCTCAGTTTAAGATGTCATTCGAAGAATAAGATATCATCAAAAGCTAGGAAAAACAAAACAAAACACTCAAAATACTTCGTAACACTTCCCTCAGTGGTTGCTGCAAGGCCAACACCAGATAACTCAATCACGCACCCGAATTTGGTGGAGAGGATGCCTCCCAGCGCAGAACCGACGATAATTCCTATTCCGAAGCAAAGGCCCAACTTGCCCAATGCACCGGCACGTTCAGAAGGAGCAGTCAGATCTGTAATAACCTTCTGAGCAGCTGCAAGGAGAAACATATGGTGAAAACACTCGCCACAGAAGCTAAGGAGTATTAAGGTCCAGTGGTGATGGCTTTGTGGTTGGACTTGAGGATCTGGAAGGTCTTCTGCAACCATAAGGATTCTACGATTCTGTGTTTTTAGATGACGGGAATTGTGACAAGTATTGTTTTCTCTATCCAAAATATGTGCTAATGCTCTCACTGTTCAAACCTTGGTAGCCACCAACACATTCCTACTACTTCTTGCTGCTGGGGCTGCTGCTTCTGAACAAGGTGAGCAAGAGCAGCTCGAGTTGGGCAATAACAGCAATTTGGGAAGTCCCTCAGGTTTGGCAACCTTACCTGGCATCCCATGCATGAACACCGAGGGCAACCGGGAAAGGAAGAGGAGAGGGATGCTAGTGGAGATGGATACCAGTAGGAAGAAGGCACTTCCAGACGCGCAGGAGAGTATCAAGGCAGCTCGGGTACCAAACTTGTCAACCAATCTGGTATAGAAAGTAAGCAAGGTTAAGTGAGGTGGGACTATTTAGGGTATTTCAAGGGCAACGCAAAAGTAGGTGAGCCACACACATTTACCACAGCAGCTATCACCATTCAGCTGATGTTCAAACCCCTTGTTAGCATGAGCACTTCACTGCACTTGCTTGAATTGCTTTTGCTGATGTTTGAACAAATAAATGTGCTTTATCAGAGAGTATTACAACTTCACTTTGCCTATTACCCTCACATTTTACTTAGAGTTGGTTCAGGCCAAGAAATCAGGCTAGCTAATGTTTCTGTTCAGTTCCAATGGTGGTGGAAATTATTCCAATTCCTTTCCAGAGCACGTTCAGAATAACAGCTCTCGGTTTCAATTAAAGAAAATAAAGAGAAAGTTTTATGTTTAGGGTCAATACAGACTTTGCAGTAGTGGTTCAAATTTGCTTCCCTTTGATGCAGGGGAAAAAAAGAAACAGCAAAATCAGGCTTTGTTTTTGATTCGGGTTTTGTTCAACTCCCCAGTTTAAATGCATCGGCTTTACAGGAAATTTTAAAACGCTAATTTGGACAAAATCCAAGAGCACCACAGAAACTGCCTTAGCAGCTGGGACTAAGATTACCATAAAATAGGCCCTAGAAAAGCTTTTCACTCCAATTCCTCCTTTCTTCATTTTATTAACG
The DNA here is from genome assembly GCA_034781795.1 of Crypturellus tataupa. Lineage (NCBI taxonomy): Eukaryota > Metazoa > Chordata > Aves > Tinamiformes > Tinamidae > Crypturellus > Crypturellus tataupa. Next base: position 1,498,952 of record JAWLRI010000355.1, on the reverse strand, counting down.
TTTTATATTGCAGTTAGCAGATAAATGGTATCTTGCATAGAAGACGAGTCTACAAACAAATTCAAGCACGAGTAACGCAAGGAGCTTGTGTTGAGGAGGAACGGGTCAAAGCTTTGCTGTTTACATCAGAGCCATGGAAGTTTATGCTGGCTGTTCGTAACCTAAAGACCTTGATTCACTAGATAGCTTGGGGCTCTCTTGATTTTGTTCTGAAGAGTAATTTCAGTGCGTCATCTTCTCATGGCTGTTAAGCAACGTCAGTCGAGATGAATAAGAAAAACTGACGCAAGTTACTTCCACATTTCCATTGCTTACTGCTCCCCCTTTTCTTTCAAATCTGTGCAGAGGACAAAACGTTTACAAATCTAGAAAAAGCCTTTTCATCTCTACATTGCAAAGGTTGGTTTCTATATGGCAATATGTATCTTCAATCCTAAATGGATTTCTGTACACCATTTCTCCATTCTCATCTAGTATCTCTTAAGGACATTAGGGAATAACATGCATGGATTAAAAAAAACAGGATTTCAGATGGTACTGAAATTGGGCCCAGAACAGAAATACTACTCTACGGTTCTGTAGAGCAGAAAAATCAAAGTGGGTCACCTACACCATCTAAATTCTTGAAATTAGGAATAAATTTTCTTCCAAGATGTTAAGAAGAAATTTTTATAGTTACAATTATCAATTTAAAAAAATGTGTTCTGTGGTATCACCTAAAGGCTTTGGGAGATCAGGTCCCCAGAGTGCTATGTTCTGCGTGCCAGAGGATCCCCTGGAGCCTATGGTCTAAATCTACATTTCTGTAGATGAGCTTCTAGATACAGCACTCCTAATATTCATATAAAACCTAAAGAAATTCTAGCTTTGTGTCTAACCACACCAACCTCGATGAGACAAGATTCAGCTGTAGAAATAACATGATTCTCATCCTTTTTAGCAGTAACTCTACTTAATATTAATAAATGCTCTCTTTCTTAAAGGTTTCACAGTTACACGACATTTCTAAGCTTACATACAGCTATAAAGTGTCTGTGAGATTAAACCATCGGAATTCAAGCTCTAAGGACCCAAGTATATTGTTACATTTAAGTGTTTGTCATTAAAGTGTAGCTAAGTTAACACAAAGGCTGCTTCTATGCTGCAGTATTTGTAACTACAGTATTTATTTTCCCCTTGTCCATTTATGAAACCTTCAAACATTTCAACAGGAGCATGAACTACAAACAAAGCATTTTTATTAAAATATAAGAATACCTGGCTTTTTTCAGCATTGAAAAGGGTCATGACAATCATTCTCACTCACCTTCCGAAAATGGGACCTCCCACAAGCTGAAGGACACCAAAGGTTGTCTGGAGGTAGCCAAACCCAACGGAGTCCAAACCTAGGCTCTTTGCCAAGTACTAAAAACAAATGAAACAAACAAAAAAGTCAGGACTGGGAAATGAAATATGTTATATTTCTGAATAAAGAACCTAATGTTTGCACAGAGGACTACAGTCTAATCACTCCCTTCCTTCGACTCACAGCACGCACAGTTTAAACTGACATGGAGGTGTCCGGAGCAGCCTGCCTTCCTGATGGGTGCCTTGCACCTACGTCCAGAAGCTTTCCTGGCTCTGCTCAGTCCTGCTGGGCAAAGGGCAGGAATCAAGTAAATGAAGATGCGCTTCCCAAGCCACTTGCCTCCCTTAGCCTTGGTTACTCAACTTAAGCAGTCTGTGACTGGCCCTTGGGTAATGCTTAATGACAAGTCTGCTCTAGGTGGTCTCACCTACTGCTTGCTTTGGGTGCTTGTGTAAGGGGGGAAAAAAAAAGGGAGATGCACAAAATATAGGGCACCTACAGAGGTTGCACATCTGCATTTGCTCCTCCTGCCTCCCAACAATCTGCAGTTGGACCACTGGCTTTGGTAGGCGGTGAGATGCATAGGATGTTCATGCTTTGCTTTGACTGCTCATCCTCCACCTTGCTCCCTGTTCAGCCCTGCCACATTAAGCACCTCCCATGACCGCAAGGTGCGCTCGCACGCTGCCCCGAGTTCAGCTGCAGGCTCCTGCAAGGGCTCCTGCAGGACCTCTGCGGCCCCTCACCTTGGCAGCTCACCTGCCAGGGCTTCCCATTAGTCAGGGAGCAGAGAGGCACCAGCGACACCCATGCAGAGCCGCCACAGGGCCCTGCAGCCCCAAGAGGGCTCTTGGTACACCCGCAGTGCCAGCCATAACCCATTTCTTTACGGCCTGCACACACCTGCTCTGACAATGGTCACTCAGGAAACACCACAGCCATAGCAAAATTAAGCAACCCATACTCACCGGAATGACTCCAAACTGCATGAACAGGAAGATGAGGTCTAGCGTTAAAATCAGGTAGACGACAAGGATCAGTTGCCGCTTGGCGACCTCCCCCAGCCGTGCCTCATCCTTGCTCTGGGCCCTCGCTGCTCCGCGCTGATCCACAGGGCCGGCGGGCTCCCCCGCAGCGCTCATGGCACTGCTCGCCACCACCACCCAGGCCGGGAGACCGCGCGGGGCTGTGGCCAGGGAAGTGCGAGCAGTGTTTACTGTTCAAAGCTTAACAGAGGGAAATGTGCTGAGTCAGCGTGACAAGGATTATTGTTTCTTTCCCCCTTAATTACTTGTCAGACAGGATCACAGGCAACCGCTCACTGAACCTGGTTCCTCAGCCTTGTCCCAGGTGGGCTGCTCTCTCCAAGGACCATCGCAGTAAAGACCAGCCTGAGGATCCCCGCAGGGCTGACATTGGACTTCGCTCCAAGCGAGATCACGTGAACGCGACTCTTTAACTCCTTAACCTCTTTGTTACTGGTGGCTCACGAGACAAGTATTTTGATTCTTCATGAAAAGTACTTTTAATTTTGAGGGTGGAAGATAAGACTTAACTGTCTCCAAGTCCTCACACTACCTGCATTGGATTTATGCAGGTACTAGACGAAGCCTAGGTCTTAGATGCAGTTAGATGTGCTCTAGCCAGGATCTTTAGTTGATTTGATCCAATTTCCTTCCTTTCCTCCCTCCCTGCCTGCCAGGTGCTGCAAATTTATAGAGAGCCTAAGCTAGCAAATGCTCACATGTGTCTCCACTCAGACCACAGACTGCTAGCCAAAGCCAAACACTGAGGAAGAGGAGGAAAATAAACCTTACAGTCTCACAAATGAGGCTGGATACAAATTGGGGAATTAAACAAAACTCATTTGTCTTCTTGGGTTTTGTTTGCTTGGTGCTCTGTTTGTTTACTTGTTGAAGTCTGGATGTTTGGTTGAGCATTTTTTTGTTTTTAAGAAGAAACAAAACCAGAAACCAGATTCCAGCTCACAGACTTCACAGATCCGCAGGACTGCTGGTGGGGAGAGACCTCTGGAGATCTCTCAGGCAATCTCCTATTTGAGCAACACATCAGCTTGGCAATTATATTTTTTCTACACAAGCTCTGAACATCTCCCAGGAAGGATGACTGGCCAGCTAAGTACCTGGGCATGAAGTCTCTTGTGATGAGCTACCACCAAGACGAGCCTCTACTTCCCTCACGTACATGTGCCTTGACCATCTTCACTACCCTGCACAGTGTCCCCTCAGGTTTCTCCTGAGGGGACAGGTACACTGAGTCCTCTTGAGCCAGGGGGCCCAACACTGAGGCAACATCACCAGTCCTGAACAGAGGGGAAGAACCACCAGCTGGCCACACTCCTCCTCAAGTGGCCCAGTACATGTTTTACCTTATTCCTCACAAAAGAACGTGGTCATCAGGACCCCTAGGTTTTAATCAAGCACAGGGAGAGGTTGCTATGAGTTCTCTGGGGTAAGGAGCATCATTTTACAGCATGTGTGCAACACCCTTCGCTGCAGAGCCTCCTGATTCGACGAGGTCTGTCAGGCTCTGCCTCCCAGCAAGCGAGGGGAAGGTTGAAGGTCCATGCTTTCACCAGGTGTTGGCATCATATCACTAGTAGCTGCAATCTCTCCAACTTATTAAGAGCAGGGGTAGCTAAAAGGAACTTTACGAACCAAATGACTCACACTTCAACAAGCTACTAATCCCCCTCACCACAGCTTAGAGGTTACTCAAGGAAGGTGCCTTGAGAATATCCTGGTTTAGCAAAGAATCAGTGCTAATCATGTAGATAATCTAAGTGTAAAACAACTAATTTTATTAATTTTTTTGCACTTTGGATTTCCTGCAACTCAGCAGCAGCACACTCAAAACTCATTTTGCACTGTGTATAAATTAGCAACATCAAACAGGGATAAAGTTAATGACAGAACTCTGTCTACAGCAATCCTTTCCGTGTTCCCATCAAGGCTCACCTCCTTTTCATCGGCATTGACAGAGGACTTGGAGTAAAATGTTAGTTTTAATTTCCAGGTTTTTAGGGCAAAGACAAAATACTGAGGAGCAGAGGCCTAAAGCTGGTGCCAAAGCCAGCTGCATTGTAGGGACACAAACTGTCAGGAAAGGGCTACTGCACACCACTGTTGTGGCCCATGACCCATCCAGCTAGATCCCACTTGACCTGGACCTGTGAAATGCATCATAGAGATGGACAGCATGAGCTTGCTTTGCATTTTACCTAAAGGCACCTTCTGCATCAGCTATAGATACATCCCTGGTAGCACTCAGTCACTGACGAGTCATACTTTAAATAGTTGATGTAAATAATGGGGAGGAATCAATCAGTCATGGCACATCAGAAATGCAGTCTCTTGAGTAGGATAAATAAGTTTTAAAGGACTAATAATCCAGAGGACCATGGTAAAAGCAAGTGAGGAGATAAATGTCTTGCAATTAAACTGCCTATCAGACAATTAGCTTACACATTAAGTCCTGACACTTACTCTCAATATTTTGGGAGTATTTATAGTTGCCTTCCCAGGTATATCTTTACTAAGGCCTGCTTATCTGGTGATTTTTGGAAAAAAACAGACTGGGAAACCTGAGAATATTAAAAAGTGTAAAAACTTACGGAGCTCTCCTTACTCAACACTTAAAGCAAACTCCTTCCCTTCCCCCTGCCCCAACATCGAGTGAAATGGCCTCATTTGTAGTCTGGTGAAAGATTTATATGGTTAAGCAAATAAGAGCATATACAGGCTGCTATTGCCAAAATTATGTCCCATGTTTGTTGACCGATTTATTCTTTTGTCTAATTGTGTTTAGAGGAAAAAAAAAAAAAAAAAGGCTGCTTGCTAATGAATGGAAAAAGAATCCACATGGCCTTAAAAACAAAAAAAAAAAAAAAAAAAAGGCATGTTGAGTTTACAAAATAACACAGTCTTCAGGGATTTTCATAAAAACCACAGAGACAGCCCAAATCAGCAATGAAATCAGATTCCTGGTGGCTGCAGAACTCTTTTGGCTCTTTCTATGTGCGTATTAAATTGCAAAAAGCAATTATTTATAATTTGTTTTTATAAAAATGCCCGTGCGCTCATTCTGCTTGGCAAATTATTTTGTGAAATGGAAAGACTATTGTTCATTCTTTTGGTAAATTTTTTGTTACTTAGCATATTAAACTGCAAATCACATTTTATCTGAAATACGGCCGGTTGTTATTAACTTTTTAATGGCAAAGCTCAAGAGCTCCATCTAATACTGAGGCCCCATTTGGTGCCCCGCAAACATAATAAAAGCTGGAGATTCAGACAAGGGAAATGAAGTAGATCCTCCTCATCTTATAAGAAGGATACAAACAGGCAGGACGACTTGATGACTTGCCTCGAATCAGGGAGGAAGCCAGGGGAAGAGCCTGGCATCAGCCTGGGTCATCTAATGGTCTCCAGTGCAGCTGCTTAACCACAGGACAGTTTCTCTGTTCTAATACTTGGGATAAATTAAACCAGAAGAGAACATTTCTGGATGCTAGAAGTTGACATCAAAATGTGCAAAACAGGGTAGAGACTGTGGGTTTGGGAAAAATACCGTGTCCTGAATTCAGTAGAGTTGCACCAAGAATAACATGAAATAGCTCATTTCTTCCTACCCTGTCTCCCTGGCTTCAGCGTGACCTCCCCAGGGCACACGCTTTTGTGCCTTCCCAGGGCTTCACTTCAGCCCAGCCACAGGAATTGCTCTCCCGCAGGAAGGAAAACCTTGGGAAGGGCCCAACTTCAGCACAAGGGCTGCACTGGCACAGCCAAGGCAGCCTCACCGGACATCTGCATGGGGGCTACGGCCCCACAAGTCTCTGACAAAAGTGATTTGGAGAGGGATTTGGGACTCTCTCCCAGTAGAGGCTCTGGGCAGAGCTGTGATGCCCAAGCTGCAGAGGTTTGCTGTCAGGCCAGGAATGAAGCCCCGGCTTCTGGGCACCCAGAGCACCGAAAATCCGAGGTTTATAGGCCCAGAGTATGCTGGATGTGACCAAAACCGATGCGCACACATTCAAATACAGCCTCGCGCTATCCTCCAGCGTGCAGTATTTCATTTGAGTGGTGTGACACAGCCACCTCCTGGAATCGCAGCAACGCCTGGAATGCAAGAGCTGTTTATCACTTAAATAGCACTGAAACCACTATAATTTATATGAGAACTGTGAGCAATCTGGGCTGTACAAAGTACATTTATAACGTTGTTATTATTACTATTATTTTTACACATGGTGGGCTCCGAGCAGCTTGGGAAGCAGCTGGGTAAAGCTGGACATCTTTAGGTATATTTGGGATGTGAGCGCTTTACAATGCCTTGACCGACATCTGTATTTTTCTCTCTCTATGCAAATACCACTCTATTTCAGCTGAAGTCTTGCAGGGGATCAGCATACAGTCGGAGCAAATATTCGAGCTGGCAGCACCGTCAGAGAAGCTTTTAAAGCTCCTCAGACCAGACCTTAGGCATATTTGCTCTGCCAACCAGACTTACATCATCAGCAATGCAGGCTGCAGCTATAGGAGACAAAAAATGCCATCAAACCTACTTTGCCAGGGCTGGAGCTGCTCCAGGGTGCTTCAGCAGCAAGACTGCAGTGTGGAACCCACTGCAGGTTGCCCAGGGAAGCACCCGGGAACTTCCCAGGGGATTGAGACACTTTTTAAGGTAAACTCAGTACAGAACCAGCACAGCCTAGGCCAGGGTTTCTGCCTTCAAGCAGCTGCCAAAATTTACCTTATTTTTCATGACATTTTAGCTAAGTTAAGCAGACCTCCTAGAATATAGAAAGGCCTTAAGATAAGAAGTGAAAAAGCAGAAAAGAAGCCACCTACCAGCATCGTCCCTTATCTGAAATATTTCCTGAGGAAGCCCTCAGCACCACTCACTTCTTCCTCCTGGTCTGGCCTCCAGCAGCAGCCAGGAAAGAAAACTCGCTCAGCAGCAATATTATGTGTAGAAGAAAAGCCTAGATCAAAATTGCAGGCTGGCAGCTAAGGGAACCGTGCTCTCCTCCTGGAAAGGCAGGCACATTTAATCTAGGAACCAGTCAAACCCCATAAACATAGCACCTCCAGATATGCTTTCCCAGCTGAATCACTTCCAGATTACAACGGACTAACACCTGGCCACCACTAGCTAAAACGATTTCACCTGTTTTATATTTGCACACGCAAACACCTGTGCCCAGCTGATTCACTGGTACTTTGAGAAAGGCTGCTAAATCTGGATTATTTGGCTCTCAGATGAAAATCCTAGCCCCATCGCACTGGGAATTTTGCTGTAGTATTTAAACTTGAATTGTTTAATCCAACTCCCTTAGTATGGCTTGTCCCTTAGTATCTGGGCCCGCCGAGGGATCTCCTTGGACCATGTCACGTTGAGGCCTCATATGACACTTGCAGTAAAATTAATGCCGTGGCTCTAGACAGGAGATTACAAAATGATCACTTTCCAAGATTAAGAGCAGATGCAATTTTAGTGAGATGCCTTCAGAAATCCACCATGCTGAAAGCCAACCTCAAGCTGTGGGCAAGAAGATAAATTAATTAAAGAGCAGAAACAAGAAGCCAGGAGGTGGGGAGGGAGCAGGAATTACCTCACCTGGCTGCGTCACTGGTATCTCCACAGCCCATCACGGCAACGGCCAAGCCCCAGGGCTTTCCAACCCGGAGAAGGAGGGAAGGAGGAGCTGGATCCTGATCCCATAGCATGGTCCTGCTCCGCTCCCAGCCCCTGTGGAGGGGAGCAGCCTCGGGAGCAGGCAGAAAGACGGGACCATGCTCTGCTGCTGCCAGTCTGCTCCTGGACCCCAACTCTCATGGAACAAAGCGAGTGCACCCAGCACCTCCCACGGTGCATCCAAGAGCGCCCCAGGTCTCTGGGCGGCATGCAGACATCCATGGGAGCTGTATCCCAATGCTGCCACGTCCAGGGGCCTCAGAGACGTGGGAAGATCCCCCACCTGCAGACGGACACGGGCTTCAGGAACGCGTGCGGGAACCCCCACCAACTTAGCAAATTTTATTGCAAATCTCCCTTTCTCCCCTGCCGCCCGGCCCGCAGCCATGGCCAACATTAGAGGGCACTCTTGCCCCACGCATGTGAGACATCACCTGTGGGCTCTGGCGGCCCAGACCCTCCGCAACCCCCCAAGCCCTCCAACACCCTCCAACCGCCCCAGCAGGGGAGGTCAATGGCCGCAGAGGTTCCCCGAGGCTCCGGCGTCGCTGGAGGTGGCAGCGTCCCTTGGCGCTTCCCGCAGGGCGGCGGGCCGGGCGCGCTGGGCCTGGCGCTCGTC
>JAWLRI010000355.1:1456246-1485528 GCA_034781795.1 Crypturellus tataupa | reverse complement strand
GCCTGGCCCCGGGAGCCGCCGGTGCCTCGGAGCCCGGTCCCGCCGGCACGGGAGGAAGGTGTGCGGGGCCCCGGCGTCCGGGCCGGGCAGCCCCCGGCGCCCCAGCACAAAGCACACTGCCCCTATTCTTCGGGCCTTTGTAGCCATATGGCAAATCCATGTAGACACAGCCAACATCCATTTATTCAGGCACATAATGTCCCGCAACAGGGAACAATTGGAACTTTGTTTGCTTCTATTATTGATGCGAATGGGCGACAGGGAGCGAGGGGGGCAGGAAAAAAAAATCATTTCACTATAAGAGATATCCAGCTAATTATGAACCATATGTGCCTATAGTTTCAAAGCAATGCAATGAAGTTCATTTTAAATCTCGGCTACTTTATTAGCAGGGAAGACAGATGTCTCAGCAGCGCACGCATAGGGGGAACCACGGAAAGAAGTCCCTGAAATATTTAACTAGGGCTCGGTCATTGTCAGCAGGGCTTAAAGTGCTCTCGGACATGGGCAGGCAGGGCCGAAGGGAGGCTTTGCACCACTAATGCCAGCCCACCTGGAGGGAAAGCCAAACTCCCACCTGCATTCAATGACGAGAATAATTTTTGGAAAGGATTCAAAAATATCTGGCATCCCAAAAGACGAGGCTTGCCACTCAAGTAGCTAGCTCACTCTAGAGCTATTGACCCTAGAACAAAGCCATCTACACGGTTAGATGCAAGAGCTAACGTTGCTCTGGAGCCCGCATCATACAAGCATCTTCCACCACGAATCCCAGGGTGCGCCCGAGTGGATACGGCACTGCCGGGCAGACGTGTGCGGAGCAGGGAATTCAGCATTCCCGGGAACGTGGCCATTGGCATTGAGCTGGGCGCAGAGGGAACGCTGTCCTCACGAGCACAGCAACACGCACCGGGCGCAAGGCCGCCTTGGCGAGGTGAACGCAGGGTATGGCTGGCTCTGGGAATCACTGCCCTCACTAGCCCGGGCTCTCCTTCCAGCCCAAACCTTGCTCTAGCATCCCTGAAAATAACTGTAAAGCTGCTCTCTGCTCTTTGCAGAAAACAAGATCACAAGATGTTTTGAAGAACATTTTCCAGTATGTGAGCTTGCAAATAAATTCCCAATTCCCCTCGAACGGGACAGGGTTGCTGGGTGGGACATGGCGTTTGCCACGAGCCCAGCAAAGGACCCACACAAGGAGGGGAAGCCCAGCCCATCTCTTCTGAGCAGAGACACAGATGTACAGAGAAACGGTGCACACACATATGATGTGCGCAATGCATACGGAGGGGTACGTACGTATACATACAAACTAAGCCCGTGCTGGCGAGAAGCCGGCGCTTGGCGAGGTGTGAGGAGAAGGTTTTATCCAGGGTGGCGCGCGGACACAAGGGGGCAGAGCCAAGGCCCCAGCACCGCGTACGGCCTTTCCCGGTGCTGCTGGCGCGGGCCGGGCCGCAGCCGGAGCCGGAGCGGGTAAACCCGCGGGGTTGCCCGCGCGGGGAGGAGGCCCTCCGCGCTCCTCCGCGCGCCCGCGGATTATTTCGGCTCCACAAGACAAGAATGTCCCTTTAACATCTGACCTGGCCTTTATTTAAGAGCAGCACTTCACGGTTCAGGAAAGACAGACAATTTTCTAATTCGCGGCTCTGCTGGAGGCTGAGGCGGCAGCTCCCAGACAGGACACCTGCTAACACTAGAGAAACGGCGTTATTATGTCTACAAGTTTACAAATCTGAGGATCAAAACCCCTTTGCCTCTGCTGCTGCCGCACGGGCCAAGGACGGTGACTTCCTCAAAACACGCGTTTTGCGGAGGGTTTCCCCCCGCTGCCCCCGTTCCCTTCACTTGGGCAGATCGCTTTCCACGTGGAGCCGTCAACGGGCACAGGGCTGCCCGCTGCCCAAGCCGTCTTGGGGGAGCGGAAAGGGGATTAGACCCGGCGCCCTTTCACCGGCGAGCCTTTAGGCAAACACGCGCCCCCGCAGCCCCGCAGAAACAAATCCGACTTAAACCAAGCCAAACAACAACAACAAAAAAGCTGAATTTTCAAAAGAAAAAAGACAAGATTCACTGGAGGTTTAAGCCATAGCAGGGTTGAATTTACCGTAAACCTGCCTTATTTTTGTTAGCTATGCCAAAGGGATCGCCCATTTCCACGCTAGACCACATTCCCAAATCTGGCGTGCACAAACACCCAGCACACGCAACGTTTCACTTTTAAAAATGAGCCCTATAAGTGTCCATTCGAGCATTGCTACTAGCCGCTTCGCAGCCCACATTGCTGCAGGGCGGCTGCTTCCAGGCTGCCTTTAATGAAGCCCGATAACTTGGGTGATGGAGGCAAAGCAGTCGGCTAATTTCCTCCAAAGAGGGGGACGTCGGCAGCCCCTTGCTCCGGCAGAGCCAACGGTGTTGGAAGACGCAGCGCGTCCCCAGGGCCGGCTCGCGGCGCCCAACAGCTTCGCTTCTCCCCCGGCCCCCCTCGGGGAGCCTTGCGGGGCCGGGAGCGCGCGGGGTTTAATCTGATCACTTCCCTGTCAGCCTAATCCCTGCCTGACTCGCATCGGACTTTGAGAAACGTGCCCGGCAAGCCAAAGGCAAACCTCGCTTGAATGAGGCACACACTCCGCGGCCCCCATCTGCAAAGGGCTGCAATTAAAAACAAAAAAAAAAAAAAAAAAAACGCAAAAAAAAAAAAAAAAAGGCAGGAGAGCGAGCGAGAGAGCGCGCGAGAGAGAAAATTAGCATTTTCCGCGGCCATCTGGCATGAGGAGCAGGCGATGGGGAACAAAAGGAGATTTAGGCAAAGGGGAGAGGCGAGTGTGCCATGGCATTGACCTGCAAATGAGCCTTTGTGAGCGAATTAAAGCTTCCCGGACCCCCCGGGACACCCCAAAACAGGCACCGTTACAAACCATCCGGACAAAAACCCACTCATCAAAATTGTCTGCTGCGGAGCGGGGGGGCGGCCGGACCCCGCCGCCGCTCCAGCGAGCCCCTTCCTCCCCCCGGCCCTCCGTAATAGGCGCTTAATAGCGGCGAGCGCCGGCCCCGCTGCCCCTCGCTGGCCCTGTCCGCTCCCGCGAGGGCGAGGGGTACCTGTGTGAATACAGAGAGCCCATAAAGGCCCAGACCCGTGCCACAAAACAACGAAAAGAGGAAAAACAACAAGCACCTGGTGCTGCATCAGCCTCCAGATGTGCAGAGGCACCGGCCTGTTCCGGACCCTTTCCCTCCTCCCCCAGCCTTTAAGCTGAAAAAAACCTGCAGGTTTTGAACCAAAAGGGAAGATTTGGGCCCGGTTGGTGCAGGAAAGGGGCCTGCAGCGCCCGGCTGCATGCGCGCACGCATGTTAGTGCGGGTGCTCGTGCGGCAGGTGAGCGGGGCCGGCGCTCGCAGCCCCCCAGGTAGCGCTTCCCCGGGGTTTGTTTGCAGCCAATATTCATGTGTTGCTGTCCCCGGGGCGGCTCTTTTCACCGGGAGCAGCCGGGCAGAAGGCTGAGTGACAGCAGACTCGTGGCTCAGCCGCGCTCGGCGAGGGGGAGAAGGGCCCGGACGCCGTGGGCCCGGAGGCAGCGGCCCGCTTGCTGCCACCAATTGCGCAGGGGCGAAAATCGCAACGGTGATGCCCCCCAAAGACGGAGAGCGCCCATTCCGCCCTCGGCCATCGGTCCCCACGGAGGCGACAGGCAAAGCCGTGGTGCGCGGCGCGAGGAGCGGGCTGCGGCGCCGGCGCCACAAGCAGCTCCTTGAACCTTGCTTCTATTTTGAGTTTATTTCCAGCGCGCGGCTTTGTGCGCACTTCATTAAAACGTGTCTCCTTTGAGAGGTGCCGCTGCGTTTCGCGGCGCCCGCATTGTGCTGGGGCGGCGGCAGATGGCCCGAGACGCCCCGGCATAAGCTCGCGCCTGCTTTCCCCTTCCCTTCGTCTTCCCCCCGCTCCCTTTCCCAGCACTCTCCTGTGCTGCATTTGAGGCCACGGTGGCCGTCCCTGTGCGCGGCGGCTGCGGCTCGCGCCGTGCAGCAAACCTGACGCGGGCCAGTCTGCACCCGCGGGGTGCGTGTCTTACACGAAGCCGATGCTGCTCTCCGTGGGATCGAGCGCTCTGCATACGGATATACGTAAATGAAACAGGCAACAGCAGGGGATGTAACAGAGGGTGCCTGGAAATTACGATTTTGGGGCATGAAAGGGCTGTGAAGGCACTGGGCAAAACGCACAGCGATTGGAGAAGAGATTGTGAAGGGCTATCGAACAAGGCCACAGCCCCCGGCCTTAAAAAATGAGAGAAAGAAAAAGGCTGTCTGAGCTGTTTTAAACCTACCTCTAAGGTACGGTGCCAGTCTGTCCTATGGCCTATGGTAAGCTGGGTGTCTTGGAAACACCGCAAATAGAAGGATGGATTCCTAAATCCGATTAAATAGTGGGATCTTTCGAAGATAAATCAGATGGAGAAGCTGGTTGGAAATCTGTGTATTCTGTGCTTAAAGGCAATAAAACCTGAAGTTTTTCTACAAAGATATTTGATTTGGCTGGATAAAAACAAGAGCAGAAGTGTTCAGGCATGTTCAAGAGGGGTATAATTAGATTATGTTTTGTCATTAGATTATACATACATATCTATGTGTGTACATATTATACATATACATACACATACACACACTGATATATATATATATAATATATATGTATGTACTTCTTTATCTGGCTTTGTGTGGTTCACTGTTTTACCTGGGTTAAACAGCAGCCCACGAGTAGAGCCAGCTCCAAGGGCAGCACAGGCGAGGCTGAGTTTTACAGCTCCAAGGCTGGATCCCACCTGAAGCTATTTCCACCTCACAAAATAGTGCTTTGGATAGTGCTCTTTTTTACTTTTTTTGCCATTGCTTTATGTTCTCACCCTCTGAATTAAGGAATAGGACAGAGGCAGAATGTCTAAGAATGAAGATTTGCACATGTGCAGCCTGACCGGAGGAGCTTGGAGACATCTGGTCTAGGCATTTTCCTTCAAATAAAGAATAACAATTAGATAAAGCACAAGGATGGGCAAAGGGTATAATGACACACAGCAGACAAGCAGATCATTACTTTTTTTTGGTGATCAAACCAATCCTGCTTCTAGAAGCATCAGAATTTGGGACTCAGGACACTTATGGGCTCTCTGGGTCCTGTCCCCTGTAGGAGTGCAAAGCTCCAGCCCCTAAGATCAGAGATGCCTATGGTGGCAGCAGAAGTGATGGAGATGATGGCTATAGCAATGGTGGAGGTGATGGCTGTCACCTTTCAAGAGTCAATGGCCTACAGGTCCTAGAGGTGACAGTGTCCTCAGAAACAGTATCCACTCAAGGAGCGTGCCTCAAGCAAAGTGTCTCTGCACAGGTTCTTTTAGCTTTAGTTCTTTTAGTGGGATTTAAGCCAATGGGCTCTGCAGGACGCAGCGAGAACGTGACCGCCTGGGCAGCAATCCCGGGCTACCCCGTGGTCCATGGGAAAGCCGCGCGGTCGCAGAGGGCGTCCGGGCGCTCCCGGGCTCCGCGTGTGCTCCGCTCCCTCTGCCGGCCTCGTGGTGGCAGCGCCTGGCCCGCCGGCCCCAGCGCCCTGGCCAGCAGCCAGCGGCTCACAAAATAACTACGATAATAGCAATAACTGCCCTTCGAAAGGGTCAAGCAGTGCTCCGTGTGCCCGTGGCACGGCCCGAGGCCAGGGGACCCATCTGCGCCGCGACGCCGGGGTGCCAAGGGCTTCGTGGCGACTTTGCAGGACGCTGCTGGCCGTGGAAGATCCCCTGGGCGACGGTCCTGGCGGGCTCTAGAGCAGCTCAAACCATTTCCTAAAATCCCAGTGGGAATAAACAGGCTCACGTGTCCAGAGAGGTTCTCTGTGGGGATGAAGAGCGCCCATCTGGAAATGAGAGTGCAGCCAGAAAACGCACGCGAGCTCGGGCTGCATCTCACCTCCCCGCGCGGGTAAGGCCGAAGGGAGTTTCCCTGCCGCCACCCCCACTCGCGCCCGTTCCACCCACCCAAAATCGCCCCAAACCTCCCATTTGGCTGCTGCAATTAGAATAAAAATCACAGAGCAGCGGAGTATCTGAATTTGCCCCAGGTTAGGCGCCAAGTTTAAATCCACAGTGATTAGAAAGGGAACATGATGAACAACACTGATGATTTTCTTAATATCAGTGAACACTGCTTTCTTTTTGCTTACACAAAGGGAACACCTGAAGTGACTTTAAAATGAATTTATGGGGTATTCACAACAGACAGGAAATGATTATAATTAAAGCATTTAAATTCTGATTTTTGGATAGATACAGCAAGTGTCATGTTAGGTAATGTTTCTTTAATAGGAGTTGGTGTAATTTGGCTAAAGAAAGGTGGCAGAGTTGTTCCAGGAGCAAAACCCACTACTTAATAATATCAGACATTATTTTTAAAATTTAATAACAGAAAGAGGTAACAAAACTGCTGACAGTGTGTTATCCTAGCGGCACCAGCAGCAGGCACTACCTACTACTTTCTGTCATATCCTTCAGCACAGGATAAAGGTGAGAGAAGCACCAAACTCTCTGAGTAAGTTCAAAGGAAGAGGTGATGATCACGTAGCCACATATGATGACTACATAGTCAAGTACCTGGCCTTTTCTCAGTATGCTTGTTAGGAGACAACAAGTTCTACTATATTGGGGGCCAAGCAGTCTAGAGCATGTTCAGGAAAGGCTATTTTATGTGTACTTTCATAAAATAAGGTAAGTAAAAACTTTTCATGGGAAAAATAACTGTTAGGCTGTTGAAAGGAGCCTCATCTCAGCTGTGTCACCCTGTGTAGAGGGTGAAGAGGAGCAGTGCTCTAACCAAACGCACATCCTTGCACTTTAAAGAAGTACAAAGTGTCCTGATAAACCTGAACCTTCCCAATTGCAATTGGTTACTCAGCAACTTCTGCTGAAGAGCCATCTACCCAAAATAGTGTTAGTCCCTCCATCACATTCCTGTGCTTTTTCTTGGACACTTTTAAGTCATAGTTTAATAGACAAGGTTCTCATAAATGTGTAAAAGTAAATAAACCATCACAGAAATTATTGTTTTTCTACAGAGAGAATTTTACCGGCTAGAACCCAATTCATTCACCATAACTAGTGATTTCCCCAGCCCCTCAAGGGCTGCTGGATTTTATACTGTATTGAACTTTCTGTTCTCTTTTGCAGAACTCCTACTTGCACAAGCTTCACTAGCCATGTGGAAATTGCTGCCCTAAAATTCGGATGAAAAACGGCTTATTCCATCTCTATTGCACTTGTGTACTTACTTTCACTTCATAAAGCTCCTTTCCATTCCTCTTGGACTAATGAAACACACTTCATCCTTTCTGGAATACCTGTATTCACTGCTCGGCATGGGTCTCCCCTTACTTGTTTTGTAGGTTTACCCAGCAACTTTAAAATTTCCTTCATTTTGGTTAAGTTTTGCTCTACAACAGAGTAAGTTCCATCTCCTTTTCAACCTCCTTTCTTCTTTAGTTATATGGGTGACCTTTATATAACTTGTTGCTTATGCTAACTAGCCACAAGCACAGATATAAAAGCAAAAACTTAATATCTATTCTACATTTTTGCTATATTCATTTAAGGCAGGCTCTTGACTGGTATTTTGGACAGAAGCAGCAGAATTGCCTCTCCATGTGTGCATGCGCTGGCATACATTTTATTCCTAGACCTTTGGTTCACAAGGCAGGGAATGTTTTGCAAGCAAATAGTGCAGAAGACAAGAAGTGGGTGGCTGGAGGAGGAGGACAGTAGCCATTTCATCAAGGGCATTAACTTCTGCAGATAAAATCTGCTGCAAAATGTATCTCAAACTTCATTAGCAAACACATCTACATTAAATAGAAAAGTCTCAGCTAACTCCATGTGAAGGCTTCCACAACCCAGAATTGGTTTTATCTTTAATGTACACTATAATTTACAATTTTGGCTGCACACTTTCTGACAGAATTGAAGACACTTGTTCTGCGCGTCTCACTCGCGGCTCATTTGCTGGCTCCTTGGTTGGATCCTGTACCTAGAAGGCCGTGCCCCATATTTCTGCTTCTGCTTAACTGAATGCCCTAGCTTGGCTCTTTTTCCACACCGGACGCGTTGTAATCAAGGCCCCATTTATTCTATGACAAGTTTGACTTGAACTCCTTGACAGGCTTCCTGGATTTTTTTTTTCTTTGGCAGAAACAAAATTCTGCAACAGGATTTTAGTGAGTTAGAGATGGAAATTAAAAACTAAAACAAACCCAAAGAGTAGCTGGCTAATCCAGGATTTTGGTTAGCCTCAAAGCAAGTAGCGTTGGTACTATAATGCATTCCTGGTACTGTTGGGAAATGCCAGGGGTCGGTATGAGCAGTAGGACAGGCGCATCTGTCATTGGCGGACATCTCTCAACATCTAGTGAGGAAACGGAAACCTGAAGGATGCACCAGGCTCTCTGAAAATCAACAACCCCAGCAGCAATACTATATTCCAATGACAGATTAAAGTGAGTTGCCATTTATCAAAGACTTTCCTCCCCCTACCTTACATTTTTGCCTGTTTTCTGTTTGCTTTCGTATTCGGTCCAGCTTGCATCGTGCGTACGGGATCTGGCTTGGTGGGACGCCGGCGCTGAGTGAATCCAGACACATCCACCCGGCACTGAGCAGATGTCAGACTTTACAAGATCATCCACAGCGATGCAATAATACAGTAATTAAATATAATAATGACTGCAAGCCCAATCCAAGTCTCCCTTGATGTGCAGGGAGCTGAACCAAGTCCAAGAGCGCTTGCCCATGCCAATAGACTGCATGAGACTATGTGTATTCGCAGAGCAAGAGGCTGTAGGTTGCAGCTGTGGAGGTGACAAGACTTATGTAATTCAGTCTGCTGGAGTTTCCACACAACTAGAAACAGGGTCACAGATAAATTACCAAATTTTGGAATGTCCTCTGATGGCTCTGTAGAAACATCCTTAATTAACTGCCACAAAGATCTCACTCACAGTTCTCCCGCTGCCAAAGAGCATCGCACGCAGGTTCCGATAGTGGCTGTATGGGCTCTGAAGCATCCAAACATGCAGCCTGGAGCAGGGAGCTAGCATCAGCAAGGGAGCAATGAAAATGAGTGGGAACTCTGGAGACCCGGCTCCAGCCCTGAATGCAGCTGGGAACGGTGCCAGTGCTGCTGCAGTGCAGCTCTACGGACGGCCGAGCTTGTTTGGCTGCAGATGTTGACTGCAATAAAATGCACGCAAATTAGATATTACAAATGTTGCTGGGTTTAAACGTTTCCTTGAGAGGCAATGTGAGTTTGCAAATCCGGAAAGAATATTGTTGGGACTTGCTGAAGTGCTTAATATAAACTGTAACACGCAAGCCATTAAAATAAAGATATTTGGCATACGCAGTGAGACATATGTGCCGTTCAAAACCATTCCTTTGGCTTGGCAGCTCCTACGAGCCCCGAATGATGCACAACTTGAGTTTTATAAGATGATTCTGCAAATACGGCATTTTTCAAAAAGCTCGTTGCTATCAAGATGGAGCAGAAATGCAATTAAGAGACAAAGATCTGGTCAAAAAACAACTTCTGAAAGCTACCTCATTACACGAGCACACTTCAAGACCCCAGCTGATGCCTGCGCTTTGTGCGCCCATGCTCTCCCGCGCGGCTCCTCACAGACGCACCAACCTCCAAACAGACTTCCAGAAGCACCGGTCACCCGGGACAGGCGCAAACAAAACGGCGGCGCTGCCCGCGGCCGGGGACGATGGTTCGCAGCCCCTTCTGTGAGTGGCCAAACTGATCCATCTCCCTCCCTGACAGTCCCTTTGTCTGAAGTGACTGTTGAGCGAGGCTTTAAGGCCAGGCAGTGGATAAAAACATACAATTGACCATGTCCAATGACTGCCTCAATCATGTGACATTTCCTCCACGTACATAAAGGCATAATTGACACCTTGGACCTTGCAGATGTTTTGCAATTCATTTGGTTCCCACAATGATATCAAAAAGTAAGTCTCGTGAACGGGCAATACTCTTGTTTTTCTCTCAACAGCGTTCTTATCTCTCAAGTGAATTTAGATGCAAATTGTATTGTCTCATGGCCCTGCTTGTTTCTACTGTTTGTCTTCTTTTCCTTTGCCTTTAAACAGAATGTGCTACCATCGTTTTCAGTATAAAAACTACTTGAGCGTTCCTAAAAAAAAAAAATCAGTACGTATGACTTTTTAGCTAGTGATCTGAGTCACATATGAACGTCATTATATTCTTTTGCCTTCTGCTGAGGGCCTTCTGCTTTATACTCCCTAATTTAATTTGCCTTTCTGACTGTTCAGTGATCCTTTCCAAAGAGAAATCTCCTTACTGAGCCGCTACTTGCTGTGCTCGCAATAGAAGCAGGTGTTATGAACAACTGGTCGCCTTCGTTTGAGTCTCAGCAGTTTGGATGAATGGATAATCGTATGGCCAAGCGTGGCGCTCACACAGAGGATGAAAGTGTCTTGGTACAGACGGTCGTGGTATCTGCTGTGGTTTATCTTTCCTTTCTGTAGAACGGGGAGGATGGTTATTCCCTCTTCATTCACAGGGAGGTGTGAGTTAATGGCAGTGCTGGGCAGTGCTTTGATGCCCGACAAGGTGAAGGACTGAACTTTCTTCACAAGCAAATTATTAGTCTCTTCTCGTATTGCCCAAGAGAGCACTGACCCGTCCCCCACATTTACAGCACGAATAGCTCTGCTTGGGTGTCCACCACGTCAGGCATCCAGGACACAATTTACTCTGCCTTAAGCTTCTGGTAAGCTGCTCTTGCAGTCAGAGCTGTCCCTTGTGAAGATGAGTCACTCAGAAACACTCTGCAGCTCACATGCCTCACCATGCACTACTGGTAACCTGCTGGCTGGCTCCCTTCAGTCAGATTTCTAATGCTAGACACACCACCTGCCCAGTTTACCTTCCTCATTCTGGATTTGTCAGACTCAGGAAACATCTGATCTCCTCCTCCACAGGAGAAATAAGAACGTCTCCTTTGGGTAAGCTCTTCTAGGTTGAGTCTGTAGGTGAGAGCTTCCTCTAGAAAGCAGCCAGGTCTGCTATTCCTTCCTGTACTGCATTAATCACTTTTGTTTCTGCCTGTTTGGTCATATTCCTCTCACTGCACATCAGCAGAATTCCACATATATTGATAAATGTCCTCCTCTGGTAACAGAGGCGGTATGGCCGCACACAGACGTATGCAGATGACGCTCTCAGATGACGAAGCTTGTGCCAACCTGCTTAATAGTTATTAAAGTGACTTTGATGAACCCAGGAGAAGGAACTCTTCCAAATATCATCCAGGAAAGAAAAGCAAGGCGAATCTTGCCCGTTCATCAGGACTACCTCTGGTCAAGGAGAAGGAAGGCACAGGTCCAATTGCATTTTTTTTTTTTCAAAGAGCTGTGGAGAGGCTCATTCTGATTCTGTAGTCCAGTTGTGTCTAATTGTTCTGTATTTCCTCTATTTGCCTGTCCTAAAGGTTATAAAAATAATTTGGAATACACTTAGTGCTGTTGCAGATGTGAACTGACAGCCGTGGTAGCCAAGGTCCTTTGTTTGCTGCCTGCATGCACGGCAGGCAGCTGGCACGTCCAGGGATATGGCTGTATCTCCTCTTCTGTCCATGTCCTGACCCCACGACACATGGAAAGGATCCATGCTTAGGAATCACAACGCCTTACCAGTAAGGTCACCAATGAAAATGTGTGCGATTCTGCAACTCAGGTAACTTTATCACTTTCAGACAAACTTCTAAAATACCATGGTACAACATCAGTTAGCAGGAATAACTAAAATCTCTCTTTTTTCCCCCCCCGCCCCCTCAGGATAAGCTAGGAATTTGCCCTGGTTTTCTCACAGATACTTCCACATTTTCTAAAGAAATATATCACTTGATAATAATCTCAGGCCATGAGTACCTTTTTGAGGAGCGGACTGGCTGCTTGTGTTCACTGTCTGTTGTTTTCATTAAGTGGAGGTTCTGGAGATGCTGAGGGAGCTCAGATTTGCAGCCAACAAGGTCTGATCCTTGTTCCTCAGGGCTGGAGGAGTCAATCTTTGGGAAATGGATCTGGCAGCATCTGCTAACAGCAGCTTCCTTTGAATGGAGATAAGAGAAAGTAGTAGTTATTTTTCCATAAGAAGCACTACGGGCGCTCTGGGAAAGGCCCCACACGTCCCAGGAAGAGAAGTCTTCCTGGCTCTGAGTTGACACAGTGCTGACAGGGAAAATGATTTGCCTCTCTCCGTTTGCAGTGCATTTGTGTTCTACCTTGTAGCCAGTGACAACATGCAGGTGAACACGCAGCAAAGCACCAAAACTGTCCTTGGGAAGTCTTCAAATTAGGTTGCTAAAACTGAATTTCCCAGCATTATGGCTAACACCTGTGCTTGACCACAGTTCTAGGTCGGAGCTTGCTTATTTTATTAAGAACAGAGTAGGGTTTCTTTGCAAGAGACCCTTTAGAAATCCAAAAGAAAAGTGAAAACATTTTTTGTTTCTTTCCGAAATTGTCCCACAAGGGAAAATCCAGAGACCTGCTGTGCAAGTGCAGACCTACTTCTCCTAGAAATTATTTACCTATGGGCATTTCGAGCTTCTTGGTGCAGGAGAAAAGACACGAGCAACTTGGGAGAAGTGAAGCAAGGAAGCGGGCAAAGCCACCTTAGTGTTTGGTGGAAGCCCTAGCTTTGGCAAAGGCTTGTCCAGCCGCAACCTAGCGAGGGCAGAGCCACGTCTCGGGCAGGAGCGCGGCTCCGAGCAGGCACTCGCCTTACTGCTCTACAGCAGATGCTGCAGTCAACCACGGGGCGATTGAAAACATAAATAATGAAACAAAATTTGGGGACAATAGCTCCTGGGCCGGGGGGACAAAATACTCATGGATATTGTCAGTCTCGGAGTAACCAAGCAGCAAAAGCCCAAGTGACAACAACAGGCGGGAGAAGAATGGGGACAAGCGAGGAGGCCTGAATCTCAATCAGGGCCAGGGCTGCACATGCCGCTGTTTCCCTAGAAACTAACCTCTCCCCTGAAGAGGTTTGCGGGGGCTTTGTGTGGGGGACACAAGACGTGTCATACACCAGATGGTCGTGTGCTGTACGACTCAGTTATCCGAGCGGACAGAGTGAAGGAATGCGCGCCGCCGCTGCCGTCGGGAGGCCGCGCGGGGCACCATCTGTTCCCCCGGCCCGCCGCACGCCTCCTGCGCCCTTTTCTTTCTATCCCTCCCCCTTCTCCTTCCAAGAAAGGAGGGGGAAAACAAAATTGAGGCGATTCCCCGCTTGGGGAAGAAGAAAACCCTTAGGGCAGTCACCGTATCTATTGCTTTGTCCCGGGTTTTGCGCCAGGTGACTCGCTCGCTCGCTCAGGCGCTCCTCGAGGAAAGGCAGCACTTTCCTGCTCAGGAGTCTATTGCTTACACATAACCCTGCTGCAGGACCTAAGGATTCCTCGACATCCGAAAGCCCCCAAACGCTGTGCAGCCCCCAGCCTCCTCACCTTGCTCGTGCCACGGGCCGGTGCCTCTGCCCGGTGCGGAAAAGGCTCCGTCCTTTCCGGGAATTGTTCTGTGCCTCGCGGCGGAGCAGGAGGAGGGCAGCCGGGAAACACAAACTCCAGCTCCAAATCCCTCGCTGGATGCCTGACCTAGCAAGGAAAGAGGAGTCTGTGCCGAGGAGCGGGGCCTGGCGTGGCCAAGTGCAGCTCAAAAAGGTGCGGGCAGAAGACAACCAAGTCCCACTAAAGGCAACAGGAAGGCAGCCCCGTTGGCATCGAGCCCTGCATGAAGCTGCAAGAATGGGAGAACCTGAAGAAAATTAAGTCCCAG
Source organism: Crypturellus tataupa (assembly GCA_034781795.1). Classification (NCBI taxonomy): domain Eukaryota; kingdom Metazoa; phylum Chordata; class Aves; order Tinamiformes; family Tinamidae; genus Crypturellus; species Crypturellus tataupa. The sequence continues at coordinate 1,471,630 of JAWLRI010000355.1, read as the reverse complement.
GACACGAAGGGGTCATTGCAGGGTGCAGCAAGGCTTCTGAGAACCTGGAGCTGATGGGCAGAAAGGGTGAGGAGCAGCACTGAGCACGTCCTTTCCTCTGCCCTGCTGCTGACTCCGGCCCTGCGGTATGGAGCCCAAGGATTGCCTGCACGACCTGGTCGGCTGCCCGTTCCCGTAGAGAGGGCTCAGACATCTGCTCCCTGCACCGTGCTCTCACAGCACCACAATCAATGCTTCCCATTCTCCCCAGCCAGCATTTCCTTGCTCCAACAACCATAGGAAAAATAGCAAAGAGAAGGCTTGATTGCCCCCTGAAATGTCAGGGACACACTTGAAACCATTTAAGTAAATGTGCAATTAAAATCCGTTGTATACGGGCTGCAGGTGTGTGGCTCTTGCAGCACGTGCAGAGAAGGCTCCACTCAGAGTAAGCTCACGTTCTCACATTTCGGTTTGGAAAGACACAGTGTGACTGAAAGAGGTTATGGCTTGCAAAAACCTCCAGCAAACAGCAAGACCAGTCTCTGTTTCAGCAACTGTTGCCTGAGGGTGGCTGTAAGCGATCTGAAGGGCACACCCAAGGCCAGATCCACCTGAACCTGAGGGGGACACATGTTTGAACGAACACTGAAAAGAAAATCCTGAGGGAGATCAAATGAAAGGGATGGAATCAAAGCAGAAAACAAAATTGCAGAATTGGGGCCAAAAATGCAAAAGAGTAAAATCTGAGTCACATTACAGGCAGCTCAATAACTTGAGCAGGTGACCAATAAGACTAGCAGTTCTTAAGCGATGCTTAAAAACAGTTAAGCTCCCACCATCGCCAGAGCTGCTTATACCCCAAACAGCTCATGTCTGCTCCCAGTCATTATTGCTTTGGCAGTGCTTATACTAACTGCATCTAACATATTAACCTTTATGAATTCATGTTCAATATACCGCTACAGGTATAACATGTAGCAGGACTAAAAATTACATTTATTTTTCCCTTTGGTTTCTTTAATTTCTCTTTTTTTAAACAAGATTGCTACTGTCCGCTCCTTCTCCTAAATTCACACTTCACATAAAAAAAAAAAAAAAATACAGTCAACAGGTCTCCAAGTAAATTCCTGCTTACATGGATGAAAATAATAATAGTTATTAAAAACAGCAATGTCAGTAATAATACAATAAAAATGGCTCCATTGCAGCTAACAAAAATGACCAGGGATATTAATCTGGGAGAAAATCCCAGAGGTGGCTGTGCACGTTTCCAGAGGACAAACCAAAAAAAATCAGCATCCAGCAGAGCCCCTTGTTGACTATGGGGGGCAAATGCCGTTGCAGGGAACTAACAGGAACAGAAAACAGCAGCAACACGTTTCAGTACAGCTGGCTCCGAAGGACGTACGAAACGCTTGGGGCTCCACGCTCACATCCCGACCTTCGTGCCTGTGGTGAATTATGGTAAGTGGCTCCCTAAATCAGCCCCTTTGGAGCCCTGCCTCTCCGGGTCGCGGGCTTGCCCGCTGAGGACTGCGTATCCCACTTTCTGCACCTGGCCGGGTGATTTAGCAGGGACTTGACAGGGTCGTGGAAACTTTATTCTCTTTGTTCCATGGGTGTCTGCCACGGAGAGCCAAGCCTGGATTAGCCGAGTCTAAATCCCTGGGCAGTTCGCCAGCGCAAGGCTAGTTCTGAAGAAAACGGAGCTCCGAGATGATTTCAAGACCGGCTTTATCCCCCCACCTCCCTCTAACGTGCAAATCCACAGGCAGGGAGCATAATGGCTCATGTCAGGCCGGGAAGCTTTTCCCCGTAGGCAGCGGTCACCAGCCCATGTGGGAGTGATGTGAACTTTCTGCCTGCCTTGGACGGTGCCGCTGCCCCGGGCCTCCCCTGGCACCGCTCCCGTGCCAGCGACGCCGGCATCTTTTCACCGGACAAGGGGCCGCAGTCAAGGGAAGGACGTGCCCCACAACGCGCCCGTCCGGCACCTGCGTTTCCTTTGTGGCGACGCCAACCATTTTGTCATGCGGGCTTTGAGGTCGCTGCTGCGCGCAGCGAGCCGAGAGGGGCCGGAGCGCCTGCAGAAACGGATTCCCTTTTCCAGCAGTTTTCACTAGCTGGTCTAAGGGCAAGGAAACCCTCCACTAGCAACCCTTCAGGAGGAGCCTTCGGTAAACGGAAGCCTCTTCCCGCTCCCAGGAGTTGAGACTTTGTTCAGCTTGTGAAGGTTTCTTTCCACTCCAAATTGCTGAGTTTTGGGGGTATTTTTAGCCTGGTTCCCACAGACACAGGGTCGAGACACTCACATGGCATTTGTTTTGCTCCCCCTCATAACTTTTGAACCCGTCAGCCTAGTTCAGCTAAACTTGACAGGAGGGTCAAGGCCTACCAAATAATTAAGTTCTTATATGTTTTGCAAAAATAGGCTTTGAGGTAGAAGACAGAGGTCCTATTAGACACGTCCTCACCGTGGAAAGATGTAGCACAAGCTCACATCTCTTTAGGCACCAGGGGAGCAACGCTGGAAGCAACCAGCTAAACGCTGCAACAACAACGTCCCAGCTGAAATCTGCACTTCTTAGGCATCAATGCCAGTGTGCTGGCAAAGCACAAAAAAGCCAGAGCTCACTGAACTGCCTGTTGTTATTTACTGTCTGAACTCAGGAGCTTTTTGTTACCGCTTGGGACCTAGTACTTCTTGGGACTCACTTAAATATCCCTGAACAACAGTGCAGTCCTGTAGCAAGAGGCTTCACATTGCACTTGTATCAAAAGTATTTCCTTCTGTTCTTTCTGACCTTGCTTCCTTTTGCATATCCTTATCAGAGCTGTATGGCCTGAGAAAAAAGACCTTTCATAAGCCCACTTAAATGAAATTTTAGGTCCTATAAAAAGTATTTGTTTTTGTCCAGAAACATATTCCTGCGTATGTTTAAGTATAGCAGGTAAGGTAACCTACACCGTAACCAGAGTACAAAGAAATAATTCTAAGTGTCAGAGCCTGAAAATGTGAGTGGCACATGAAAGTGGGATAAGCCAATGGCTTGCAAATAGAAAAGGGAAACAGAAACGTGTGAATTCAAATGCCCTTCTCACCAAGAAGAAAGCAATGTTGCACACATGACTCACTCCAGCTTCCATTAAACCCAAGGAAAACCTCTAACACTGGTTTTCAACTTGCAAAGTTACATTGACCTGCACGGACTCAGTAGTACCTAGCACTGAAGGCAACAGCACCACTCCCATGCAGAAATGAAACTCACAAGGACATTTGTGCAGGAGCAGGACCCAAGTGGGACTTACATGAGACCCTTAATCTCTTTTTTTCCCAGCCTCTCCTCTTCCCCAACCACCACCCCATCAGAAAAACAAGAACAACCCTTCCCCTCTCAGCAGAAGACACCAGGATTAGCTCAAAATTAGTTTTACCTTTTCTCCTACAAGCCTCCAGGAAAAAAAAAATAAAAAAAGAAATCTCCTTGTATTTTACTTTTTCACAATGCAAGAAGCAATTTGTTTCTTGCCCAAACCCCTCCAGCTCAGCGGGTGTGGGGGAGCCCAGAAACGTTTCCACCTTCCTCGGAACTGATGATAAATCAGCACCGAGGTGTCTGCTGGCAACAATAGCCGCCAACTTGCTGCACTAAAATGGCTATTTAATCTGCTGACTAATACATCACATTATTTCTGCCTCAGCTAGTATTTGAGCACGGCGCTGGCCCATTACATTATCTGAAGCAAGGCTACTTTAAAATACAAGGGGGAAAATGAGTGATGTCTGGACTTTTGTTCCTCTTTTGTAAGGGTGTGTGTCAGAGGGAAGCTAAAAACCAACATCCTATAGTTGTCAGCCTGGCCGCAGGCACCGGGCTCCGAGCCCTCGCGCAGGGAACACGCTGCGGCGACGGCCCTGCATGGAGCAGGCATGGGAAGGCCTTTTGCTTCATCATTTATGTTAGATGGTACCCGAGGCCTGTGAAGGCACCGAGCAAACGCTCATCTCCCTATGCTGCTCTCCCACCACGCGCTGGTGAGAGGGAAATTTTAAGGTACTTACAGTCAGGTGAAGTCTTTGGCCTGGAGGGTGGATCTTCTTGATCCCTGGGCAAGGCGGACTAGCGGGTACGAAGCAGCAGGTTTGAGAGTTGGTGTGGCTTCTGCAGGGGCCAACTGGATCCAACCTGGGATCACAGAGCTTGACACAACCTGTCGCTGTTGAATGACGGGTCTTTGAACGGTGACTACTGGGAGGAGTCCGGTGACTGTGATTTTGGAAAACCTGTAGACAAACTAATACATCAACATTAATGTGAAATGATCTTTTGCAAAAGTTTCCTATTATGCCATATTTCTATCAAAGAACCTAGTTGTCAAAAAGAAAATGTAGAGGTGTCCGTGGGAAGAAAGAGGTAGGAATGGATGCATTCTCTGATCAACCCAATGCCTCTAACAAATACAAGGATCTGTCTGCTTTTAGCATGAACTGAAATACACATCTCTTTTTTTTTTTTTTCCCCTATGGCCACCCCAGCTAATTAAGTCCCATTTTCTTATTTCTCTGGCAAGCAGGCAGAAGAAGGGCTGAGGATGCTTCTCCAGTCTGGTGTTGCAAATAAGGCATCCAATTGTGTACGGTGAGCTCAGAGAAAAGAAGAAAAGCAAGCCAACAACTTTTCTGTACATATCAAATTTCTGGATTTTAGAAGGAACAAAAGACATTATACTCTTGTCCTGAATTTTATTAGGAAATTAACAGGCTGACTGATACCTGAAATTACATAGCAAAGCTCATTTTAAAATATGTTCAAAATCATCACAATTTTGATTTCTATAAAACATAATGCCCAGGTATAATCCCTGCTTATGTCTGCAAATTTCCACACCCTTAATATTTATCCACTGTACAGTAGCAAGACTGAATAATTTTAACATAATCTGTAACGTTAAATACAGCATACAGTTCTTGGCAGTCCAAGTGGAATAGATGAAATGTTTAGAACAAAGCAGTCCTGGAATACGAGCAGCGTTGTGAAAAGGTCACCTGTGATCTCAGTTTGATACGTATCAGTATTTCAGACTGCTCCTATATACAGAAGATTGGTGACATTAACCGTTCCGCAAAATTATAAGGCTTTAGGGCATTAGTTCTTCCAATAGCTTTGTTTCGTTCTGTTCAAGTCTGCTCTCCTTCAAACAAGCATTTAAATCTTGCGTTTTTGTACACATTGCTCCAGAGTGGACAGGTTGGTCACTTACAGCCTTGCCAGGGTCTGGGCCGGGGCTGCTGCTCTTCAGGCCACCGCCACGCAGCGAGGGGACAAGGGGTACCGGACGCACGATGCGCAGAGCACAAGAACGCATGAAGCAGCCCTCAAATCCCTCCTCGTTTGCAGCAATGTGTGCTCCCACTCCTACACTGAGCTAAAGAGCTGCTCTGCAATCCTCAAGCTTCCTGTCACTGCCAGTTGTGGAGACGTTCCTCCTTCAGGGCTTATGTGCTACAGGTGCAGAGTTTTTGCACGGCCTGAACTTCAGCCTTGGTGATCAAAGCCCAAATCCTGTTCACTTTGTGCACGTGCAAAATCACACTAAGCCAAGCACTGCTGCTTTTAATGCAACTGCAAGGTGGGGAAACGTGGTTTAACTCTGTGGATTGCAGGTCCTCTAAATTAGGGCTGGTACTTTTGTGTATCTAATAACTTGTAAGGAGCTGAACTTCTAGAGCTGTTATTCGGGAAACTATTCAAATCACCCCATACGCTGTCTGGATGAGAGAGGCTTTCCTGAACTGGGGCCTCAGCTCCCGCAGGGATGAAGGATGCGTGGAGTAAGTGGCCAGCTCAAGCACTCAACCGGGAAGTCCAGGCACTTCTGCCTTTCGCTCTGTGCTGCTGTACTATTTCTGGAGAGGGTAAGCTAAAAAAAAAATAGAGTCAAGAAGTAGTAAGCCTTCTTTTTAAAAGCTATTTCAGGACAAGCACATTCAGACCACTGTGTTTTTCTATTTATATATAAATTCTTTGGCAGCAACTTTCGAGAAAGTGGAATCATTTTTTTCTATATAATACTTTATTGTCTCCCCATGAAAAACTGGTATCTTAAAAAATCTATAGTGCTTTCCACTATAAATAGTATTGTTCCAGATTAAGGATTAGTTCCTCCCTGAAGAAAAACAGATTTTAAAAATCTGGCCCTTATCTGATAACTGCTTATGTAGCAACCTTAAAATAAAACAGAAAAAGTAAAATCATTCAGTATGTAGTTTGTCATTCTCTAGAATGTTAGTGGTATGTTTATACAATAAAAACAACATAAGTTATTTTATTTTGTTTTAAAAACATTAGTAGTAGAAATATATTGCTATCTGCAGATTCATAAACAGAATGCACATTTTCCATCTAAGTTCAAGTATTATTAGAATATTATTATTGCTATTATTATTATTAAAAGAGCTCTAAATCCTTGCGATTTTGCATGTCTTTACATTGTCTTGGTCTTTCCAAGAAACAAGGAGTTGTGATCGTTTGTTCTTGAACAAAATCAACCTGAAACCTCAGTAAGTTTAGCCTTGTAGGAAACAGCTTGGCAATCCTTAGTCTATTATGAGCAACTTTTAGAAGAAGGTATTTGAGAGTAGTAATGTGGATACAACAGTCTTCTGTTTTCTTGGATGGCTGATGAACTCAATTCCTTCCAGATTCAGTCTCATTTACAGGAGAAAGGTGGGAAGAACCCAGCCTGGATGCCGACCACATCAGGAGATTTCGTCTTGGTTTATTCTTGGCACTGTCAGCTGCTCATAGGTTGGCAGAGTGTTGTTAGGGAGGAAAAGATCCGAGTTAACGGTGTTGCCCCTCTGAGATGCTCTGATGCTGCTGTGACCGCCCTGCTGAGTGGAAACCAGATGATGCAGCAGATCCGTAATGAGGTTCAGCTTCTGGTCCATTTGGGTAACCTGCCAAGGGAAAGTTTGCTCAGCATCAGCACTCAAGAAAACAGCAACAAACTATGGAATACCAGTGAGATGGGAAAACGGCATCACGACAACATCTACAAAACCACCACGCGTTCAGCGTCCACCAAACAGAGCGCTAGAAAGTCACGGCAATAGATGGGGCACAGGGTGGTTCTGAAAGGGGACAAGGAGACCAAGCCTCGTGCCCTCTACATCCTTCTGCTGGCATCAGGGGGAACCCAGCACGTCCCAACGGCCGTCCCACATGCAGGGATCCACAGGGATCCTCAAACCCAAAGTAAACTTAGACGCAAAGAGATGCCTTGGGTTTCACAAAGGGGAAAGAAAGCCAGCTAAAAAATTGCGATAGCACTAAACTGCTGCCTAAAATATCTGCTCGAAAGTAGTGAAAGGCACATAAAACCGCTAGAAAGAGCGTGAGTGGGAGCAATTTATATGTGCCTGGCCAGCATCCAAGTATCACACAGGATAGTAAAAGACAGTAAGGCTGAGCAGAACATCAACAAACCTGGAGGATTTCAGCAGAGACTAAAATGTTTTTCCACTGTACAGAAAATGCTGTTTTTTTCAAACACGTTATACAACTGGTAGGGAAGCAGATACAGTAATTTAAAAATATGAGGTGCCAGAGATTTATACTTTGCAGCTGGTTTTGAAAACATTAGGCAAAGCACCCTAGATGGTACATGAAACACTAGTAATTCTGGATGGAAATGGCTGTTGAAAGATGAGATTCGTAAAATGAGGAAGTTCGAGAACACATAAGTTCAAGATTTCTAGAAGGAAATACAGATGGAAAATGGAACATAGCAGCAGGTTTTGATTTCATCCCTATTTGTTCATTCCTTTAAAAAAAGGCACGCTTACTAACGGTGCCCTTCGGAGATGGCAAACGCACAATGCTCCAAGCACGACCGTACAAACCGCTGCTGGAGAAGCCTGCAAAAACACCTCCTTCTCCCGTTCCCTGCCGCCCAGGCAGTACTGGGAGGCATCACACGGAGGAGTGCCCACTAAGAGCTGCCTTCAGAGGCTGAAGGACAACGTTTCTGTTGAAAATAAAGGGGTTTTGTACTAATTACTCTGAAATAACTAGGGGATTTCTATTTTTCTCAACTTGTGATCCCAGACAGCGATTAGCAGAGGAAACGCGGAGTGCAGCTGTATCTGGGAAATGGGCGTTTATGAAACGCTTGCAGTGACGGGCTATTGAACGTGACAGTCGACTGGACCAAGATCTGGCTAGCCCTTCAACAGCTGTGCATCTCGGTGATGAAGTACTGGCGAGTAAGTGAGATGGGAATATTCTTGCTGGGAAATAAATTCCCCAAGATAATTGTCTAAGTTCTCCTCCGGAGCAAGGCTTGGCTGCTGCAGCTGGGGAGTGCAGGGGGCCCACAGAAGCAGAGGCAGAAGCTAATTACTGCTGAGCCGAGCCATATGAGATAAAAAGTGAAGCCCTTCTTCCACGCTCCTGCTTATCTGTGTCTGCCTCCGGAGCGGCGGTTGTGTGGGGAGGTACTGAGAGCTGTTTCAGTGATATAGACTGGTTATAGAAAGGTTTTCCGTAAAGAAACCCCTTTTCCCAGGGCATTCTGTGCCCGTTAAAGGCTTGCTCCGAGACCTGCTGAAGTCAGTGGTAGTTTTTGGCAATCGCAAACTTGCAGTGACTTCAGCGGGCTCTGGCTCAGCCTTGGCCCGAGCTGACAATCCCGAGTAGTAACACATTCTTTAGATATTACAAGGAAAGAGAAGTTTAAATTTCCGTACGTTGCTCTGCTCATGCTTCTTAGGGCTGGATCAGAAAAGATGACATCTGCAAATGAGACAGCGATGGGATGCGGGGCCCCCATGCTTGATCCTGCCAAAGGGGTGTCTTCTGTTAAAAGTACGAGACCAGTATGTTTTAAAGAGAGAAGGAAAAACCATCATAAGGCAACTCCTACCGTCACCACAGGTCTCTGATGTCCAAGAATAAGTGGCTTGCTGGTGAAGAGCCTTGCATGCTAGCAACCCCGGTCCTCCCTTGGCCTCCTAATACTACCACAGACCCTGAAAAGCACTGCTCACTTGTTTGCTGCAGAGGTAATTGCATCCATGTCACAGTGTGCAATAGCGTTTTTATTAAACTGGATTCATACATTTTACATCTCGTGTGTAGAAGTGTATCGTCCCCCCTGAATCATGCTTCCAAACACATTTACTTGATTAGAAATTTGCTGTGATGCCAGAATGTAATAAAAGCAAAGCAAATGGCAAAAGAGCTGATGTCGCTACAATCTTAACTTCCTCGGACAACTCTGATCCTGGTACTTAAAACAGCAAACAGTGTTAATTACGTATAGAAATAACTCAGGCTGATTTTGTTTCTTCTAAGAGAAAACAAGCTCTTTTGAGGTGCTTTATGCTTCATTAGCAGTAGGATGTTTAATCAAATTCTTGATATGCAAATAATCTCCTTGCAGTTGCAAGTTTTGCAGTTGTCTGGCAATGCAAGCAATGTTTGCAACTCTTCAGAAATGACACTCTATGTTGCTACAAAGCCTTAGTCACATGTTGCACGCAAACAACATTTTTACATCCTTCTAAACAAGGGTCTTTTTAAAGACTCCAGTAACGTCCTAGACCGAGCACAGATGGCGAGAAGTAGATATAAGTAAGTTTTGAAACTAGCTCTTAGGAATGAATTAAAAAAAAAAAACTCACACCCATGCAGCATGTTGAAGGGGAAAAAAAAACCAAGCAAAACAATTTTGCACACAGGCTGAAAGAGCAAGGCACAAATGTCACAAAGCAACTACAGCTCTCAAAGGGCAAAGGTGGCCACGCTGGGGAAGAGCTTCTGGCTATCCCTACGGGGACCCACGATCGCGGTGCTGTCCCACACTGCCCACTACGGCAAGGACGAGCTCCTGTGAACCACAGGGTCCTCCCATGGCATGTTTGCAGGAAAAACAGTTCTCTACAGCTAGACAAAAAATAACATGCCAGCTTTTATGAAGGTATCGAAAGCATTCCAGGAGGTGCTGGTGAATAAGACAGAGACTGTGCTTGTGACAAGAAGGAAAAACAAAATGGAGAGTAATTTATCTATTAAAATTCCACAGATTTTTACACTATAAATATATTCAAGACAATGGGGAAGCCCAAGGATAAAACTTGGCAATTGGAATAATTTAGGTCACAGAGACCACAGTCAACTACAAATTATGAAGAACTTATGCCAAGCACTGCTGTATGATCTGCAGGGACAGGGGCAATCCAAGCTATCTTCTCTACCCTTTCTTTTGCATTTCTAGTTCCCCAACTCAGAGATTTCAAATGAAAACTTAACCATTTTAAAAAATGGTTAAGTGCAAAAATTACTGTCTTTTTGGACAGAGTGGTGGTTGATAACTACCTATATTCTGAACACAGCTGACTGATTAAGCAAACAACTTGTGGGAAAAAGGAATTTTTCAGCAGCACAGTTTATGCATAGTGCTCACACAGTGGATTCAGGTGGACTGTGTTTGGTCTTAATACAGAAAGAGGAGTGTAAAGCTGCTAAAAGACAAGAGGGATAAAAGAACACAAGCTACACTCGGCTGAAAGAAAATGTGATAAAAAAGAAATTTCAGAGAGCTTGCAAAGATTAGACTCCCAGGTCTGCAACCCTGAGTAGCATTCATCCTTGACTGCAGCCTTTTAGCTTAAAGAAAATCATCTCTTTAGGGCACTTCTCAAGATAACTGGAGATAATTGGGGAGATCTTCATGTATTTGTCATTGCTGATGGCCTCTTACTACAGAAGACCCTGCTGTGTGTTGGTGTGTCACAGTTCTGTGGAAAGAAAATTACTCTTTCTCACTCCGTGCATACGCTTCAGAGGTGCTAAAAATACTTCTCTGCTCCCTATTCACTACTACATTCTGAAATGAGCTAGTTGCCATTTCAGAAAACCAAACACAGAAGTCCTTGGCCAACAAAAACATCACCGGGCATGCCAATGGCCTAACTCAAAGAGAAGATGCAAAAAAAAAAAAATCTGTTAATAGCAGTGATGAGAAAAGAAAGCATCTGTATCAATCAATATGTTGGAAAATAATGCTTTTCTGCTCAGGTACGTGACCTGCCCAAAATATTGGCAACGGTCTGTCTTCCACTGGCAGTACCCAAGAGCCCGGGTTCTTGAGCATCCTGCTTGCTTTAGTGCCAGAGATGAGGTAGAATTCTTGCTGGAGGTTATACCAGCCGCTGAGGGCTTTCTAGAAGCAAGTAATCTGCACGGAGGAAGGACCGTGCTCGGGACCGTCTCCCCTTTCTCTGGAGAGGTGTCCACAGACGGGAGTGTGGGTGCTGTCTCTGGGGGCAGCACGGAGGAAGAGGAGCCAGTGAGAAAACGCTCACTTGAATGTAACGTTACCTATTGTTAGAAAAAGAAAAGGTCGAGCTTTTGTGGAACAAATTAATGTGTTTTGTGGGTTGGAGGCAATGAGCCACTTTCTAGTCAATGAAAACGCTAGAACCATGGGATTAACTGAGAAATGACACTGCCACCCTTGAGAGCAAAAGCACCTTTGGAAAGAGAGGTACAGCTAAGGTTAACTATTCTGTCAGCTCAATTTCTTGCATGGGGATTTCTTTTCTTTTTTTCTTTTTTCTTTTTTTTTTATTTTTAGAACAGTGTATATTACAATTATCATGTCATTTTTCAGATTAGGAGTCTCCTTTGAATTCTATTCAAAAGTGACAATAATAGAAGACTTGCTCTGATGGGTCAAAAACTCAAAAAAGGGACACAAAAAAAAGCATTTAGGTATTGTGCAACAGGTAGATGTATTTTGTATAAAATACGGATTATATACTACCTCGCATAGAATATGGGCAGTATGTTTTTGTAACTGCCTCTTTTATGACTTTTTCCCTAAATAAAAGTGAATATAGAGCTTTCAGGAACAGCAGTAACTGAAGAAGATGCAATGCAATAAGGCAGAATCTTTCACAGGCATCTTCAGCTATGTCCATCTGCTCACACAATCTAAGCTACACACATTTACATGAATAAATGCTTCTGATATGCACCAGGCAAATCTTCAGAATCGAAAATTATCAAAGACCTACAAAGAAATAATGCTGTGTTTTGGTAAGATAGAGACAGCAATTACTCTAAGAACTTAAAAATACAAAAGGTAAATAAAAATCAAAACTACAAACATATAAACTGTTTTGTTTTTACCTGTCCCCTTCATAAAATTAGCTTGACTCAAGGAAGCAAGTAAAATGAATAAACACTAATGATGAGGAAGGATGCCACAAGGAAGGGTTAGTGAAAGGAAGAGCCATGGACTGTTACAGGGAACAAGATCTCATAAGGCAGAAAGATTTGAGGGCAGTGGTTACTTTACAAGCTATTGTAAAGCATCTCTGATTGCTAATCCCTCCCCGAACCGCTTGGCCTGCCCTGCTGGCCTCGCAGCCCTCAACACGTGCCCAGATGTGGGCAGTGCTCACAGACCCCATGGGCATCCTGAGGGCTATGGCCAAGCAATCACAATCTGTGGTTGACTCCTGTAGATAAAGGAGACAAGGCTTAAAACACATGGAAATTTTCAAGTTAGGACAGCGTCCAAAATCTACAGTCTTTGGCCCAGCACAGCCTCAGGATACAGCATTTTTTAACTAAAATATTACAGAGGTCAGAGATTATTTTTTAACCCTTTCCTCTAAATTCACTGAGTATCACGATAGGAGCTCTAGATGAATAAGGGAGTTGGAAATCTTTTTCTCTCCTTGTCTGAAGCCAGTAAAGCGAAACATAGGGATTCTAAATATAACTTTTATCAGAAGCTATTACAGAAGATAAAATCCCCCTATCCTATTAACTAAATGTTCTGTTTTTTTTTCAAGAATTTACTTATCTTTATTTATTATAGCCCCACCTTCAGGAAACAGTATCTCCTTGACCAGTCTCAAGTCTTCCATTTCCATTTAAAAATAAGACATAACCTTGGCCAGAAGAATCAGAGTGTTTCTGTACGAGTGAACCAACGATAGCAGAAGCATGAGAAGTTCACGCACCAACAAAAATGACCAGACACTCATCAAGCATCATCATCTGAAAGGGTTTTTCAACTTCCAACTTTCTCAACCACCCACTACACAGAACAAAACCTGACTAATCCTTGACCTCTCTCCAAAGTGCACTGTTTTGCTTCTTGACTCCTTGGCCCATATTCCTGTAAGATCCTGTAGGATTCCTGTGACTAAGCAGCCCTTGCCAGAGGACTGCTGATAATTTCACCACTGAGTAGCTCTTCCAGTTCTGGATCATCATCGCATGCACTGAAGCTGCCAAGATTTTATTTTTCAAAAACAAAGGCTAAGATATACATTCATAATCCCCCGTGTTAGAAATAGATTTTTCAGTTCTAACTGCTCAGTTTTACACAGCAATTTTTCTTCCTTCCTCCAAACTGCTATTTTTCAGATGCTTGCTAAGAAATGGTTCCCTCTTTCCTTTCTTTCTCTCAAACACTTTTCCTAATACAAACCAGATTTGAGACTGCTGCTATTTTTTAAAGCAAATACACCATGTATCACATTGAGTCAGGTCAGCACTGCTTATATTATGTTTCGCACTTCACCCAAATGGGGCATCTGTATTTTTTTTCAAAGGGAAGAAAGCCAGACTTGGTGCACTAGGTTTCATAGCTGGAGCAGAAAGGGAGACACACAAGAGCTTATGGGCATCACAGCAGCCTCAATTCTGTCTGTAGAGCAGAAACTATTTGCTGGCCTCAGTAACAACTCTGCTTCCCCCCACAAAACAGAGTTGAGCATGAGCTCAAGGATTTCACAGCATCTGCATTCACAGAGGGGCTTGTAGGGTTTCCCTGACCTAATGCCCATCATGAAGGTGAGGGCAGGCACATGGAGCAGGGCAAGGCGAGGGGAGAGCAGGGAACGTGTCTCAGGTAGTGCAGAAAGGGAGGAAAAGGTTATGGGTGTCGCAGGCACAGGACAAGAAGACGAAGGGACGTGTGCAGGGCATCCCTTTGTAACCCGAGATGACCTTACACGAAACGAAACAGCTTTAAAATTTACACTGTTCCTTCAGCTTCCTGTGTGGAAGATGATGATGAACAGCAAAACATCACCATGGATATAGTGCAATGGCACAGAATGCCTTGGGATGGGATGGCTTGGCACGAATGAGAAAGCAAAGGACACAGGGGCACAACTTTTTTTTTTTTTTTTCTTGAAAGGTTAAACAAGATGACTTCATTTTTTTTTAAAGACTTTTGGTTAGTTCATTTTTTTAACATCTGTAATCTACTCATTAGTTGCAATCTGATAGTTATCATGTGGGCAAAAAACGACGTAAGCTGCTTTAGAGCTAAAATAAACTTACCAAATTAACAACCATACAATGACTTATGCAGCAATCAGAAATGGTAGGGGCAAAGTGAGGGGGGAGAGAGCAAGAGGGAGAAGCAATTAGAATAAGAGGGAGTTTTCAGATTCCCCGAGGGCTGCTGGTAATTAAACTAACGGCAACATGAATCTCTGTTTGATGTGGTCATGAGTTTGTTTTCAAAAGAAAAAAATATCTTTAAAAAGATTCTTTCAAGAGAAATTTTTAGAGAACAAGCTCAGCATGAATAATTAGACCAGAAATACTTTGATAAATATTGTTACGGAGAAGTCGTTTATGGGCCATGGCATTCGAAGGCTAGAAATCCTCATGATAAATAAGGTGACAACTTTGCGCCCATTTTTGGGCACATAAGCCCGGGCCCAGGTCCTGCACGCTCAAGTTAGCTCCTCAGAACCGAGCCCGGCCGCCTCTTGCTTTTACCATTGGTTTAAGCTTTACAAACATGCATCTCCAAGACAGGATATTTCAGTGGGAAAACTCAGCGTAACGAAAAAGAAACCACAGTGAATTCCACAGGCCCTTGCTTTCCCCCAGGGGTTGCACACAGATCAGAGGTGAAATCTATCCGTGATAAAACGTCTCCTAGTTCCCTCTATTCCCGCAGCCTTGGGTAACAGCAATCACCTGTGGAGGAGGTGCTCTTGGAAACACCTCCTCTGCCACACTCTACGAATTGAGAAGCTTTAATCTGGTTGCAATTCAAAGCACCCAGCAAAACCACTGCAGCCCAGAGAAGAGGCAGATGCTCTGCATTCTCCAAAGCCGAGCGGGATGGATGCCCCAAAGCATCCATCTGTACTGAACACTCACAATCAATCACAAGCCAGCAAATAACCAAGCGGCGAATGGCAACCTAATATTGGCCTCTTTTCGGAGATGGCCACCAACAGAACCAGAGGAAATGGCCAGAAACTAATGCATCGAAAGTTCCACAGGAACTTAAGGAAAAATTTCCTGACAGTGAGGGTGACAGAGCCCTGGAACAGGCTGCCCAGAGAGG
>JAWLRI010000355.1:1441173-1456146 GCA_034781795.1 Crypturellus tataupa | reverse complement strand
TGCTCTAGGTGGCCCTGCGTGTGCAGGGGGGTTGGACTAGATGACCTCTAGAGGTCACTTCCAACCTTAGGCATTCTGTGATTTGTTCTATGATCTACTATATTTCTGGAAACCAAGTTTAAAAGGAAGAGATACTGCCCCTTGGCTGCCCTGGCATTATTCATAATGGAGAACTAGGAGATCTTACGGATACCGGCAGCAAAGCTACAACAAAGACAACCAACTGCTAATGAAGAAGGGTTTTCAGTCAAAAAACTCACTACCTACATTACTTATGTCTGCAGGAGTTCCCCTGCTCTGCCAATTGAATCTGGGGAAAACTAAACGATTGTTTTGCTGTAAAAGCTATAGGTTTAGACATTTATTTCAATCCCAACACATGACGCCAGGCAGTTATGTGAGAATTTCAGTTGAAGTATTCAGACTTAGCTTCTAACCAACCACACTGCAGAGAAAAGCCTGAAAACATGGCAGGGAACACTGACATCTCAGAAAGCAGATTTTAAGGATTCTGATGTTTGTTTCCTTTTTTGCTTCAGCACAAACTCATGGCTTTAAGCCAATCTCCTCGCACCTTCTGGGACCAGTTTGAAAACCCAGGGAGAGGTAATTTGTCTGCTCCCAGTCACAAGTCCTGCAGGGGTTAACTTTCCAAAACAGTTCCAGTGCAGGATTCCCTGGGTCCTGAGTCAGTTAAAATACCAAAGCTCCTCTCTCTACTCTGAAAGTAAATAAATGTTTCTGATAAAATAACATACTTGAAAAATTTAGTGGATGACAAAGATAACAAAAAAACCCTTAGTGCTTTTCTCTGTCAATAGCTTCTTCAAGGAAGATGGTCAGATGGGGTATTTGTTTGGACGGGTAAACCATGACTCAGAGAAGTGGATCGATTGGCGGCGTGAGCCACCGCTCACTGATGGCAGCAAAAAGCTCACAGTCTTTCCTAGCTGATTAATCATCATGACAGGTTTGCAGATTAACTGTCTACCCAGCTCCAGATGTTAGATGGGCTTGCACCTCTTGCAGTTCTGCCGCTTCCTAGGCAGTAGCCTGGATTCTTAAGATAACGATGATCATTACTGCTCACAGCAAAAACAAAAAGAGGAGTAGGGCTTTGTAATTTTATCCTATGATAGAGGAGACTTGTACAGAAGATAACACAGCCTGCATCGCAGTCTAGACATGATGAAACGCTGGGAAACCCTTGGGCTGAGGGGGAACAGTGGCGCGCACAGAGCTGGGTGATGGCTCTGCCCTCAACTCCCACCCATCACAGTGGGGATCTGTAACTGGAGTCTCTCCTCGAGCCCCTGCCACGAAGGGCGGCATTAAACCCTGGCACATCAGTAACGAAGCGCTGAAGGGGACATGTGCTTGATGGCGAGGAACATCTCCATTGCGAGCAGCACGCGAGGAGGCAGCACCCACGCAGGCACCCGGTTCTCCCGTGTCACCTCCTCTGGGGATTTCTCCGAGGCGTCCGCAGCAGCCAAGCCACCTTCACCAAAGATCTGGGAAGACTTGAGTGTCACGGCACAAATCCACGGAGCTGCAGGCATTTCTTTCTTTCCATTTGCATACTTGCCTTGAAAGAGTGAAGGAGGTTACTACAGAGCTAACTATTTTCTTTCTTCTGCTATCACTTCACTAAGTATTATGACTTTCTTTTTCCAGTCCAACAGACAGTGCGATCGGCTGGGCACTGGAGAATTTCTTTCATCCCTAACCATTGCAACCTGTGGAAAAGGTTATCAGCAAGCACCTACGAGACACTTTCCAGATTACACTGCTAATAGTCAGCCTCGAGCACCACAGATCTTTTCAGGTAAAATTTGCTCCTTTTTACTTTATAATACCTGCCAGTATGGATTTATAAAATCACAAAAAAAATCATCTTTTCAAATCAAGCAACAACTTTCTCAAAATATACCCAAGTTTTAAGACAGCTGCTGAACAATGATGGGAGGAATAACGACCGTAACAATACCAAGGGCCTACACTTCCAGTTTTGACCTCCAGAGCCGACACACGAGGGCTGAGGAAATGGAGACCCCACAAGCTGAAAGGACTCGCACAAAGCTCCACAGAAAACGATGGCTGGGACAAGGGCTGCCACGATGGCACCAGGGTCCCAGGGGGCCCTACGAGAGCTGCTTAGCACGGATGGCAGGATAAGGCTGGCTGCGCTTGTTCCTCTCTGCCTCAGACACGGCAGACATCTCCAGCAGGGCGAGGGAGGGGATGCTGACCCTCTGCTCGGCTCTGGTGAGGCTGCACCTGGAGTACTGGGTGCAGGTCTGGGCTCCCTGGGACAAGAGGGACGTGGAGCTTCTAGAGAGGGTGCAGCACAGAGCCATGAAGGATTGAAGGACTGGAGCATCTACCATATGAGGAAAGACTAAGTGAGCTGGGCCTGTTTAGTCTGGAGAAGAGGAGACTGAGAGGGGCTTTGATCAATATGTGCAAGTACCTGAGGGGAGAATGTAGGGAGGATGGGGCCAAACTCTTCTCAGTGGTGGCCAGTGAGAGGACGAGGGGTGGTGGATACAAACTGAAACACAGGAAGTTCCATCTCCATGTGAGGAAGAACTTCTTTCCTGTGAGGGTGCCAGAGCCCTGGAACAGGCTGCCCAGAGAGGCTGTGGAGTCTCCTTCTCTGGAGATCTTCCAAACCCACCTGGATGTCACCCTGTGCCCCGTGCTCTGGGTGTCCCTGCTGGAGCAGGGGGGTTGGACTAGACGAGCTCTAGAGGTCCCTTCCAGCCTCAACCACTCTGTGGTTCTGCAACACATGGAAAGTGCTGCTTGTCCCGGCCCCGCAAAGCGCGGCAGTGCGGGCAGCAAAACAAGGGAGCGAGGGCAGCGAAGGCGGCTTTGAAGCACCCGGCGCTTTCGCAACTGCCTCCCGTGCGAATGCTAAGCAGGTTTTCAAGGATGCAAATGACCGAAAACACAAACTCCTTCCAACGTGCCTAGGGACGCTAACGAGGACGTTGAGGCTAGCGGTAGTGCGCCGGTTCATTTTATATCAAATTATCTGCAGCCTCTTTCATCTGTGCTCCATTTGGGTCATTTGCAAGCACGCAGCATAAATTTCCATGGAAATGTATATGCAAACTTTTCCTACCATTTGCATGACCCTTTTCAGGCAGATTCATTAGGCGACATTAGCAAAAAAAAAAAAAAAAAAAGGAAAGAAAGAAAGAAAAAAAAATCCAAAACAAAACAAACCCCAACCCTTTAGCTCGGCGTATGTTCTGAACTTCTCTTTGCCTCCATTGTGGCAAAGGAACCAGACATGTTTTGCAACAATGTCTCCTAAATATACAATAGTCCCAATTTGCTTCTCTTTCACCCCAGAGTAAATGAGGAGTAAATTTATTGATGTCAATGGGATTAAGGTAATAGAAATGGCCTGAAAATGAGGATCACTTTAGCACATAGAAGAGAACACTCCAAAGGCTTATCCATCTGCACACACCGGCCCCGCTGCAGTAATGAAAACTGCACATGTCCTTGGGAAGATGTAATGTACAATGTGACAAATGGTGCAGTTTTTAAAAGCAAATCTTTCTTCAGAGGACAATTGGACATGGCACTTTATTTAACTCTATTAAAAAAACAGTCCTGCAATAGCAACTCTGGCTATTTTACACTCTGTTTTTTAAATTAGTTGTAATGTTAAACTTCCTAAAACCACACTATTTGCATCAAAATTACACAGTAAAAGAAAAGCACTAAACCTGCCTGAAATATTCTGAAAAAAAAAAAAAAAGAGTTTTGGAAAAGAAACTGCAAGGTTTTCCGGCTCCACTGTAAAATTAATAATAACCATCAGGTTATCCCAAGCGCAATTTAAAAAACTGCTTGCATTGTTTTCAATTAAAGGGAGTTTGTGCCCTGGGGCTGCACAGCCCCGAGGTGCCGAACGTGGGAGCCTTCGGGAGCGCACAGCGTCGAGTCAGCAGCAACTAAGACACATACACAGAGCACAGGGCACTTAAGTCTCAAAACTGCCATTTATCATTTCCTGAGAGAACAGCTTCTTGGCAATGCTCCTTTCAAAACATTTTTTTTTTCCAAAACAACCGACCGTTCCAGCACGCTATGAATACCACTATAATTTGCTCTATTTTTCATATTGAGGAGGCTTTGGGCTCTGGCTTTTGGTTAATTAAAAGAACCTTCTTTGGAGATTTCCAGCCTTTGCTTGCAGCAGGGTAGATGCCACATGAACTGGCCCTAAAACAGTGCCAGTCACAGACTAGACTGCATGAAGATGGAGGGAAAAGAGAC
This sequence comes from Crypturellus tataupa, assembly GCA_034781795.1. Classification (NCBI taxonomy): domain Eukaryota; kingdom Metazoa; phylum Chordata; class Aves; order Tinamiformes; family Tinamidae; genus Crypturellus; species Crypturellus tataupa. The sequence continues at coordinate 1,451,847 of JAWLRI010000355.1, read as the reverse complement.
ATAAATAAAAACACAGTTCTAAGTTGTAAAGTCAGCTTACATAACAGCAAAGGCCGTTTTGCTGCCCAAGTGCTTTGCCTCTAATGAAAATAGCTGCCTTGGGTTCAGCTCGATTTGATCCCGGAGAATCTGTGCTAGCTCAGCAGTGTCTATCCAGATTTTACCTCGCTCTGTTATTGTTATTACTACAGCCCAAGAGCACTTGGGAGCGTCGCCTGGGGTCAGAGCTGCGATGGGCCGCGCGCCGCGCGCACATAACGCACGGAGTCCTCGGCTGGCAATCGCGGCGCCTAAGGGAATAGATAAAACCGGGGCGGGACTGAGACGGGTTTCTCATTCCTGTTTTATACGCACAGAGCTGAGATATGAAAGGATTAAATTAGACGTCTTGCCTGCGCTGACACACAAAGAATCCTGGAGCGAAAGCCAGGAGATCAGCTGAGGTTTTCGAGTTCGGATCAACGCTCTCATCATCATCAACGAGACAATTCATTAAAAGAGTAAAAATCAGAGTGCTATCCTAAGAAAACCAAAAGGGATAAAAAGAAAACCAAACGGTCTGAATGCAGCGTTCCAATGTCCTTGCATTAAAATGCACAACGCGATGAAAAAGTCTTACTCAATCACTCCAGAAACCTTTTACTGAGACTGTTAGCCAAGTAGTCTCACTCACATGTAGCAAAAGAGGGAATTCTAGTGGGATTTTCACTTTTTTTTCCCCAAATGCTATTTTTGCCAGCTCTATCTAAAATATGAGATGAAGCGCTTAACACTTCTTACTTTTGGAATAAAACCTGCGCCAGCAGGACCCAAGCGGGCGCCACTGGCGCGCCATGCGGGCCACGGTGCCATGGGCTCCTTCGGGAAGCACCGTGGCGCGGGCTTCAGCAGAAATGCCTGTCATTAGGGCTATCGGCTTTAAAATCATTTACAAAACTGAAGAATTTCCTGTTGCTGTAAGTGGCTCTAACCAGCTCTTTCCAGCAGGAATCCCTGGAGAGGCAAACTGTTTTTCTCTGTGCAGAGCTGTGACTAGTTCTGCAAAGCAACGGGGCTGCCAAGAAGCTCAAGCTCTCCTCGGGCATTTTAAGCGTATTTTCTCACTTCACCATTGCCTGAGGTGAGCAGATAGCATGACCTGCTTGTGAAATTTCCAAAGCAGTCTGAATTTTGCGATCACTGTGTGAGAATATGATAGGATGGATATTGTCTAAAGCTGGTGGGACCTTTGCCATAGACTTGTTAAGGAGCCAGAGCACAGTTTAGAATTTATCAACCATATATTTACTTTAGGAATAGCCATAAGAGCACTTAGGTCAGGGCTGGCCCTAGAGACACTTTAGTCTCAGCATTCAGTGTCAGTGCTCGCCCACTATTTCAAGTTTTCTTTAAAAAAAAAGGCTTCTCCAAGCTTTCTGGAAAGCCTTGAAAAGGAGTGGAAAAAATAAATTCATCCAATTATTAGAAGTGAAAATTTTCCATTAGACTCTTATGTTGTTCGGTTTTGGTGATATAAGAAACCATCTTGATCCTATAGCCTAATTTGTCAACCCAGTCGTTGTACAGATTGATTTGATTAGAAGGGAAAACACAGAGGGAAAGAAAACAGTAAAAGCTGGTCCTGTGGTTTTATGAGATGCAGATCTAAAATCGTAGCCCTGGTTGTCTCTCGGGGAACATATCAACCTCTGGTTTATGCAGGCCGTTACTGAGCAGGAGACCATCGTATCTCAGCAATATTGCTGTGAATGAGCTTTGCTGCACAAGTGGTATTATCAGGGCAGACTCGCAGTCACACCTGCCCACACCAATGTATTGCCCGAAACGTCACCCAAAGGGGACTTCAATGGAGAAAACAAAAGGTTTTGACAATTGTCGCAGGGCAAATCTGCGAGTACACCATGGGCCCTGCCTTCTGAAGGAACCCTGCTCACGGACGCCAGGATGTTCTGCCACTTTCAAGGAGCGCTCCTGAGTCCATCTGCATTTAAGGAGTTAATGTGGACACCGGTGATCTGTGGAAATGGGGGTACGCCTGCTGCCTGCGCAGTGCTCTCCTGGAGCGACCTCGGCCTCTCCCTGTTCAGGGAGCTCTTCCCCGGCTCCTGCTCGGCTGACGGAGAGCTCTCCTCCACCATCCCTGCAGCCTCCATCCTTGGCTCCTGAGGTCTCATTTTTTCGGTCCTGTTTTCTTGACAAGTGCTCTGCTCTCTGTGGTTATGACACTGTTTCTGCTATGAATGGCTCGCGTTGCCACCCCTCCTCCCGGCTGCTCCCCCAAAATAACACACGCTGGTGGAAAACCAAAACAAACAGTAGAAGTTTATCACGCAGAATTTGTTAATAACGCTCTCCCTGAAATAGTTCCCAGGCCTTTTGTATGCTAAAATAAAGGGCCATACATTTACAGCCAGTGCACGAAGCCAACTAATAACTTATTTGGGCCATACTAAAAAAGCTTGAGTGGGATTTTGAATGAAAAATTCAGTGAAAAAACTGATAGCCAAATACAGCCTTGGAGCCCTGCCACTGCCACACACGGGACGCACGGAGCTCTCCCAGTGACCAAGGCACATACTGAAAATCACACAGTCAATGGCATGAGACGTAAGTTGTGTCATTTCTGCAGCAGAAAGGACCCTGCCCTTAGCAGACTGGGAGCCTTTCTATTTCTATTGCTGGACTTTGGTGGGCACAGATGGCCGAGTGCTAAACTCCTGCTGCTGCTTTCAAGAAGGAAAAACTTATATTTAATAGCCAATAAGATAAGGGAGGCAAAAGGCTGCCTTCAGAATTTCATGAGAAACTTTCTCCAGGGCAAATTCCCAAGGGAGAATTCTCCCACTGGGGACATGCATGCACAGACTATGGGATTACACCTATTACTGCTACATCAGAAAAGATCATTTTCTTAAGTCTATTTAGAAATTGAGACTTTACAATTGTTTATATCTTAACAAATGAAAAAAAATGTTCAATTTTAAAGTCTTCTTAAGAAATGAAGAATTTTTAGAGGCACTATCTTCTCAAATTACTAGATTGTTTTAAATGTTACATTCACAATGCAGTACAACTATGATTTTAAGACCATGAAAAGGGTCATTAATTGATTGAAAAGATTTTTTTTCCTTCCTTTCTTTTTCCCCCTCTCTCTTTTTCCTCCTACTGCCTAGCTGAATGAAAATTAATTCATATAGAGGAGCAATCCCCTGCCCCTGAAAAAAAAAAAAAAGAAAGAAAACTCCTAATTTACTGCATGTTAGTTTGTTTCCAATATTGCAATGGATCAGAGTTCCTAGCACCCTGTGGCTTTGGCTGGATGGAGGGGATTGGTTCAGCCTTGATTTGAACCTGCTGTTTACCACGCGCTGTAAGCTCTTCCCATAGACTGTGAGAAAAAATTCTCACTGCTGGCCAAAAGCAGGAAAAGTGAAACATTTTACAGTTGTATCTTTCTCTTTGCAATTATTTCCCAGTACATAATGAAAGAATTCATATTCTGAGGATATGCACCTTTTACTCTGACAAAGGAATCTTGCTACTGGTTTGTACTGGCTTTTTGGCTTTTAAAAAATTCACAAAAGATGTGAGAAATTTGAATTTTAGCACGTGAAGAGTCTGGATGTCAAAACTGTTGTTCTTTGCAGCTTTACTGAACAGGGGTCTTGTAGCCCTTTAGATATTTCGCCTTCTTGGCCACCTTGGGGATACAGCCTGGATCCTCTGCGTGCATGTGAACACGTTAATGGATATTCTCACCTCGTGAACTACTCAAGAGCCGTGGCAATGGCTTTCGGTAAGCGAGCAAACAGCTGGAACCGCTGCTGCAACTGATCTGCGCCTCTGGAGACTCTACGGTTGAGCTCAATGCTCCAGGATGCCTGGACCTGCAGTTCAGCACTTCTCTTTCTAACTAACAACCTAGCATCCAAGAGGTAAGTTAAAGGGGAAAACAATTTATGGTTAAAAATAACACAAAGATAACTCAGCAAAGGGTTGGATAGTGTTTCCCGTGTTTAGGTTAGCATGATCTTGAGTGAATTGTTTTAGAGAGAGGTCTCTGAAATATGTAAAGAATTTACCTACCAGTACCGCGCTCTAACTTCAGCTTTTTGTTTGAAATCACGCAAATGCTTTTGAAAATCTTTCCCCATTGCCGCAGTTTCCAAACTGTAGACTGCTACACTGCCTCATAATGACACCCTCAGGGACGTAATGCATTTTGTGACCAATAAGGCCAGTAAGACCTGCTGGTTGCACCAGTGGGAGACAGAGAGATCTGCAACTGCCAGCTAAGCCTCCCAAATAGAAACGACCTGGAATCAAACTTCTGAACCTCAGGAAAATCTGTCTTTCCTCAGATCCCAGCACGGGGGCTCAACAATCATCTCAGCGGCTCACCACCATATGGGGAGATGGGGAGTAATATATTTATCGTTCCCATGCCCCAGCGGGCCGAGGCGCGGCGCTGCAGGGTATCTTGCTTTCCCTGAGCCGCACGGCACGTGGGATGGAGGCAGAGCCTGGGCTCTACCTGCCACCCTGCACTTGCTCCTGTTAACAACCGGTTATTCTGTTGCTCTAATTACCACCAGGTAGTCCTCCTTTAAGTGATATTAAGCCCCTTCATCATGACATGAAGACTCTAGATGTAATTTTCTGTACCAGTGCATGGGTAGAAATTTAGTTTCTTTTGTTTAAATGCAAGTATGCATGGGGGCAACAAGACACTGAGAAATTCATCCTGCCCTTACGCACACAGCTTCAATCAAATGAACTGCAGAAAGCAGTTTCTAGCACCCTCACTTTCTTTGCTAAAAATATCACATTTTTCATGCGGGGAAGTACACACTTCTGCTGGTGTATCACCTCTCCAAGTACCAATGCCCAAAGAGCTAAGAGAGCACTGCAATATTTTCACTGTACGACTCCGCTGCTTAAGCAAATATGAAATAGCTGGACCTTGGCTTTGGCTGTTATATAACAGCAGGAACACTGGTGAGCATCTTCCAAAAGTGAGAAAGTGAGTTACTTATCTGGCCAGGGAGCTTGCTTTTTATTTTTTATTTATTTTTTGCTTTTCTTTTTTTGCCCCTTTCTTTCTTTCTTTCTTCCTTTCTTCCTTCCTTCCCTTCTTTCTGTGCACACGCATGAACCTGACCCGGCTTGTTTCCAGAGCAGAATCTGGGCTCGCTCCTTGCTGCCAAACAACTGCAATCATTTTTCCCCAGCCATGCACTGAATTTGGCGGGGGGGAGGGCGAAGGGAAGCAAAGGGAAAGAGAAAAGCTCTTTTGTTTGAAAGTGTGAAGAGCTCTGTCCAAACACGCCTCTTCAGGGTAGTTTTAAATTGCAGAGCTGATAAGAAAAAAATAAGTAATGATTTCCTTCTGTTCACTGTGCCGACCCGACTCTCCGAGCGCTGCCTTCCGCTCCTGGAGGCCACAAGGCACGAGATAACTCCTGAGGAAAGAACTGCCCACACCTCAGGCTACATTAATGCACTCAATACATAGGTTTTCTTAGGTTTGATAGTATTTGACAAAATCTTTGGGTTTCTGTATCCGTATCAAACAGACAGGGTGTCTCACTGCACCTGACAGCTTTTAGGGACAGCGAGACCTGCCAAGGGTAGGCCTGAGGCTGCCCCGGGGTCTCTCCTCCATCCAGAGGCTGCCTCAGGAGCTGGGGAAACTGCCGCTAGCCAGAAACCAGCGCACAGAGGTCTCATCAAAAATAAACCCCTTAATGGGCTAGCAGTAAAACTACAGGATCCGCAGGAGAATCTTACAGAGAGGGGGACACCCAGACAGATGGACAGTCACCTTGTTGCTAACTCAGTTTAGTCCTCAGGGTTGAAAGAAAAGTGGGTGCCGAAGAGGAAGGGGAGTTGCAAAAGTGTATGCGAACACACGGGTGAAGCAAGGAAGCATCCGACAGGCAAAAACTCCTTATCGTAAGGAAGGAGGGAAAACAAGCCAAATTGTTTCTTTCACTTAGATTATATAAATAATATTCCTGCCAAAAGCTTGCCAACCACCTTTAAACTGAAGAGTAACGTGTTCACACTGGATCAGCCTAGGAACATTGCAGTTCTTGTCCATTCCTGCTTACAGATTTTTTTTTTTAATTAAAAAAAAAAAAGGCTTTGCTTTGGAAAGAATTTTCTAGTGTGTGACTACCATAATACATAATAAATCAGTCTGCTTAATCTTTTTGTAAGAAAGGAACAAAACAGAGCAGTGTTTGCTCTATAAAAGATCAGGCCCAAGCCCTTCCCTAGCGCTGAATCTCTACGCACGCTACTTCAGCCATCTGCCAGAGAAAGTACTCAAGTGCTCAAAATGCTCAAGAAAATACCAAGGGTTCAAGTGCCCACGGCCCTCATTTCCACAATTAAACTAGTTTGCATCCTGCTCTGTTATTTTAATTATCAGGACGAGATTTCTTCTCTCCCTAAGGGTATAACAGCAGAAATGGACTGGAATAAGCCATCAGAATGAGTACCACAGTCACTCTGGGGAAGGAGCATCTTCTCCTTGAACGGGACAAGCATCCCCTATGGTGTCATCTTCTACCTCTCTCCTAGCGCGAGGAGCATTTTATAGCCAAATCTCACTGGAGGGTGCATCTCTCACCAATTATAACTAAATTAATCAGGTAGTTCTATGGATTAGCAACATAAGGAAAAACAGGCAGGCTGAGATAGAGACTCACATAGATGAAAAGCCATTGAGCATTTCAGACCAGACCTCCCTCCTGCGATATCTTTCGGCTCAGAGACATCTCTTTTACCCAGACGCAATTCAAGGGCCAACAAAACTCAAATAGGGAGTTTTGTTTTGGAAGTTTTCTGGTCAAACTTCTTCATATATTGAACTGTACAGACTTACCAGCACACTGCTGTTTTTACAGAGCATGCAATGATAAATCACTGATCCCAAACTACCTTCTGTCCTTCACAAAAATTTCCTGTTCTAAAAGCTCACCTCTGCCTGACAGGTTCATCAGCTGCTGGAGAGATTTTGAATAAACTGTTCTTTATTTATGATGTGACATTTAGTTCTCTGGATGTGTGCTCTGCTTAATTTTACAGCTGTAGAAATTCTTCAGTAAACGCATTCTAATTTAATTATAGCATAGGACAAAAGAATCAAAATTTGCTGTTATTCAAAACATAGAGCATAGCCTAACAGAGAAGTGAGTGACATGGTGATGGAGTGCTGAGCCTTATACAGCATATACTAACTCGTGTATTTCATAACAAAGACTACATACTTAGGTATCATGAATAAGTCACTTGATAAAACAGTGCTTGGAGAGTGTAAACTTTTGCATTAACATAATGTAAGTGCTGGGAAATAACATTGGAAGTTCCCTTCTCAAATAGTTAAAAGCTAGACTTTATGAAGGGAGTTATTCAGATAAGTAATAGCTTCTAGCTAATCTTTTCCTGAAACCATACAGAATGCAATAACCTATGAAAAGCCCGAGCCAGCTGTCCCTTCTACTTACAACTTCAGTTTGCCTGACAGTAAATTTATTTTTCCTTTTATCAGAACTCTTAACTGACCCTTTTAGAGCCCAATCCAGCTTCCAATGAAGTCAATGAAGTTGACAGTTGAATCGTGTCCTTAAAATACTTTCAGAAGAAAATGAAAATCATCTGAAACTACTAGGTATGCAGAAAACGTTCCATTCAGTGCATATTTTAAGGAATATAACAGGCACACGCATCAGTATACGTAGACTGCAGTTCAAAAATCATTCCAAATCTACATGACAGCTCAGACCATCTTAGTTAAAAGAGACAGGGGAAAATCCTTTCTCAATTGTGAATAATTGTAAGAATCTTTCAGTGACACAAGTTTTTCATCTCAAATCCTGCCTTAAAATATAACATCTAAGTGATATATCCAAGTAGTAGACTTGGAAACCTCAGCCATAGGCATTTGCTAAAAAGATACAAGGAAAAGTTGCTTCTGCTAAGGCCAAAGAGGCAACAATTAATGAAGAACCTTTTGCAGAAGTCATTCTGCCTTGCTTAGAAAGGGATATACTGACTGAAGCTTTAAACGTCATTCAAGACAAGTTGCAGGAGTTTCTAGGCTGCCCCTCAGTTTTGCCGCATTAAATTCTGTGCTGCAAAAACATGTCGTTTAAAGATGCAAATACACCACTTACAAATTCTGGCATCCCATGTCCATAACTCATGCTACAAATGTTTACAATTACTGCTGTATTTACTTTCCTTTTCTTTTTTCCTCCTTACAAGGAGACTGATTTATGCTTGCATTGACAACAAAAAGTAGGAAAGGATATAAAATTTTCATCATCTTTAGCATCTAAAAGCATGAAGGAATCAAGGGATTTTGTATACCACAGTGTTCTTAGTGAATTGGATTTTATTAGGGAAAACTTGGCAACTTGGAAGCTCAGTTGATGATTTCACCAGCTTCTTTAAGTTCTTTGCTTTGTGTCAGGTAATTACAGTAATTATCAGATTTCAGAATAAACTGTATTTGTCTCTCAGTGCAGTATATTCCATAAGAAATGTCTGACAGTGAGTTAGCATTAGCTTTTAAAGGCATGTTTTAACACACACTTCTGTCAGTCTGCAGATAAATGCACTAAGAAGTGTTTAAATTTAAAAATAAAAAAGACTAAAACATATAATTCTGTAATTAGAAAACTCCAGTAATCTAAAGCAACTGATAAGAGATGCACAGATGAAATAGCTATTAAAAAAGCCAAAATGATACTTAAAAAATTTAGAATAAACTCCAACCAAACTTCACAACCTAAACAGTGAGAGAGGCTTCTGCATCCCATAAAGCTTCCCTTTTCACTTCCAGGGAAGTTCTATCACTCAGAGTACTCAAAATATGAACACAATACTTCAACAGAGTTCTCATATACCTTCGTATTTCATATATTAACAAGCATTACATGTTACACACATTAATAAATTGCACTTCCAACAGTTGTACATACCATGCTTTTAGGAAATGATTTTGTCTTTACACTGCTGAGTACTCTGCAAGACTCACCCATCAAAACAAAAGATGTGCGGGCTTCAACCTGGTGCAGTGCTAATTTGTTCTCGATATGACCCAGTTCACCACTTCAGGGGAGGACTGATCTAGATTACTGGCAAAAGTGGGCAAAGGCGAGGGGCTCACTTGCCAAGAAACAATATAACCTGGAATATAACCTGGTTTTCATCAACTTAAGAACTTCCGAAAATACAAAGTTGTGCCATCAGTAAATCAAATTAAACCAAAAAAGAAAATACTTCATTATAGTTTCTTTCACTGACATTAAGAACTACTGCACTTTTTTTGTGGGTGGAAGTGGTTTTAAGATGGAGATTACCTTGAAGAACATCTGCTCTTCTTACCAGATCACATTTCCTGCCATGTCAGATACTATTGCTCACATGGAAAATGAGCACCAGAAAAGTACAGGACTTTAAAATACTACTTGACTAGTTAAATGTCAAGCAGCAGTGGGGGAACACTGTAGTCTGGATACTGCAAGGCTGTATTAATTTCATGTGTTTTATGTAACAAGAGTTGGCAATTTATATGAAAAATTTATGTAATTACACACCATGTTAAGTGAGAAACACAACCTACAGGCCGGTCGTGCTTCAATCCACTTTTCATCTGAAGAAAATTCATTGTGAAACATCCCACAAATTCTTACTGTAAAATTATGATGTAGCACTGTAAAGTCTCACATTTTCTTACATGAAGATTGGCTCTAAAGCAAACTCTGGAGCTGGAGAGCACAGAAATTTCATGAAATTAGGCCTCTGGAATCAAACTTTACTCATAGCTCTTATCTACACTATATTTCCCAAATTCTGGGAGAGTTCAGATCCAGAGGATTGGTTTACTGAATGTTCATTCTCTTAAAAAAAGCATTTATGAAAACCAGGGAAGATCTTTCCCTTTATTTTAACAGATTTTGAGTTGAACCCATAATCCATCAATTTTTAGTCTTCCTCCTCATCACAGAATTAGCTGCAGGAACACGTTTTTGCAGTGCACAACCCCCTACCCAGCAGAAGATAGGAACAGTTTCACAACGCTCACACCAGAAAGGATACAAGTTTTTACCTTTTCCATTCTTTATGCTAGAAAAGGGAAACTTACTGAGTCCAAAACTGCCATGCACAAACCAACAATATGCTTATTTCTGATATTGTGAATACCTTGAAAGTTAAACTGTGAGGGAGACTGCAGGTTGTGGAGACGACAAAGGACCAAAAAAATCCTCCCTGGACTGAAATGCATGAAGAAATACAAATTTTTAACTGTCCGGATTTATTAAACTCCATCAGACACAATTAAGTGGCTACAGAGACTTGAGCGTCATTACAGCTCCAAGTTTCTAAGTCTTTTGTTAAATGGTTGATCCTCCAAGCAAGGAGGAACTGAGCCAAAATCCCCTCCCTTCTGTTTCTGAAGAGAAGGTAGATCTCAGTATACATAAGATCTCTAGCAGTCTCATTAACTGAACACAGTTATAAACATCACAGTATTGAAATACTTTTGGTGGAAATGTGACAGTTCCAAGCTACTCCAGGCTCCAGAAACACCTGGCTGTCAAGAGAGCCTTTTATAAGAGATGTAGAATAAAGAAAACACAAATCATTTAGTAATTCTGT
>JAWLRI010000355.1:1347870-1441073 GCA_034781795.1 Crypturellus tataupa | reverse complement strand
AACTGAACACAGTTATAAACATCACAGTATTGAAATACTTTTGGTGGAAATGTGACAGTTCCAAGCTACTCCAGGCTTCTGCTCTGACTACGGTCTTAGAAAGAAACACCTGGCTGTCAAGAGAGCCTTTTATAAGAGATGTAGAATAAAGAAAACACAAATCATTTAGTAATTCTGTGAGCTGATGAATGCAACAAGCATCATCACCAGTCATCGTTGTAGCAAGGCAGGCAGAAGTAATGAGAAATGAGAAATATGGTAGTTTTATGGCTAAATTTTGACTCTCCATAACCTATCGGTTTCGATTTCACCATGATATTACCAGCCCCAGACACTCTTCTTTATGCAACGTGCAACAGCGCGAGCGCAGGTCTGAGCGCAGAGCCTCCCCTCGGACGCACCCGGACGCTACGGGCTCCTCCAAGCGAGCTGGGAGGAGGAGGTCCTTCTCTTTCTGGTTTTCCAGGAATTCCAACCTGCGCCTGAGACTGATCTTCCCATTAAAGCTGTGTTGAAACTGGCACATTCTTGGGTGTTTTTTTTCTTTTTCATTTTGTTTTTTACCAATTTGACACTCTCTAAGGGAGAAAAATCAAGAGCACGTTGCTGGAAAATTCTTAAGCAGCTCTTATTACAAAGCCTGGTGGTGCCAAACCCAGGAGCAGAAGTTAGGGAGTTTAGCAAATAGTCACAGCTCTAATCAGCTGCCTTCCCTCATACTACTAATTTGTCATATAAAAACAGATGGTGACAGCGATGAGCTGGGCCAGATTCTTACACCTCTTTAACATTTATTACTGGTGCTACAACAGCATCTTTGGGACTTCAGGAAGCCTGAGGCCCTGTACAAACACAGAGCAAGATACAGTCTCTGCTTTTAAAAGCTTCCTGAGAGACTAAATAGACAAGAGAGATAAAGAAGGGAGGAAAAGCAGAGGAGTGTTTTGCCCCACAGTTGCATGGGAAGAGCCTGCAGTGCTAGGAGTAGGCCTCAGATCCCGGGTCACGACTTGTCCGCTTGCCCTGGTCAAACTAAGAGCTGGGACCATCAACTCCCTCACTAAAGCCTCCAAGAGCTTTCACCACAACTCACCGCTCGGACCCTCCCGCGTGCTTTTTCCCGCAGGGATATGAGGAGAAGCTCCCCAGCACCGGGAAGGCGGGAGCCACGGCTGCTGCAGTCCCCAGGGAGGCATGCAGAGGCTGGGAACCTGGGGTGAGCGGTGCCCGGACTTCTGCCCATAGGCATGAAGCAACTCAAACACCGGGCAACTCAACCGGCAACTCAAACACCGGGCAACTCAACTGGCCGCTCAACTGGCAAAGCCCCAAGACGCCCTTCGCCCACTGCGCCCAGCTCGATATTGTCCATTATTTTCCAGGTCAAACAGGCATGACCAGCTGAGATGTAACCTGTGAGGAGGCCACAACTACTTAACTGTAAGGATGTCCATTATATCCCACAATACATCTATTCTATCAAGACTGACAAAAACCACAATTTTTCATAAGACTATATAGAGGCCAAGTAAAGTCTGCTCAGAAAAATCACAGACATTCTAAGAAGTCCAAATGCAAATTTAAAACACGAAGCTTCTTTGGACTCAAACTGTAATCTTCAATCTCTCACTGAAATGTGCAGGATTGCTATTACCACCTCGTTTAGGTTCTCTGAACTCTTAAAACCGAGTTGAATATACTGTGTAGGGGAACACTGCGAAGTTCTGCCGTTCATTCGCAGTTTACATAAGGCAGAAGGTTTACATAGGAGAAAGTTTCATCACAGGCTTGCTCTGTCGCCTAGACAGACCTGTTATCTGATCCATACATCCATTCTTGTGATGAATGGGGAGCTGAGGCATGATGAGACTAAGGCCTAGACTCATCCTCCTGAAACTGCTTTATGCCAGAGGCAGAATTGTTCTAGATTCCCAGTGTCACCAGTGGGGCAATCTTCAGAGATCCCTAGTTCCAAGGGAGCTTTAGGTGACAGTTGTGTAAACTTGCGTGGAATGAGTCCATGTTCCATGACCGTATTACTAAGCGCTGACAGCTCTTGAGGTTATTTTGAGGAAACAGTGGCTTTCCCTTCACTAGCAAGAAACCCAGTGCAATGCAGGTGGATCTGCGGAGCAAAGCTGCTGCCAGGGCAGACCTGGCACCACCACTGCCCACGTTCAGCCCGGGCACCCCAGCAGGCTCTCGACTGGCCCCAGGGAGGACATGCCCATTAGAGGGGTCACATAAAACACACTCCTGGAGTGAATTCACAGCTTGGTTTCATTCAAAAGTCTCCCACACTCTGAGGCTGCTCTGCAACCAAAGCACAAGCTTCATGGGGTCTGTCAAAACTGCGCGGAGCAAACACGTTAATGCAGCCAGTCAGACATACGCTGTGGTATTACTGCTGATTTTTTAAAAACTAAACAATATCAAATTGGCATTATATTTTGTTAATAAACAACAGGCTAAAAAAATCAAAGCTTTCAATGTCCCTAGGAGCAATTTCATCGCTTACTTAATAGCATTTTGTCTCTTCCCCTACAGCTTTTGCAATTCTAGTGCATTAATTTGAGAAGCAGGAAAGAGGACCTTCACTGTAATAAAATCTGACAAGTTAAATTCTTCCAATTTCAGTACATAGAACAAAGTTAAACAAGACTTAAAAACAACTCTGTTAAGCTAGGATATCATAAGCAAAAGAAAGCATTTTAAAAAATAAGAGTTCTAATAATCAACCTTTACAATTATTGAAAAAAGCTTTCAAAAAAGGATGCAGTTATGGATACTGGAAGCAGCACTCTCTGCTAATATTGGAGAGTTTTTGTCTCCATTTCTTCAGATACTGATTGCCTGTCCTAGTGTCCTGCTGAGCACAGGGAAAGCAACAGAATGGCAGAGTTTACACAAGAATCTTTGGCTCGGACTCTCTCAGTAGACACTATTTTTTATTCTAGTCCTAACTACTTAGGGCTGCTCCCTTGCAGCATGTTAAGCTCTCATTAGGTGCTATTAAAGCAGAAGAGTCAAGAGGACCTCCTTCTTTTTTGGCACTTAACTAGAAAGCAAGGTATTTCTGTTTGTGTGAGGATACCCCCACACAAGTACAGCTGCAGCCCTTTCATGTGCCCAGCGCTCCATTGGGGATGTCCTTTTAAAACACTTAGGATCCCTTTAGCAATGCAGAAAATGCCTGGATGTGCACTGAATGGTATTTTGTGTGCTGAAATGTTACCGATACAGATTGTATCTATGAAGCTCTGCACAGCCAGGAGGAAGAGGGGAGCACCCCTCATGTCCTGTGCTTGCCTCAGGGCAGCCGAGATTCATGTCCCAGCAAGAAACGCCAGGAGCCCGTGGGTGACCGGAGCAGCTCGCGGCGGGCAGGGATGCTGGGGCTGCTTCTCGGCCAGCAAAAACCTTTCCCCGTGTCTGCAGAAGTAAAATTCGCTGTCACCTCACAGCAAGCGCAGAACCACAGCAGAAGGCTTTTTTTTTCTAGTTGAAAAGCCCTGTGAGACTTCTTATTTTGCTGTATAAGGCCCTGATATCTAAGATCAGAGGAGAAACACAACCTGATGAAGACTTTTGTTTCCTGCAAGGTGATCCTCAGCTCCATGTAAGCTTCCCATTCCCACGGGGGATGCCCTAGGCAGCAGGTAGGACAACCTGGCCAGGAGAGGTGGTGGTGGGATGTTACTGGGGGTTCCTGCTCGCAGGCTGTGACTCCACTTCCCCAATGTGTCACCGAAACACGAGAGCTACCAATTCAGGTTTTGTGCTTACTGAACTGATGACTCGTATATTAGATTTAAGGACTTACCAAAGACCTAAGGAACCTGCAGCCTTTACGATAAAGCAGGCCCAATCTCTCCACCAGCAGTCACGCTGGGCTAACAGAGAACATCCCAGGCCCTTGGTTATTGGGAAAGACAAAACATACCTGCAATGCTATATTTGTTACACACCCACATTCTGGGATACTCAGTGACTGGAAGGACAGACCCTGGCGGGGCAGAGCTGGACCCTGGGGCAAGATCAGGTGGAAAAACAGAAGAACAGCCACATTAGCTCGCAGAAAGATGATGAGATTTGCTCGGTTCTCCTCCATTACAGTGTGACTTTTTTTCCACCACAGTTCTGGGATGAAGGAAGACCACTAATGAACTCAGCTGCAAAACTTCAACATTTTTTTTCTGGCAAAAAAAAAAAAAAAAAGAATCAGTGGATTTTTATAATGAGTAATTCTTTGGGTAAATGTTTTGCTTTGGTGGGTTTGTGGCGCTGAAGGCCAGGTGCCCTTCAGTTTGAGTTGGAGGTTTTCATCTATAAATCCCTAGGGACCTGGATTGACACTGCTGCCATCCCAACCCAGCGATCACCTCTGTCCCCAGTGCAAGAGGAGCCAGTTTTGCTCAGCAGCCTGCAGAGCAGTCACAAAATTTTCCACACACCTGGACTGGGCTTGGAGTTTGTAACAAAGCTGAAAGCCAGCCAAGTTTCTCCTGGCTTTGTTACCAGGGTTTAGCACAGATCTATTATTCACTGCATTAATTTTTCTTTATTTTTTTTACATTTAAAATTGAACTTTTAGGAGGAATAAAAAGGTCTTTGCAGGGAGAGAATGCAAAGGAAGCAATGAGGCCTGGTTCCCTCTGGCAGAGAGGGATGCAGAACCGCAGCAGTCGGTACCTCTGCAATGCACCAGCAGTGGCAAATACAGACCGATAGCTTCAAATGTAGGACAGTTCAGGGAGGGGAAGGCAGAAGACAGAGCGAGTGCTGTTTGTCTTGGCTGCTGAGCACATAATCCCCACCTGCATTTGATTCTGCTCCGTCTCCGAACTCCTCCCTCGCTTTGGAGCCATGGAAATGCAGGAAGTCAGGAGGGGAACGGAGACAGAACACTTTGTACTAGCAGCCAGACCACTGTTTAACTTCTGCAGCCAAAAAACAAATATGAATACGGAAAGATTTTATGGTGAGATACATCAACAGGCTGAGGCTGTCCTGAAAATCATTCTACAGTTGCTCATTGGAGGCTTCCAACCTGCGGACGTCGCTTCTGATTAACGGCGGTGTTTGTTTTGTAGTACTAGCACCAAGTATTTATCAAATGACGTGAACCATCAGCTCTTCCCTGTGTATTTGCTGGTCTTTGCAATTTTCACTCATATGGATTGAAAATGCAACCCAAAAAGTAGTGCGTGTGCTTAACAGCAACAAAGCCTGGGCGCCCGGCATAGAAATATTGAGCTTCAATTCAAAAGCTTTTAAAAACACACACAAAAGGACATGCAAAATCAGCAAGGAAGCTCTTGAAAACTGCGCCTTCATATGGACAATAAAAATGAAACCACTTTTTCATTTACTTTGCAAAACTCTCATGTCAGTCTGCTTCTGCAGACTTCCTCACTCTAAATGCAGAACAAATTTTATGAATTTGGCTACTGTGCACACTGCAAAAGTTTTTCAAAAAGAAGTTTTCTAGAGTTAATTTATTTCCTAGCTAGAATGCAGATGTGCAACTAAAAAAACTGCATGCTCAACACACAGCAGATGCTAAGCCTAAGCCTGCTGAATTCAGCAATATGCCCCGAAATGTCACTGAGCAGCCCGACCTCTTCCAGAGCCTTGAGGATGGTAAAATCACTCTCGCATCTTCATTTGACACAGAAAAAAGGAGAAGTTTGAAAAAAAGTGGAGCAAAACAGAATAGAAACATGAAAAACACTATTTTCATTAATCATGAAACATTTTATGAATGTCCATCACTCTAGTACCATGGCACCCAAAGCAAGTGTTTATCAGCTAGAGTATCCGACTAAATACTCTAGTACAACTTTACAAATGGTCTTCACTCTATTTGCACATTATTAAAATTTCTCGTTTATTCATTCTGGGTTGTGAAAGGGAACGGCACTCCTTAGTGAGAGCTGTAGTGTTAAAATACAAGCACTTGAGCACTGGAAACACGAAGTTAAGGTAAGCGTTGAACAAACCCAAACAACTAGAAACACAAGAGCAAGGATCAAGACTAGCTCAGCTTACCCTCCTCCTCTCCAGGTCCTTGTCCCCCACATGAGCATGGGGGGCACCAAAGCCTAAGCGGGTGCAGCTGAATGTGAGAAATTAATGAAGAAACATGGGTATCCAGTGAAAAAATTCCAACAGAATTTCACTGCCTTGCCCTCTGCTAATTGTGCTTCAGATTGCCCTCGATGGTACTAGAGTCAGCCTTAGAAGTAGGATAAAAAACAGTGCTGCTGATTCAAGTTTGGTTTTGTGCACTCTCCATAACTAGGTGGCACCTAAAAGCATCCAAAGTGCCAGCAGCCCATTTGCGGGTTGGTTTTGCATTCATTTAGAATTTGATTTGCCTTTCAGATGTATCTAAAAATGACTGGGCTAGGTTAGAGGAACACAGAGTCCTCTTATTTCTGTGGAGTAGGCACGGTATATATTTCACATCCACTGATTTACGGTTAGCCTCTTCTTTCGGCTATTGAACTTGATCAAGATTACAGAACTGTTGGTTGCACAAGGTCCTGCTTGAGTGAATGACTCTCTGCATACACATATAGAAGTCTATGTTAGAGCAGATGTGACTGCAGAATCAAGTCCATAACTCGGGTAGCCTTTAAGTATATACAGAGCAGAATAAGGTCACGTGTATTTATGCTGCTTATATTTTAATAAGTGTTGACTGCCTTAACAAGGTGACCCAGGAGAAGTCATCCAAAATACTATTTTAAGTCTTCCACAATGTATTAGTTTCAGTGTACAGTTTACTATCAAGAATTCACAGGTAATGAAATCAGAGGAAAGTACTGACAGCTATATGAGCATTTAAGCCATACACATTTTTAGAAGGCTTAAAAAAGCAAAATGAAAAATAGAATGGGGTAGCACACACAGATTTTACTGGTTCTGACAAATGTTTAAAGTATTAATAAGACCCTTATGGTTTATAAAATGCTTTAAGATGACTTGAGTAAAGTGACATGATAAGAACACACATGATTCTAAGGTTTCTTTATGCTGTTACACTATTTTGCTGGTAGCCATACCTCCATGGGCACACACCAACATCCTAAAAATCCACCTAGGTCCACGTCTCTTAGGCCAGAAGAGGAGGTGTAGGCTACTTTGGCTGTATTCCTGCTGCATTTTTCTGTCTTGCTCTTTACACTGAGCAAGAGATCTTGCAGCCCAAGCACGTGGTAAGAACTTGGTGGGGCCCCTAAACCAGGTACTTTTTTCTCTCCTTCTAAAAACCATGTTGAGATTTATGTGTGAGCGCATCACCTCTGCATTTGAATACATGCACAAGCACACAATTTACTGAGCATTCATAGTCCTAGGTTTCCTCGACAACCTTTTTTTTCCAAGCGTTTTCAAGACTACAGTATTTTAGAAGAAACAGTGTTTCAAAGAAGGATGACAGGAATGATTCAGGGAGAGAGTGTGCAACCTATGATAGGAAGTTAGGAGAACTTTTCTTGTTCAGCCTCTTAAAGCAAAGGCTTAGAAGAGATATATGATGACCTTTTATATACATATTTAGAGAGCATAAGGTCAAATAGTATTAAATTGGTCACAAATAAATAGAGTTAAACTCAAATAAAGGTCTCTAGCTGTGTGAAGAATCAAGTTGCACAATCTCTTCCACATTAGGCTGGTAAGGACAAGGTGTCTGAAGAGCTTTAAGATGGAGTTTGAGGGCATTATGGTAAAGAGTGTTTAACAGAAAACTTCCTGAAAAAGGGAGAATACAGCTCTATTTGTAGCATATTTCTACTGAACTAAATTTAAGCTTCAAGCTTGCACAGCTTGTGGTGGCCATGGAGAACTATTCACTTTCTACCTTGTTTTCTCCTCGTATGTCCCCATGGAGTACTAAAGAGGGTGGCAGGAAGAATTTTGAGTCCTATGATTATAGGATGGAACGTCTGCGCACTTCTAAACTGGGCATTTCTCATGGTTACGACCAGGACATTTTCCTCCAAGACAGAAGGTGGTTCTTTCTGGCCCTGTCTTCCTGAACCTGATTATGAATAGCCATAAAAGACTGGAAAAAAAGTCAGGACACTGGTCTTATTGGCTTAGGAGGCATTCTGTAATTCCTGAGCTCGAGGAAACAGCTGAAAGCAGGTTTAGTGCGAACCCATGTGAGATACTAAGTAGTACACCCCTTTCCTGACTTCCTTTGGCCCCTGCCAAAACCATCCCAGGCAACTTCAGGACCTCGGCTTTGAAATGCAGAAAGGGAGATGAAGCAACTCTCTGGCAAGCAAGAAATACAAGTGGAATCGTGATAGGAAATAGAAGGAGAGAGGAGAAACCTGGCTCAGAAAGAAAAGTCAGTGAGGTCAGAATTACACTATGCTGCGGAAAGATCAGTAAGACCCTGATATTTTGTAATACCCTTCTGTTACCAAAAATACATGGGCAGCAGGGAAGCTGTAGTTAACCTATATCCATAGCTATGCTTTGAAACGGGTACGTTTCATTTCAGTGCTAGGGAGAAAGGAGCCAAGATGTTTTCCTATCAAGGCGAGGAAAATTAATGACCAAGCGAAGATCGGAACTCAGGACCTCTTTCTCTCTGTCCTGTATTTGTTCCTCTAGAGGACACTGTTGTATAAGAGCAGATGCACAGTAATGCAAAAAAAAATAAAGAAAAAAAAGAAAACAGAAATGTCTTTAAGGGAGAAGACTCACGCAACTTTGATATTCCAGAAGCGTGTCTCTCCTTAACGCCTTCTGCAGCGCGCACGCCTGCATCTCTGAGCCACAAGAGCTCCCAGCAACCTGGGCAGGCGATAGCAGATCATTCCCAACGCCACCACCAAGCCCCTGGCGGAGCCGCCATGCACCTGACGGCACCCTCTCCTCGGAAGTGCTCGCTGTGGGCACCATCGAGATGCAAGGGCTCCTGCGGGCCCGGCGGCAACCACAGCCTTCCTCCGCGCGCCGCTTCCACCTGGGGCAGGCACAGGCGCCACGAACACAGCCCACCTGATAATTTACTAACAGTAAGGAAGAAAAAGAAGAAAAACTACCCTTTAGTTGTCCCTAACTAAAGGCAGAGGAAATGGGACCCCAGCTTGGGAAGAGCTCTTGAACCGGGGAATAAATAGCTGCAACGAGGCCGTTCCCAAGTTTATCAGATGGCTCACGCTGCTTGCTCTGAATATCGTATGCAGCGATTTGTGCTGATTCTTCAGTTTGCAGGATTAGCTCCAGCTCGCTGCGAGCCCTGACTGCATTTCCATGCACCGCGCCGCGACCTGCCTCAAAAGCAGCTCGCGCTGATCAAAACCAGATGGCCTTAAGAGAGCCCCTCTCCTTCCCAGCACAAAACATTATTCTTAGCAATTGCAGGTACCTCACAGAATTAATAAGCACAGCATCTCCCCGCGTGACACGTGACACGATTATATTTTCCCCTGCTGAGGCACTCCTACGCAGCGGGGGACACGACCTCGGTGCCTTCGGAGGAGCGGAGCGGCACATGCTTCCAATTCCACCCGTGCTCCCGCCCCCCTGCTGACACGCGTGTTTACAGCACGGTCCATCCGCCGCCCCTTCGCTCACGTTTCAAACGTTGGCTAACGTCCCCCTGCCGCGAGTGTGCAGTGCCCGAGGCCCCGGGCAGCCTCCCTCACGCACCATGTGCCCCTGCAACCCGCGCTCGCCCCGCGCGTCCTGTTCGGGCACCACCGCGCACCCCTTGGGAGCACAAACCACCCTGATGAAGTCACCGCTGCTCCCAGCGCGCTGGCGTTAGCCACAGGCCCTGGCCTGGCTCACTTCACACCTCCTACCAATTCCTTTTGTCTTTCTCCCCCTCTTGATGGCTCCAATTGCCAGAAAAGCCACCACCAGCCAAGACGCTTGGCAAGCGCGCGGCGCCGGAGCGATGCCAATGGCAGCTGCGGCAGCAGCGCTGGTGCTCAGCACATTTGGCTTTTTTTTCCGTAGGGTAATGAAGACATCATAGTGCTCCTGCCCTCCCATGCCCATAACCTCTGATCCCAAACGGGGAGCGCCTGGGTATGAAACATGGAGCCTCTCAGCACTGCATAAAATCAATCAAAGCCGGTGCCACCAGGGAGGCTGTTGCTTGCCGCGTTGGCAATTCCCTAATCACTTCCATTAGCGCTCCGGCTACGAGGCCAGATGGACTTCTCACTCCCAAGGCAGCTGCAGGCTCAAATATTGAGATCCCTTTCCACAAACAACGACTTCCAAAAGCTTCCAGCACAACTCATCATGGCTTGTTTGGTGTATGCAACGTTTAAAACTGTATCGTTAGCGTGTTGGGTCCCTGCCAGTCAGTTATATGCAACAAAACATCATTTTCCCCTTCAGGACTTGGGTGAAAACTCAGCTTTTGAAGAGAAAAAGCAATCCATAAATTCTCCAGCTCAGAATTAGGCTGTAATTTATTAATCTGTCACTGCAGGAGGCTGTATTTCCTGCCTTCTTTTCCACCAATACAAGGCACTGCAAGAACAGCGCTTGCAGCTTTTCCTAACGCCTGCTTGCTCACAAGCCTTGTGCCCCTGTGACAGTGATCAGCAGATAGTTTTATTGCATCAGATTTTGTCTATCTGTCGGTCAAACAATTGAGTGTAATTAGACAAAGGAGTCGGTATGTATGGGCATACATATATTCTTTAATGGACTTAAAGTAAAGAAACAATAACAATGAGACTCCATTCCCATAAACTGTAATTTAATGGATTCTACCCTTCATGCAACATTTTACAACACAATTTACTCCCAAGAGTAGCTTTAAGTTACTGAAAGAGGTGTGAAAACTACATCAGCAGGTACTTCTGCAAGGCCTTTCACTGTCCTGGTTCTGATGCAAATCCCTCTTTTGGCACACTTGGAAGGAGAGCAAGTTCTTGAACTTCTCATAACAGTGTGAGCATAGAACTCATTACAGAGGATCCCCCTGGATGATGGAGGCTGCTCTGGATGGCTCAATGCGGGAAGGGAGGCTGATATACACAACAAGGCTACCACTGTCAGCAGTTTTCAAAATGTCACAGTGTTTGCGTAAGCAGAATTAAAACATAAAATACCATAAATTCCAATTAAAGTAAACTCCTCCTCCTATGTAAAACTTCCCATTCTTGCAATAAATTCCTCTAAGCACCTCCCCAGTTTTTGCTTTAAAAGAATTTATATGCATATAGCCACCAAGTCTTTAGAAGATGGAGTCTTTGTAACTTAACTTCCTTTTAATCACATGAACCAACTCCTGGGAAAAGATCCTCACTCAGAGCCTCTCTCCTCTGCTCGAACCTTAGCTGTCCTGATGCTGAAGAGCATCAGCGAGCAACACATGCCACTGCTAAGCCATGAATTGGTTTCAGGTCCGCTGTAACCAACACATAGTGATGCTCTACTAATGTGATTAGGAAAACACGAGAAACCCTGTTTTGTTAACTTTGGATGGCAGCCCAGTGGTTTCAGGGCTGCTGCGGACCCAGCTGCCTGGGAAGAGCCCGTAGCGGTGGTGCCGGGCAGGCGGGCGGACGCGCCAGGCCCGGCGGGGGGAGACACGCGAGACCAGGCAGGGCTCTGGGTCCTGCCTGCGTGTCCCTGCTCTCTGCGCCCGGTGCACAAACCACGCTAACCTACCGCCTCTCGCACGCATTTACTTGCTTGTGATAAAGCCCCCAGTTACATCTGACTTGAATTTGCGCCACACGCCTTGAGCCTGAGGCTTAGGCCGTGAAGCCAGTCGTGGCATTTTGCTTTCAGGACGCTAAACCCAAACCACATTGGCAGGGGCTTCTTTGAACGAGCCCTGGGAAGGGAGCACTTCCAAGGGGAGCGCAGGGAAGTCCGGCCACGGCAGGTTGCTGAGCACGGCCCGAACCTCTGCCTGCGCGGATGGGGAGAGGGCCTCCTCCGCAGGCCCATACAGAAGAGTCTCAGGTTCCTCTCTTGGTTTCAGTTTTCTCCTGCCTTCATTCCCTCTCTCCTGGGCTTCTGCACATGCAGACCACCCCTTGCTCATGATGCAGTGAAGGAAGCGCAGGACCTTCAAGAGCTGCCAACCTGCACTATTGCTGCTCCTCAACGGTGGCTGAAAAGCCCCCGGAGGTGCTGAGCACCCAGACAGGCCCTCCAGCCCCCAGGCACCCAGCACCCTCCCATCTACCAGCCTCGGTTAACCCTGGTTCCTCTGCGTGGGCATCGGACGGGGCATCAACACCCTTAGTTCAGCTCTTCTCCCCTGCTGTGGCTCTCAGCTCCTCTCTGTTCCTATCTTATCACCTTATCTGGGAAGGGGCTGTCTTTTCATCCGTGTTTGCAAAAACCCAGCAAGATGAGGGCAGGGCCTTGAGGTACCACCATAAGTCAAGCATTATTATTACTACAAGAGCAACCAGAATAGGCATATATGTCACATTAACATTAGAAGCACTGTGTCGACAGCTTCACTTACGCAGAGGTAAACACTGATGTTTAAAACCATAAAAAGCAAGGGAACGTCAAGCGCACGCTAACTTAAAAGGAGCTTGCTTGAACTGTTACAGCTCCGGGGAAGACATAACAAGAAACGCTTCAGATATTATATACACACAGACCTACGCACACATAGACTTTATCCATTTTTATGTGACGGATTTCCACATAAATCCATTGCTGAAATTCAGAAAACCATCAAGTTGTCCATTTACCGGGATAAAACAGTTTCAAAACATTAACTCCACTCAGGGTGATCTGGGCAGAAAAAGGAACTCAACCAAGTGAAAAAGCACTTTTGGAGTCTAACTGTAGCAGATGTTGTTTTGGTCATTTCTAGCTGGCTGTGAAGCTAGAATCCCAGAACTGTGGTTTCATATGTGGTTCAAACATTGGCGGCATTTATGCTGGGGAAGAAAAGAAGGATCCTTGCATGCAGGACCTGGCATGTATTGTTAAAAAAAAAAAAAAGAAGAAGAAAGAAAAGGGAAAAAAATCCCCAAACCCAAACCATGGCTGTCTTCAATTATTTTCCATTACAGCATTGTCTGCATATAATTGCTCCGCATTTTCCATTAAGGAGTGCCAAATGAACCAGGATGTTAGAGCATATGATGTTCAAATTCCACTGGGTAATGCTGCCCTGTATCAGTAAATAACATGAAACACAATCTTCCTTGACCTGTATGACGTTTACATAGAATTAATCTGGGGTTTTCAAGTGTCCAACATTATTTACTATATCTTCCATCAACAGCTGAGACTAGGGACTCAGAGAAAATCCAGGCAATGGGAAGTGAGACAGTGATTTCAAAGAGGTCACAACTGGGGCTAAATGGCCAAATGCTCTTGTAAATTGGGCTGTTGCCAGCACTTACAGATAGCTTTTGTCTTTTCTTTTCCCTTATTTCTTTAGCATCTGAGAACACTACATAACTGATAGGTCTTTTCTGGGCAAAATCCCCCACATTTCTAAAAGAAGTTTTGCTGTTAGAGGCTTCACTTGCTTCAATATCCTGGCCATTCAGATCAAACACATGAGCCTGGGGCCAACAGAAGCCTCGAGAGCAGGTGCCAAGGAAGCCTGCTCCTTGGGCTTGGAGAGCCCTTCACAAGAGGAGGGCAGAGGGCAGGAGGCAGCAGGCGAGCAGCGCCCGGTGCGACACAGGGTAATTGCTGTGGTGGAGGAGGCCAGGAGACACCCCATGATATCTGCGGGTTACTCCCTCGTGCGCAGAGCAGGGCTGGGCTCGCCTCACCTACCAGGGCTCTTTTGCTTTTCAGTATCGATAGCTATGAATGCCTGTAACCAGAAAATAAAATACTCAGCCCAGAATAACCACACTAGATACGGACATACCATTCTACCTAAATGAGGAAACGAAGACCAAACGCTGACTGATGCCCTCTCAGAAACACTTGGTCAGGAGAGTTTTGAGAACATGAGGACATTGTGATTTGCCATGGAAATACTTAACTCTTACCCGAGCTACTCTTAACGGAACTTGGCAGAAGATCTGTGTTTCTTTATACTACCAGGGACTTTCAGAAACTGAATCTGCATCACTTTCCTAACACAGCAGAGTAACTTAAATCTTTCAGTACAACTGCTAATTCTAACTGCATTAGGTTCTCTACTCAGACATGCATGGCAAAAAGCCAGGACTTTTTCCAGGATCGGAGCGCCCGGGGAGGGCTCTGCTGCGGTTCAGCTGGGTGGGCACCAGAAGACACCTCGCAGCTCTCTGGGATGCTGTCCACAAAGCACCTTGTAACATCGGGGCTTTGATGGAAGATACAAACACTTGCAGAATCACTTTATCGCTACTCCTGGAAAAAGGACAAGGGTTAAATCCTGGCCAAATGGAAGTAAAAAGAAATTTTGTCTTTGACTCAACTGACTGTCCTGCGGCTTTACACAGCTGTTATCTCCCCGGCCGTGCTTCACAGTGCTGGCAGAACGGGTGCTGTACAAACCAAAGGCCCAGAGACCGGAGGACTTGCAGAGGAGCGTGACTGACACATTTGCGAACGAGCGTGCCGACACGAGGCTGGCTGAAGGAGAGCGTCACACATGCGGCCCTCCCTGCGCCTCCCAGTGCAAACCTTGGGATCAGAGCGTGGGACTGGAAAGCAAGAAAAAAGGAACTCTAGCTCTTTATCTCCGGTGCCCTAAAGAAGAAACAGAAAAAAGCACTACGTTTTTCGCAGCAGGTGAGAAACTAAGGCAAATAAAACACGTGCTTCCTCTCACGCCCAGGTCTGCCAGTGCCTTAGTACGTCTTTTCTGTACGTAGCGGCTTTATGAGCAGCCGGGAAGCAATCGTTTTGTGCAGCATGCCTTCCCAGCAGCTGTTAGCTTGAAATCCATCTGGTGCCGCGAACGCCACCATAAACTCACCGAGAGTCCCCGGCCTCTTGCACAGCCCTGGGAACATCAAATGGCAGCGGTGCTCTGAAGTCAGCCCCGCTTCCAGGATGGGGGGTGGTGGGCCGGGAAAAGCAGACAGCTTTCAACACCGAGTTTTGGATGCTATCTTGCAAGTCTTTGGCTTCTTCAGCACTGTTAGGTGCTCCTCGGAGCTGCAGACAGTTTGATTTCATCTCGGCCCATCCTTTCCTGTGTATTTTTCCATTAGAGTCTTGCAGAGAGCCCACAGGATTAGGGAAGAGCCAGATCTGAGCCTGTCAAGCTGTGGTTCTGCTCTCAGTGGTTATATATATTGTGCTCTGTGTTGAATTAAAACTACAATAAAAGTCCTCTCACTTGTTACTGTATTCGTGTAATGTTTAAATTAGACAGGAACAGTTATTTGAGAGAAACTTATCCATTGCATATCCAAAAAAACCCCATGAGGTTTTAATATAGAAACTATCTGTTAATAAGCTGCATGGGTGAAGGGGGAAACTCGAGCACTTCTGTATTCCTCAGTGTGACAGCGCTGCAGAACCGGCCCTGCCAACTCTCCCTTTCTCCCCTTTCCCAGTGACCAGGGCATAGAGTGTACTCAAATAAACACAGTGCAAAAATCTTCTAGGAAGGATCACGCTTTAGCATGAGTTTGTGTGTCAAATGATCCATCCAGCTGCCTTAGCACAGAAAATCCAGTGCTGGCACCCTGGAGCTGAGCTGCTCGGAGGCGCGCAGCCACCGGGCTCGCACTGCACACGTGGAAGTCGAGTATGTGATTTTCACCAATTAGTCTTTGTATTGAAGCAATATCTATTACAGTTTTTTCTGGTATTTAAACTGGCAATAGGTCATCTTTCATTAAAAGAGTTGTTCCCGCCTAATAGTAAAGAGTAGAAATACTAATTGTAACTTGAAGTTAAAGTTGACACAGGGGAAGTCGGTGAAGTTTAAAACTGTAAGTGAATTGCAACAATTAGGAACATACACAAACCAGAACTTTTGCTCAACACTGCTCAGAAAACAGACCAAGCCTGGAGGCTGTTTGCGTTGTGAGCTGAGGATTTCTGGGATCTGTGACACTTGTAAAGCTGGAGCAAGACACCAGCATATTACTGACCTACCTATTCAGTTTAAGCACCTTAACATTTCCCACCTGACCCACCTTTCTGGCAGTTCAAGACGAGCAGTTTTCTTTTTAGGAGGAGACAAACCAAGCTTTGCTGGGGACAACACTGTGCCCCACAGCTCTGCTTGAATTCATATTTCATGGCATGTAGTTTGTCACAAACTATCCAAACGGAAGGGTTTGCTAAATTAATAATTCAAATAGGACCGATTGCATCAAAACCTCGCGGGTGAGGGGAAAATTAACTCCCGAGTATGACACTCCCGGGCCCACGTTCGGCACTTAGGCTGCTATGGATTTACGCCAGGGTAAATGAGAGAAGAATTTGGCCCCTGACCTTCTCGAAGCAGGTCATTACAGCTGAAATAGTAACCGATCTTAGAAAAACATTTTTGCTGTGAGGTATTTATTTCTGTATAAAGGTTTATGGAACATCATATTCTTTGCCCTTTCAGACTGATGCTGACATCTGTAAACACCACCGGGCTTGGTGTGCCATAGCTTAATCCAGCCTCTCTAAATCTGGCTAAAACAATGGAAATATCTTCTGAAACCATTGTGGGCTAGATCCAATATAGTTAAAAACATCTGACTGCAACCGCAAATATGCTGGTATTTGGTTGTGCTATAAAAACATTTTTATGTCGAATACAACTGGGACTAATACAGCAAACTACAAGTACAGTTAACCCTTGGAGTGAATCATGTCAAGATGCTCAAAGGTTAAGGCCGTCTGGAGCATTTGCATCTTCTTATGGAGAGCATAAAATGAGTGTAAAGCATAAAAAGTAATTACTGCTACTAATAGAGCAATTTATATTTATATAACACCTTCCTTCTATACTACAAACATGCTAGGAATATTATAAACTCCTGTAGCTATCAGCTGTGGACCTGATTATGTCCTGCTTGCCAAACCTCTGCACGTGCCCAAGTGCTGCCTCTGCGGAGGGACTGGGCCTTCCCCACATCAACACGTGCTCCCATGTGGGCACATACAAGGACCATTTCATCTCTTGCTAATATTTTGGTGACCAGAGGGCTAACAGATGCTTTAAGCAAAATGAATGAGGCCAGAAATTGAAAGTAGAGTTATCTTTAGCAAGAATAGTTTGCAAAATGAAGTTATTCAAAAAAAAAAAAAAAATGTCAGGACACCAGGATCTTTTGGATAAGAGCTAGGTAAGTAATTCCATATCAATGCAAGTTACTGGGAAAATTTGTTCAGCTGAATCATCCTTCCCCAAAGGAGAGGTGTTTCGGCAGTAGACAAGGGGTAGAGCTTAGCACACGGCAGGGCTCGGGTTGGTGTCCTGAACCCAACAGCCTCTGGCAGTGCCGTGCTGGGCACTGCTTTGGGTACGGCATCTCCTGCCACAGTCCAGCCCACCACAAACTGGCCAGCATGCAAATAATGAACATGTGAGCACTGAACAGATACTTTAATGTATATTGTTTTAGAAAAAAAAGTATTTCTGACCATTGAATTTAGATAAATGCAAGGGATGTCATGAAGGCCTTCTGGAAATCCGCATACAGCAAACCAGGCAGATCGTTTTTGTCCACATGACTGCTCACCCTTGTGTGTGCTCTTAAACTACTGCCTGACAGAAAAGGAATTAAACTATTGTTGCCTGCTATAATATAAATGTCACTTTCACACTTCCAAAATAAATAAATAGGGCTGCTACAGACTTCAGCAGTAGTCATTTTACAGTTATGTTTAGAAACAGTGCAAATAAGATAACCTTCTCCAGCTGCCTGAAAATCCAAACCTCTCCAAGTTTCTTTGACCTTCACTACTAAGGCATCAGCGACTTCATATTATTTCAATTAATTTACAAATATTAGTGCCATCTGTTTCTGCATCAGGAAGCAGGCGGTGTTTTTCATTTGTACATTCAGTACAAACCTCTTTGCATGCACAGCCTAACTCATTTTGTAATCTTAATACGGCCACAAATATGGTGAAAAATGCTGAATCCTCTGGTATCAATTCATCAAAGCAGGTTTGCAATTCATCAATTCATCAAAGCATCAAAGCAGGGTTGCAAGCCAGTTCCTCCAACCTGCTCCCCTTTCCCCGGCTCTGAAGAACAGGAAAAACGCTTGAACCGGGAGCCCATCCTGCACCCTCCACAGCACTCCCGGGTTTTCCAGCGACGCTACAGAAGAGACGCTGTCTAAGCTCAACAGTCACTACCCACCACGTCAAGAAAAGCAAGAGCATCCCCTAGAGCACCATGGCTTTTGTCCTTAGGTCTCCTTTTAAACGAGCAGTGGGACCAGCAGCAGGTACCTGCACATTGCTGTCTGTATATATCTGGTTAAACTCTTCTGCTCCACAGTAACACATGGGTTGATATAGCTATTTTCCCTGCTTTTTTAGCCAATGAAAAAGAGAAGCAGGTTTAACTGTGAAACTGGCCTGGTTTTCATAATGGAGACTCCCCCCATTTGTACTGTATCTCACATGTCACTGATGAAAGCAAATGAATTTATTTGATTTTCAGAACCGTAAGAGCAGCTGGTCGGCAGGCGCGGCGCGGTCCTGCCTATTAGAGCTGCTCAGGACCCGTGCGGTTCCGGCCTTTTCTTAGGAGAGGTTTGGGAGGAAATGCAAATTGGTAATCAAAACAGGACAGCTGGATGGCAGGAAAGGTGGGGAGCAACCACAAGCCACTGATAGGGACTCGTTCTTCTAATTAGTCAGGAAACGAGAAAAGACTAGGATATGTTGTGTCTATTACCCACTGTATGTACATATCTATCTATCTATATTTTAACCCGTTTCATTTAAGCAAGGGTCCAATTACACCAAAATAAAGCTGTGTCAAGCTTTGCTGCAAACTCTCTCCCCTTCCAGTTTCTCCTCCATGCCTGAGTAGGTATTACCAGTTTGCTAGTGCTGAGCAACAGCTGAGATATGGGCAAAAGAAAGGGTCCAAGAGCCTTAGGGTAGCATCATCGCAGCCCAACACTTACACACAGGACTCAGCTGCCCCATAAATATCCTTCTGTCTGCAAAGTAGAAATTAGGAATGTGAGCTTGTGCTACATTGAACTGCATTGCCTACATCTGGAGAAAGGGGAAGAGCAAAGCAAACGGCCCTCACCACTTTCAACCGTGCTGCCGGGCGGGGGTCCCTTCAGCTCGCACCCTCAAAAGCCACATGGAAATTTCAAAGGTGGAGACACCGCGGGCCGGGTTCTCTCTCATCTGCCTCCTTGGAGATGGCTCACATAAAATCAGCGGTGCAGCAGAGGAATACCTCCAGTGCTTTCCATACCGAAGCACACAGCCTCCCAAGATTTTCTTAATTCAGTTCACCCACACTCTCAAGCCTTTAGGCAGTAGGGAGCAAGTTATTTATCTTTCGGTTTCTTGTAAGGAATTCACACTAGACTCCCTGCTAAATCATTTTCCTTGTACAACTAGTACAGGAAATTAACTATAAATGAACTATGAAAACAGATCATTCTGTTGCATTTTTCCAATGATATTATTTTTCAATTCTAATACATTTAGGAAAAACAATACCCATTAAAAGAAGTTACAACACATTTATATACCAAGGTCTATATTACACGCTTTCTTCTTTTAACAGGCTCTACTCATGAGCTATTTGTTGCTCACAGTAACAAATCACAGTTGCCATCACAGCATCATTCTAGAGCTAAGGCTGAAGACCATTTCAGTCTGAGACTGCTACTTACTGAAATTTGTAGGGCAGGAGATAAAAATCAGCTCCTTGTATTCTTAACTGTTCAGAAACTGGAAGGGTTTCTGACTGTTTATAGATTGCAATACTAAACTGTCCTGGAGCTTTCTCGGTAGTTACCAAATTTTTCATAATTTCCTCCCTGTACAAAAACAAAATACTTTATTTAAAAAGAGTAAACACGGCAAGGATGTACGAGTACATTAAGGGCTACACTTTCCACCTGTGTGAAGAATCAAGCAATGGCACATTCCCATGCGGAATATGCAGCTTTCTCTGAAGATGTTTCCTGAGTAACGCAGAGAGCAATTGTGGGCAAGTTCCCTGAGAGGCTCTAATTCACACTCTCTGAAACTTCCTTGATAGAGTTTTACAGCAGCAGATTGCCAAATTATTTGACATGGAAAGTCTGCTGAGAGATATTTATTGAAGACTAACACTAAATTGTAAGTGTGCTACAAGTTTGTGGGATAAAGAAATAAGAAAGGCAATGCTCTGCTATGAATACAGACCGACTGCTGTGATTTTAAGAAATGGAGAGCACTTAGCTAACACATTTGTGCATTTGCACTGGGTCTGAAACACGAAGCACTAGCAGGAATGAAAGGAGTGGGCAGCAAAGCTGAGTGCCTTTAAGTTGACGGCACGTCTCCCACGCTGCCACAATCAAGGCAACGAGACTCGCGTCCCCCGCGCTCCGCAGCACGTGAGACGTGGAAATGACAGGATCTGTCACAACAGATTGCAGCCTGGGACTGGCGGCCACAGCCATGCCATCCATTTTAATACATTCTGCCATTTAAATTTTTTGGGTCAAATTCTAGTGTGAGAATTTTGGGGTGGCATCTATAGAGCAGTGGGTGGTAGCAGAACACAGTCCTCGCTTGAAGATTGGTGGATAAACCACATTTTTTCATGAAAAAATTTGAAATCTGCAGTTTTCTTTGAGAGATTCTGAACCCAGTATTTTTGTGTGAAGTCCATTGAACTCCATGCAAAAGAACTCAACTCCTTCACTTGAGGCATCGCTTTATATTTTGCTGGAATTTCTTCTGAATAAACACTTCTCTCCAGAAAATGTTTACATCACATTTTGTCCCCCCACAGTAGGATTCCCTTTTTGTTGGCAATGTTTTGGTCAGAACTACAGACGAGCTGTAGACAGACCCATGAACAGATGTCCTCCTTGGGGTCCTGCTGGGAGATGCAAAAGGCTGTTGCCCTCCTTAGAGATTCCCACCTCACCTGATCCACTCGCCACAAACACTTCTTCTAAGGCCCAGCTGCTAGCAGAGCAGTGACAAACAAGACCAATGTAGCTGATTTTGTTCAAAACTAGCGGGGATTTCGCACACAAATTGCCGTGCAAACAGCCCGTGAGGACAGCACCCTTTGGTGGAGGAGATGGTGGAACAGTCATGTCTTCTGCTGACACAGCTGCATTTGGAAGAGTGTCCACTGCTCAAGAGGGCAGTGGTTCCTTCAGCAGATAGAGAGTGAAGAGATGTCTTGACTTCGGGAGGCACCTGGCTGCAAGAAACCTAACTAATGAGGATTTCTCCCCAAAATGACACTGTAGAGAGCCAGGGCTTCTAAGAAAACAACCTGTAGTTGTTGGGGACTACAGCACCTCAAACCTGTACTACAAGAACCAGTAGTAAAATAATAAATACCAGTTATGGGGTAACTTGGCACTGAAAGACACGTTTTGAGACCACTTCAGCCCGAGCTCCTCCAGCCACCGTGGCCTCCACAAGCTCCTCTCGGTGCAGCCCGCGCGGAGGCCGGGCAGGCAGGCCGCAGCGCCCGCCCGTAGGGATCCCACAAACATTCACAGGGCTTCTCACATCTCCCCAACCACAACAAATAGTTAGTCAAGTTACCTTTGTTAAGCAAACCAATTTTCTCTGCTTTCATTCAAACGGCCTTAAAATAGAATTCTTGCCTGCTTTATTTTGTCAGATGTAAAGAAAACTGAGAAACTGTATCCATTGTCCCTTAAAAGAGCTTATTAGTGAAACAAAGACCTTTTTTTTTTTTTTTTTTCCTCCCTCCAGTGAGTGCTGTTTGTGCAGTTACTTCATGACATTTATTTGGATTCCGTCCCAGGGGAAAAAGGCCAAATTCAGTTTCAGCATTTGCCTACTACAGCATAAACACAGTCATTAGTTAACAGATCTTTTTTGGCGGTCTTTATGCAGCCTCCAACATCAAAGCACGTGATATTCATGAAATAATCAAAGCAACATATGTACACTGAAGCACTGTCCGTACATTATTTTTCAGTAGCCTAGCAATCCTCAGAAATGTGAAGAGTTTCTCCTAGGCCTTGAGCCAAAGCCCTTGGAAGTCGAGGGAATTTTTTTTTTTCATTGACTTCAATGGATGTGAGCCTGGCCCGTGGATAATCACTGCCATGTTAATGGCAAGCTCCTTTCCATTTTTGTATTAATTTCCTTCTCAAGGAAGATATGGGATGAAAAGCACTGGAGAATGAAATCACTTGCTGGGTAGAGCACAGGGTAGAGAAAACCTGGGGTAACTGCAGTGTGCACATTTTCTCTTAGGGCTTTACTGATTCATCTTAACCATGTGAGGGAAGATTGACCGGATAATTCCTTGCCACAGCTATTCCACTTATTATGGATACCCTAAGTAGTACAAATAATTACAAACTGTGATGGTGGTTTTGGTGCCGCGTCCACTAGAAGCAGGACTGAAGCCAAACTCATTTCTCCTCTGACGCCCAGCTGCTGGGGGTCACTTCTCCTTTAGGTCCTTTAGGTGCAAGATTGACCCAAGGGTTTTTGTTGTTGTTGTTGTTTTGTTTTATTTTGTTTTAAGCCTTGCCATGATACTGGCACTGCCCACACCGTGCAATATCATAACTCCTTTCCAAAGCCTTTAAGGAAGCAAGCTCCACAACGGCAAAGTAATGAGCAGCCCCTATGCCCCAACACAAATGAGCTCATATGGATGACATTATTTGACATGAATTAGGTAGAGGAAAAACTTTTGTCCCTTTAGCATCAAGCAGAGCATCTGTCTCTGCTCTTAGTCTACTACAAAGTTCCTCTGAAAACTAGAAGATAACGGGTAGCACAGGGATTTAGGGGACACATTTGCAAAGATGCTGGTACAACCAACCTTCCCAAATACCACTGCAGCATCCGAAGAAAGTTGCTTTTTATAGTGCTACCAATCCAGTTCAGAAGACATTACATTCAATGGTACTGTTGGCAGGGAGAGCTGGCAACCCAGAGCAGCCCTTTGGTTAAAAGTTTTAAAGTTTACGTACAGATTTGTAACATTAGCAGAAAAAGCCAACCCGTCTGATGAAAAATACCCACCATAAACACACACGTGGGGAACCACACAAGACACTTTAGCATGGAAAAGATGGCATGGCAAAGACTATATTTAGGATAGTCGGTCACTCACTTGAGTTGTCTGGGAAGTAACTTGACTTTCATCCCCACGGCTTTGCCTGCCCTGTCTGCTTGCTTCTTCCTGGCAAGCGTGAACCACCCCAGCGCGACCACGCACTGATCTCGGTCACATCATCTCCTGACGCTGCAAGACCACTCCATAGAAATTAAGGTAAATTAAACAAGATGTGGAAGACAACTATTATTCAATATGGCTCTAAATTTCACTCTCTGAAATAACTGTGAATACAGGAAAATCTAAATTCCAGAAGGCCTGAGTGGACTACCCAAAATACACTTTAAAAAAAATAAATTTGTAGCATTGACTAGCCAGGAGGCACAGTAGACAAGATTTGCCCAACTTGAGAAAGGTGGCAGAGTTACCTGGGAGGAACGTACATCCTCACAGAGAAAAACATCTAAAACTCAAAGACCGTAGGGACCAATGATAACTAGTTTATTGCTAGATGAGTGAAAACAGAGTCCTGAAAAAGGGAGTGAGAGGGCAAGAGAGGGAGTGAGCATGCAAAAACCTATGAAGAGGTTTGAATTTTACAAGCAACAGCTTAAGGAATGTAGAGAAGGTAGCCAAAAAAACATGTATAATACAAAGTTCAAACAGTCAATCATAATGATTTTTAAAATATAATAATTTTGAGACATACTTAAAGGTGGAAAATAAAACGAATTTAATGGAGCTGTTAAGGACAAGATCCAAATCCCAATGAAGCTGGGGGAGAGACAATCGCTAACTCCCACAGAGTTTGGGTTGGGCCCAAAGAGAGCAACAAAGAAATTTCCAGTGACTGAAAAAGAATCAAGAAAATCTCAGTGGTTTCTTCACATCTGTGTTTGATAACAAAGAACACGGGCAACATTCATGAAGGATGTGTTTGTGGGTACTAATGAGGATAAAGTAAAGGAGTTTGGCAAGTTGCCGAGCACAAGGACAAAATAAAGATAGATAATGAGCAATAAAGCATAATACCCAGAGATGAAGCACAACAATTTGTGAATTCATCTGCATCCTGTAATATTTGTAGTGATATGTTGAGGAAATAAATACTGTACTATGTTTCTGAGGACACTGTGCATCTTAAAATTAAGCATCTGTACCCAAAAAATTAAATAGGAGGGAAAGATTTTTAAAATACTTTATGATTTTAACCAATTGATGTATTTTGTCAAGAAATTAATAAATGACAATGTCACTTTTAGCTATTACTTTCCAACATACTTCATTGTATGTTTCTAACTCCCTTCACTAGTTTCAAGTCAGGATGTGATTTGCAATGAGACGGGAAGGATTTGAACTGAAAGCCTGAACTCTTGGTGGTCTCTAGTCACCTCTTAAAAAAAAGGGGGAAAAAAAAAAACAAAACCCAAAGCCCTCGTAAGAACAATAGGCTAGCTAAAACAGTTCTGAATGTGAAATAGCACATGTGGCACGAGCACTGAGCACACTCAATGAACGGTAGAAGTATAATGTCATATTCTTATCCTTTCCTGCAAGCTGTGCTGTTCCTCTGCTCCCGCAAGACACTGTCACGGGCAAACACAAAAGGGAATACTGCCATTTAACTACAACTCGCTAATGGTGGTTTTTACTGCACTTTGTTCTTAACCACCCTTTACTTGTGCTCCCATTAAGGAATTTTGGAAGACAGGACAGACGCCACCAAAGCAGGCACATTCAGGGTAGTGGGAGGAATCAATACATTCAACAACACGCTAACACTGTTTAGTCAAAAACCACCAGGATGTTATTTGGGTAAAAGAGAGAAGAAACGTCTCCTCTCAGCCATCAACAGGCTGTGCTATGTTTGCTCCAGGAGCCCAAGTTCACTGTGGTTCTTCCATCAGTCAGCATCAGGCCGTCCCTGTGAAACCGCTATAATCTCCTGACCCAGCTATGAACTGTTCCCTTCAAAAGCAATTCCTCTGGGCACTGCGATGCTGATTATCCCAAAGAGCCAGATGCAAACAGAGACCTGCGCCACATATTTTAGGTGCTATTGAAATGCAAATACATATAAGGTATATTCCTCCTACTTCTCCTGGAAACACATATTTCAAGCCATTTCATTTGCAATGCAAATTTATTATGGGAAAATATTGTGCTCCAAAGTCACAAAGAGGTAGCTTATTCTCAAAGGTCTACTGGCATTATCCTGCTCCAGCCCCAGCCCAGGAATGGGGACAATTTTTGACCTGCGTGATTTCATAGGTGAGCTGGCAGCAATGTGCTGCGGTACGAGCTCCAAGGCTCGGGTCAGGGCTGTTTTAAACACACAAGAACATGTAGCCTCTGGCCTTCCATCATTTCCCCTGGGAGCCCAGTTCTACTGTGACAGAGATTTTCTCTTTGGTCTGTAATACACCTGAATATTTAATGATATAAGTCACATCCAATGGCTGGCAGAGCAGCGTGCCAAACTCATAGTAACTCTTGGGGCTGAGCAGAACACTCCAGTGTGGACTGCTGCTGGCGTAGCCACTGAGATAACACTAAGATATTACTGTCCCACTTCAATTTTGTTTTAGCTGCCCTTGTGACAAAGAACAGCAAAGACTTTATCAATAAGCTGGAAGAAAGCCAGAGAGCACCAGCCCAGTGGACAGTCCTGACGGCCAACTCTGCAAGTTGGCTGAGAGGCGGCTCACCACGTGGAGCTGGATACTTCAGCGAGCCCAGACACACGTGCGCAGGCCTCTCTTGCAAGCAAAGCCTCCAGCATGGAGCACGGGGGAAAGCGGTCCCACTGACTTCAACAGCATTTATGCATTTAAATACCTCTCGGTGCCTGTCCAACAGCAGCAGCAACTACGGGCTTTAACAATTTAAAATTTGAACCAGTCGTTTTTGCTTCTTTGTCCCCTCAGTCTTTCTGTTCTGCTCTGGCCAGCCCTTCCACAAACCAGGTGTTCGACTTTCTCTAAGAGCAGAGACACCGAAACCCAAGCTCGGCCTTTCAACCCTGTTTCACTCTACTCCTCGCGCTCCCCTGGCCGTGAACCAGGACAGTGATGGATTAGGCGCTTCGGCCAGGCGTGCTGCTGCACTCCACTCCAGCACTGCACGGCTCGGCCAGCACCCCGTCACGGCGCCTCCGCGGCCCGAGACGCTTTATGAACCGCTACCGCATTTCCTCACTTGAAAACCCAACTCTTTGCCCCCGAGCAGGGTGCGCTGCTCCCTGGCAGTGATGCTGACGCCAAAACGCAAGCGCCGGGACCACCGGCCCACGCTTTGGTCTCCACTTGTGTAGCGGAGCAAGGGCTGGAGAGCTGCTGATTTCTGCCAAAGAGAGTGTATTAAATGAACTTTTATAGCTTGGAGCAGTGCGGCGGCCTTCTGTGAGGTTTTAATGAACAGACACGAGGGCTGACTATAAGACTATAAATGCACCGCTCGGGGGACTGGTGTGTACACACGGTAGTGTAACGTTCCTGTCGATTTTGCTCGCCGTGATCACGGTGCCTTAATGGAAGGACAGCTCACGCTTGCTAGCTGGGCACGGCCCCTCTCCAAGGCACAGGCTCGCTTCCCCTGCGAGCTCAGGGCGTAGGAAAAACAGGGAAAACTCAAGCACGCAGCAGTGACAATAATCTAACATTTTAATATGTGCCATTCACTGGCAAGCGTGACCTGAAACTTAGAAGAGTCATCATAAACTTTTGACATAGGCAGCTGGAAGGATTTGCTGTAGAGAGCAAGAAAGTTCCCTTCTATAAAGATCCCTTTTTACACTCAGCGTCAGAAAAATAGCCAGTGTTATAGGAGAGTGCCATTCTCAGGGCCACCCCAGTGGATCAAAGTGGCTGGAAGACCACTGGGCCTGGGCCTTCTCCTTGGAGCCTTTCTCCTCCGAACTTACTGGCAGGGGTAGAAAAACATTCTTGAGAAGAGCGGGTAAAACTGGGCTATCTTTATGGGCTGATGGCTTTGCTCTCCTTTTTAGTGTTTGCCAAACCAGAAACTCTAGGTCACCGAGAAATACCCAAATCAAATAGCAAACTGCCTTGGCAAGAGAATCTAAAACACCCGTGACTGAGGAGGAAGGGGCAGCTCTAACACATTTATCACGCAGTTTTATGATCCATGAGAGTCATTCCTGGGGAAATTGAAATGCAAAAAAACCCCAAGCAAACAAACAAAAAAAACCCCAAAAAACAAAAGACCCTCAAAAAACAGGAAGGCAGAGATTTGAAAGAAACAGTTGATAGATCAGTAAATATATATTTAGTTATTATGCACTTATTATAGTACTTTCCAAAATATGTCTGATTTTTTATAAGTTCAGCTCTGGGACCTATTTTGGAAGTTGAATTAAGTAGGAATTTTCCCAGAAATGTCAGCATTACTAGGAGCTAACCTCCTGCGTGATGGCACCCCTTCTTCTGCCACAGAATATCCAAGTCCAAGTTTTAAATCATTGCTCACTGAATTAAAAAATGCAAAACTTAGGTAGCCTAAAGCTGTTTCCTTGCACTGTCGTTGTATTGCTTTCTGCCACTGATTTTTATTACTTACCTGCTTCTCTGAAAAGGTTTGAAGAAACGCATGCGGCGTTAGAGCTGATGCGTATGGAGCTTTTCCTGCCAAATCTTCAGAGAAGTCTAAAAAAGGCCTGGTCCCAAGGGGAGCCACACACCAGCTGTGAAGTTTCTTTTTGGCTGACGATTGTCAAACGTAGGTGCGGTACTACAAAATATTTAGTCTCTTCCATTTCAGTGTTGTCAGTAAACACTAACAGATGTCAGCACCCATCTACACTTAATCAAAAAAAAAAAAAAAAAATCATTCACGCACTGCAAAAACACTTGCTGCTGTGACCATGATGTAAACTGGTCTTGCCTTCAAATGCTCAGTGCTGCTGATGAATGTAGTGTCAAGGCTTTAAAGCTGGCCACATCAGCATGAACTTAGCTTTCTTGAGAGCTCTTCTCATTTACCGATCGGAAATGCTTCAAGGAGCAAAGAAAGCAGCATTATTCTGATTGCACAGATATCGGAAACCAGAAGAGGTGACGTTACTCTCCAGAAGTCCCCCACGCAAAGACAGAGCTGGAACCCAACCTCATGCACGTCTTCCACACCAAGGCCTTGCTCGTCCATCAGTCCCAGGGTAAGGGAGCAGCTCAGCTGCTGGCCAACCCAACAGATACCTGCTGAGGACGGATAGCTGCGCCGTGCTGCGGGGCCGCACGTGGAGGATGCAACACACACCTGGCCCTGAAGGAGTCAGGTTGCTCATAAGCAAACAGGGAGGTTGCTCTGTGAACACAATGGGGTAGCTGAAGCAAGCAAAGAGTTTGCTGTTTTCTAATTTAGGCAACATGGCGCTTGGCTCCCTGAGCAAGTTGGAGAGGCAACGGGAGAGCTCGCTCTCTTCTCTTGTTTACCAGATAAGATTAGTTACAATTTTTTGTTCATATCATCTCCACCATAATTGCTTACAGATCTTTAAAACTAGCCTGGTCCTCTGAGCAGCCCTTAATGGTAACAAAAACACTTCCCAAAGAGCACTCTCCATCCCAGGTAACACAATGCGGCATCCCAGAGCAGCTGGGGTTGGTGGGGCCTCTGCAGACCTCCTGCTGCAGCCCCTGGCCCAGGCAGGTCAGCGAGGGCAGGCTGCCCGGGGCCCAGCTGGGTTTGGAGCATCTCCAAGAGGAGAGTCTGCAGCCTCCCGGGGCAATTCATCCTGGTGCTCAGCTACCTCACCACGAAGAAGCATTTTCTCATGCTCCTCGCCTTACAGCCTTAACTTTTCCTTCAGTTAAGACAAATTTTAAACCTTCATACTTCCCAGGTAAACTGCTTTTACTTCTCTTACAGCTCTGTCCTTTGAACGCACGAGGGGCAGCATTAAGGCAGCAGGCAGGTTACTCTGCGCTCAGGACTGATTTAAGCCCTGGCGGCTGTAGGGAGCAGATAGGAAGGACGCCAGCCCCTGCTGCGGAGTGTGAACAGCTGCAGCTTATCTCCCTCTCCAGCGCCCACACCGCCTGTCTGCTCCGGAGCAGTCCTGGCTATCGAGCTGTATGAATGGGATGCCCCAAGCTGGGAGCTTCAGGAAAGCCGGGTGATGTGGAAGGATCCCTTCTCAAGTCAGAAAGCAGGCAGACCGGGTGTCTACCATTCCTACTCACTAGCTGGTCACTTCAAGTTCTCGTCCTCTGCTGCAAGCCACGATGCACGGGAATGCCTCAAATCAATGCAAATCGATTGCCTTTCTCTTTTCAATCTGCCATATTTTCTACCATCATATAATTTGCTTCCACTCTAGTAACAACTGTGTTAAAACTGCTTCCTCCATAGAGTTCAGAAACTGCGTGTGAATGGATATGGTCTGAAAAGGCTTTGCATAAAATGCACTCTTTGCAGTGCATCTCAGTGGTAAAAACAGTTAACTCTCTTACCATCAGAGCAGCTGCTGGTATCCTGCCGATGCGCATATTTGATTTTCCTGGCATTAAGGAAATTTAAAAGTTCTGGGACCAGAATCAGCTTTCTAGTAATTTTCTTAATACTTTGGCTTTCCAACGACAAAGGCAAAAACAAACAGAAATGGTTCCATGTGTAAATTCACTCTTTATATCTTTCTGTATGGTTAATTGTTACTAATGGGACTAAGAACAGGCGACTTCTTCCTTTCATCATTACCATACGTGTTTCTCTTTTTTTTTTTTTTTTTTTTTTTTTTTCAATTTTATTTTCACCCTGTGCCACAACAGAATTTACTTTTGCAAATGCTGAAGTTTTTTCCATTAAATGCAATTTAAGAAAACAGAAAACAAAACATACCCAAGTAAAAGCTAAACAATACATCATTCTTCCCATGAAGTTAAAGCATAGGATACCTAGGAATGCAGAACTGAAGCTTTACATACAAAAGGAATATCTGCATCTTTTACTGCCCTTCTTATAATCCTTTTCTAACAGAGTCAAACCCCCAAACAGACCCCAATCTTTAAATGAAGTTGTCAGCATTTCCGAAACACTATGCTCAAGAGAAAGCTACAGCAGCTCTGCACGGCAGCATGCACAGATATTGCATGTTCCTGGTGTTTTCTTTTGCTCCGTTGAAGGCCTTCATCCCTCATTACCACTGACCACAAGAGAGATGCACCTGTAGCAACTCAGAGCCTGGAAATCAAGTTGAGTTAAAAATCAACTTCAATTAACATGCCTCTGTGTCACCTGAGGTACCTCTGAGGTGAAAAAAGTGGATATGAAAGCGAGTTTGTTTTGCTTTGACATGCCTTGCAACAAGCCATTTCATTCAATATTTAGCTAAGGATTTCAGGAGTAAGTACGGGGTTTGTAGCAGTCCTGTGAATGTTTTCACAGTGCTGTTGTTTCTGAAGTTGTAAAGTTTCACTTATGATTGAATGCTCAGAGCTGGTAAAGCCCCGTGTCTCTTTACTGCTCACAGATGTGTCAGGCAGAACTTTGCTAAATGCCTGGTTTTTATTACTGCTCTGCTGATCTTTTTTTTCTGTGGACATTCCAAAAGGCAAGTTAAATCCGATGGTGAATGTATCTTCCAGATACTCACATTAAAGGACATAATTCATGTAATATAAAACATACAACCATAACAAAGCTATAAGGTTTAGAAACAGATCTTTTGGAAGTAAGGTCTACTTTCATCGCTCAAAAATGTTCTCAGTCCAATTCTTAAAATAAATAAATCCATATATAAATATGTGTGTATATATTTTATATCTAATTTACAAGAATATATGCAGATAAATTCAGCAATCTGCAAAATATACCAACCCATTTTGCCAGTTAGGCTGATTTACTCCGAGGGAGCCTTGTACTGATTTGCACAAAGAAATTAAAATCTACTGAAGTCTTTTGTTCATTCCCTTCATCTGTCTTTATATCATCCCCATGGAGACTCCTCACGCTACCACAGTCAAAACCAGAAACTCTCCGTACACCTCGGACAAATAATCCTTCTCTTGAACAACTGCAAGTACCTCTTTGCTTCTCATCCTCTGAGAAAGGTGACAACTATGGATTTGGACTAAATAAAATGAGATTAAGAATATGTGCTTGCTTGCTCAATAATGTTATGAATAACCAAACTATTTGATGCACTGCATGCGGATGGCTTTTTACAAGGGCCAAGGACAATTTCCACTGCCTTCAGCACTATAGTGAAATAAAGATTAGAGGGCCAACTCCTTCATTTTTGATTCCATCAACAGTTACTTATTAATATTGTTTTTCTTCCTTCCGCTCCTTTCTAAAGTTAGGAGTTTGGAGAATGTTTTGGAGCGAGGATTTCATCTTGCCCTCTGCAACGGGAAGCTCTCTGAGCAGGGGAGGCAGAGGGGAGAGCAGACAGCGCCCTTCCTTGCACGCCCAGCAGAGCCCCGCTGCCTGCGCCCGCACAGACGGAGCGGAGGACATCTGTGTCCTGCGAGATACCGAGCAGCTAATGGGGAATTTTCCAATCACTTCCAAATGAGCCCCAGTTCCCATTTGTTGATTTTAGCACGAGCCTCTAGTACTAGGCCTTTTAATTAAACCAGCTGCCCAGCAGCAACAGCCTGACACTGCTTCCCAAATTACCTCCGAGGATAATCTCCTATTCCTCCAGTGACATGGGGCTATCATAATGGTTTGCAAGGTTTTTCTCATTAGGATTTCTGTAGCCAGCTGCAGCAGACTTATAAGTGGATAGTTTTCTTCCTGGTAACACATGCTAGGCAAGCAAAAAACCAAAAACAACAAAACCCCACACTTTTTGGATAAGCAGAGAGAACAAAACATTGACATCTCACAAAACCAATTAATGTATTGTATTCTGTATTTGATTGCCGGTAAGGGCAATATTGGTAGAAAAACATTTTGAATACACAACAGCATGATAAAACACTAGAGGCCCTAAATCTTTTATTTAAGATAATAATTAAAATATGGAAAGTATGTTAGATGCACTGCATAGCAATGCTGAAACCAGCATCTTGATTTTTATAATTTTACTCCACATTTGTGGACCTCTGATCTGTTATTCGTGTACCAAAACAGACTTCCCTGTGATATATGACTGAAAGCCACTGATGCTCAAGCACCTGCAAAAGAAACGCTGCTGCCTTTTAGTCCCTGCCATGAACATTTCGCCTTCTGCCATCTGAAATGATCTTAAATTCTTAAAGTAGGTTTTATTGAGGAGAGGAACCTACTTTAGTACATTAAACACGTTATAACATTCTGGCTGTTTAATCGTCCTGCTTTTCTCTCTGAAAAACGCTGCTGTCGTGTGTGAATACGGTGCCACAAAGCACCCCACGTATCCCCCGTGTGCATCTGCCCTTGGGGTGGCTCCCTGCGAGAGTCACCTTTGCAGCTAATTGGAACTGCTTGCTGGGCATCATATTAAGGAGGCAAAT
This sequence comes from Crypturellus tataupa, assembly GCA_034781795.1. NCBI lineage: Eukaryota > Metazoa > Chordata > Aves > Tinamiformes > Tinamidae > Crypturellus > Crypturellus tataupa. The sequence goes on along the minus strand of JAWLRI010000355.1, from coordinate 1,408,475 downwards.
TATCCATGTACCATCTGGCTTCTTCCAAAGAGCCCGGCCAGGCGAGGACCGGCCTGGGAGCCGCCGCCACCGCCTCTCCCGCCTGGGTCTGATCGGAAAAGCAGCAGCTGTCGAGGGGACCCCAAACTCGCCTCCCAGCCGCACTCACAGAAGGACCTTTGCTAATTAAACACGCTGGAAAGGAAAGGAAGAGCACAGGACAAACCATAAACCACGCAGCTCCTCGGGAGTCGCGGAGTTTTGAAAAAACAATGATTTTTGTGGCAGGGAAAAGGCTTGAAAATACAGACCCAGCCTCTTACAACTCTCACTTTGCAAAGAAGTGCCCCAGAACCCACTGATTAGAATTCACATGGAGAAAAAAGACTACCTATATGTTTCTCTAATGCCCAAAGTATACTTCAATACAAACACTCACACTCCAGTTTTCCTTGTGTTTTTACGAACTTTGTGATTCTTCACCCTTGAGGTTCAAGCTCACGATAGTGAGTTCTTGTATTGTCTATTTTTAAGGGTGGAAAGGACCATCAACATAGAAGAATCTGACCTCCTACACATTCACATCACTGAATTTCACCTGCTGATTTCACACCTTTCTCTTGCATTTTTTTGCAGCACCCAGTTACCTGGGCTGTCCTCATCTTTCACTCTTTTGTTTCTGTATTTTTTCAGGGAGCGACTGTATGAGATCCCAAACAGTATGAGATTCCAAATTTTCCCACAAGGTGCAAAATTGAGAGGGGCTTGGAAGTATCAATGTTTCAATATGCAGTTTCATAAAAACAAAAAGCTGAAAAATTAAAAACATCTTTGACATTTATTTTTCTTAAGAAAAACGGACCTTGGCAAAATACTGCTACTCAGACCGGCAAGACTGACTCGCTACGAGCAGCTGCAGCAACGGCCGGGTGACACGGGAAGGGCAGCTCTCCCATCCGTTCAGGTCTTGTTCTCCAGCACGAACAAACCTCTCTGACCAACCACCGCCACCTGACAGAAGTCCCTAAGCACAAGGCACAAGGGACTTAATCCAGGAGGGAGCCTTGCTGAGAGGAGTGAAAGTAATCCACGTATAGAGTAGCGCATGTATAACCCAACGTGTAATCAGCTCACCCCAAAAGACATTTTAAATGCTGCTTAAGCAGCGGAGAGCTCTGTGAGACCATTACAGTTTTAGACTGATTCTTCTAGTAAACCTAAGCATTTCAGCAAATTATGATTGTACATATTTAAAATAAATGTACAGCGCAAAATGCATTTTTTTTGCAGATATTTTTTCTACTAAACAAAAAGAATCATAATAATACTCTGCACAAAATTCTCAAACTGCCTTTGAAAATACATGTCAAAAATAGTAATATAAAATTACGCAAACGGGAAGGAGTCCTGTGTGCCTGGGCCTACAGGTGCTGCTGTGCGTATGTGTAAAACTGCCCAACCTGCTACTTGCGAGCCCACTTCTGTTCTTAGGAGCAAGGTCATGATCCTACAGCCTTGAAGTTAATTGGCAGTGTTTTCCCCACTGACTTTGATGTGAACTGAAGTGGGGCTCAAAGTAGCTGTGGATTTGCTTAAGTTTCATTAAATCAAAGTGACCGAGGGAAGGGCTAAAATCCTTCACTGAACAGGGGGAAGCAGCAGGATCGCTGCCCTTCAGAGCCGCTGCCCCGGGCAGACGGTTCTCACTCCCGAAGCGACTTCCACTCTCGGCACATCTCAGGATTTTGCCAAGTAAATTATCTACAGTTTCTCCCATTTTTCCTCTTTGACTGTAGGACGTTTTAAAAAGACCAGAGATTGAGCAATGAAAATCTACCTGTAATACAGTGCTCAGTGGAAAACACTCAGTGCCACAGCTTCTACTCAGTATTTATTTAACTAGCTATTCTTTATGGACTAACAGTTACTCCATTTAGGAAAAAAAAGAAGAAAAAAAGACATGTTATTACATGTTATCCAGAGAACATTTGGGAGAAATGCCACATAATTTTCAAGCACACAGATCAATGCTTTCACTGGAAAACAATGGAAAGAGATGTCATGTTTTGCTTAGGAGGAACTGACAGGTATCAATTTAATCCCATTAAATGCAGAATTTCCAACTTGATATTAATAACCATTTTCTTTTTTCATTTTCCTTGGGCTTTCAAGTCTTTCTCGTTTTGTTGCTTTCAGAGAAGCAGTTGGAGGAACCTCATGTTGTAAGTATATATATTTTTTTAATTGCAAAACAATTAATTTTTTAGCACAAATGTAGAGCTTACAAAAATTTATCTTGTGGAGTTTTTTTCCCCCAAGCTTTCTGTAAAGTCCCCCTTATTGCAGGTAACCTAGTAACTTAACTGTACAACAGCTCCAGTAATTTGGTGCAGCTCTTTTAGACTGATGGGTGACCATCTCTACTATCAATGAACAAATAGCATCTAATTTGGAGGCCAAAGAAGAGTAGGAATGACCTGAGATGAGAAAACAGACCCAAAACACACCAGATATTTTGTCCTTCTGCACCAGTCTGACAATTGTGACAGCCTCTGAAGCCTCACAATTTTTGTAGCTGTCTCCTAGCAGAAAATCACTAGCTTCTGCCTCATGCAATTTTTCCACCACAGGAATAAAAATCATGTCTGGTTATCAACAGCCATGGACAACTGCCATCTCTTTATGACATATGACTGGCAAAACAGATCCCTCATTTTGCTTCATGTACCGTCCATCTGTCCACTTCTGCCACAGCTCGTGGAAATCCTTTGCAGAACCTGACTTTACTTAGTTTTGCGTCAATTAACACATTTTTAAAAAAATAATACTGCGGCACAAACCTTTTCCTTCCTTCTGTGTGCTTTCCTGCAATGTCAACACCTTCTCCCCTTCCAGCTCCTTCCCAGCCGCCCGAGCCTGCCCGAGTCCTCATACTTTCCTTCGGGCACAACCAGTTTGAACCTGCCTTTCGGGACCGTCTGCCAAGTAACAGTCTGTGCCATATTCCATTTGTCTCGCAGGTCGGCCATCAAATTAAAATCTCTGGGCAGTGGGTGCAGGGATGTGCCTTATGTAAGCTTTTGGCTCTGCAAACTCATGCCTCTCTGCCCCAGTTTATCACCAGCTACATTTATATTAGAGCAAAGAGAAATAGCAGCAATGAGCTGAATGCTGCTGAGCCCACTGCAAAGAGCTTATCAGTCTAAAATAAACAAAGAAAAAGAAATAAGATGGACCAAAGGAGCTATCCCGTCGCCCAGTTTGCAGACAGGGATTTGAAGCACCCACGCAGCAAAGCCTAGGTGTGCGGGCGGCCTTGGGCCTTGCCAGACCTCGTGTCGAGCAGGGCAGCTCTGTAGCCCACGCTGGGCGTTCAGCTCCCCTCGCGCCGGGGTGCAGCAAGAGGCAGGGTGCTCGGCCCAGGGTGGCTCCTCTGGTTGGGGCTGCTTGCAGGAAGGGCAGTGCTGGGAGGACCGTGCGCTGTATCCCAGCCCTCCACAGCAGCCGGCAGGCTCTGGGAGAACATCTAGCTAATCCCAGGGTTCACTGCCCGTGACAAACCAGGAGATGCCTCTGCTTGGTTCTCAAGTGATTTACTGCAAAAATACACGATGGGGATGGAGCCTCTGTTGGAGGCATCTGAACTTTCCTGATGCCTGAGACTCACCACCGGTCCTCCTTTCACACCTACAAAGCAGAAACGTTCTTTATTTTGCTACTGGCTTCTAAGCAGCTTTCACAGTTTCACTATGATAGATCCATTCCCTTGACGAACATTTTCTCATTGCAGAAAATGAAAAACTACACATGCACCTACCTTGCAGGCTTCTCCAAAGCATTTACAGCTCTAATCATACCCTGTTTCCCCTAATCTGTACTGCCATGTGAGATTTATCAGTGACTTCCTAAACACTATACAAGAGTGCTGACTGCTGAAAAGGAGCAAAGGGCTGGAAGGAAATCTCCTGAGTCCTGCATAAATGAATGGGACACATGGGACTCCGCTGCTTTTCAGCAGTCAACACCATAATATGTAACTTATTGGCACATAAAGAATACTTCTGAAGTTGCTTAGCCTCGACTTCAGCGCAGGGATCTGATCTTTGGGAATCTCAAGTTTTTATCCCAGCAAATTGTCTAGCCCTTATCCCTGGAGATAAAAGAAGTTAAAAATTTCTAGCCATAGGTGGATTTTAGGACATGTGGATGGAGTCCTTTGCTTTTACACTTGAAGTAGGATTTATGCATGCAGAGACAAAAGGCCATGACAATCATGATCCAACTCCCCTTGCAAAAGTTGAAAGCCTCTTAAAATAGTGAACTTATAGTTGTTTTTTTAAATAAAACCAACAAAAACGCTAACTACAAATAAGAGCCTTTGTTCAACAAGCTACCTACAAGCACTGAATTTTTACCTCTAGCACTTCCACATGAAGCAGAGAATAATCAGTTATACTTACAGGTGCCATGTACTTAAGTACCTTGCTGAGTTAGAGCCAAGTGTGCAACATTAAATTTGGGAACGGGCTTTTCCAAACAAAATGCTTTTGCAATGAGCAACTGACCTCCAAATGTGCTACAGCTTAAGCCAGGGCTTCCAGGGAATGTAACCTGGTCCACTGAAGGTCAGCAGCGTCCAGCAGGTTAAAGCAGCATAATTAAACCAGTGTGAAATCAGTCCGCCGGGCTTCGTTCAGACTCATGAGCAAACACCAAACAATTCCACTTCATTCAACTGCCTGCTCTCTTCCCTCACTGAGTTCTGCTATTTATGTGGGTTTTTTCATGTTTCTGAGAGGCCTTTAAGGAACAGCATTTCTAGTTTAGATTTAAGGGTTAAAACCAACTATTTCTGCCACAGTGCTTTTCCGATCCCACTTTAGACAGACACTGCCCTTTCTCTTGCATGCTCACAGCCTGACTAACGCTAAAGAGAGGAAGGTCAGGGAAACCAGTCTTTGGAATGGCCTACTAATTTTTAAGCATCAGCTTATTGCAACATCAACATTAATTTGATCATTTTTGAGCTTTACTGTGGCCCTATTTGCTCAGCACATTGCTTGTTCACCAAGGAATCACACTGATTCACCAGTTCTGTCTCTTTGGCCAAAGCAACTGTTACAGACTTTCAAAGTCCAACAAGAAAACTCACCTTGGGCACGGCTAAACATCAAATCCTTAATAGGATTTTATTCCCCCTTCAGTTAGTGTTCGACATGCATACATTTAACTGGAAAAGGGCTTACAACCTTCACCCAAATGCGCAGTTCTAACACGGGGCAGAGGCTCACACGTCCCGCAGGCAGGGTCGGCTGGGTCGCCTGCACCATGACCCATCCTCAGCACTTCTGGCGAACCGCAGCTCTTGGGCCCTGACTGCTGTGCTGAAGATCAGCCTCAAAGTCCTTGGGAAGTTTCAGATGAATTAATTGACCTGTCTAAGAGTCCGACTTTCTCCTGACTTGTTTTCATCAGCAACATGGGCTAAGGCAAAGCTGGAACACTGCAAGCAGGAGACGTCTCCGAGACTCTCTGTGATTCCTGCCTAAACCACGGCAGCACGGCAGAGGCAAAAAAAAAAAAAAAAAAAATATATATATATATATATATATATAAGCCTAATTCAACTGCAAACAAGAGAAAAAGACAGGGAAGGCTGGAAAGGGAAGCACCTGGATGCTGATGGTGAGCTGGGAACCAGCAGGGCAACGGGACTATTAGGAGAATACAGGCTGGAAGGAGCGAAGGAAGCCAATTTGGAGGGGTTTCAGGGGAAACCAAGTGGGGAAAATTCATTAAAGGCAACAAAGCAGAAGGAGCAAAATCTGGGAGAAAGTATCAAGCAGAGCTTTCCCTGGAAAGGAGCCTCTCTACACAGGGGGAAAGGGAGGTAAAAAAATGGTTGCTTGATCCAGACAAACCAAAGAGCGAGAGACCTATTGTAACCTGTCAGAAAAAAAACTTCAGCTAAAACCTGAGCATACAAATCTCACGATTTCCACATCTGCACAGCTTTCATCTGGATTCTTGCCCAATGAAAGAACAGGAGTAAGAAGCATGTGAAGTCGGAACTATCCATAAAGCGAGGCAGGGCAGAGGTTCTTTAATTTTTACAGAGGGGTGGAGGGAAGTTCACTTACATTGTTATATGTAGGTGAATTTTTAATTTGGATAAAATATCTTTTTAACATAGCAAAAACATTGTTCTGATGACAAGTTTGACTTTATTCTAGTTACTGCATATGTGAATTCAGAGCTGCTGCTTTGATGAGATTTTATGTGCTTTACTGAGTCAAACTGTACTGAGCCAAACAGTATCATTCTAGAAACTGAATTGCTGCCTCTTCACTGCCAAGAAGTTTCTCCTAGCAAGACACTTGTAACATGAGATCAATATAATTCATTTCTCAGGGCTCTTCTGGCTAACACAGTTTTGCAATTGCTATCTACGCTAAGTTTGCAACCAGAACTGTGGGTTGATACATTATTGCTGAATAAACCTCACTTAAGTGCAAAGAAAAACAGGATGAATGCTAGAACTGGGTCAGACTTCTCTGCTATAAATAAATATATAAATAAATATATGTACGCATGTATGTATAAATAAACTGCTGACACAGCACTGGAAAAAACTGCTGGAGAACTTTCATTGCTGCCAGCAATGTCATCATAAATCAAACAGATTCTCAGAAACAACCCTGTGGTTAACCTATGTTGGGAGATTGAACAATAGCCCATTGTTGCCAGCAGAGGATTATTTAATACCACTTGACTTCACCTTGCACACTTAGTGAACCAGACTTTATACCCATTTCATATTCTTGCTTAGTTTAAGACGAGAACAAAACCAGACCAGAATTCCATAAAAATCAAAACAAAACAGACACCAGCCAGTACGGGGGTAAACGCAGCCGTCTCTCACTGATGGCGAGCAGTTATCCGTCATGTTAAAGACAAGCGCTCAAACATCCTTGCACCAAATTTACTGCTAGAAAACCAGGAGCAGAGAGAAAAAGAGCGCCAGAAAAAAAGTTTAGTTCTGGAAGAGCTGCGCTTCTGAATATTCCTGCAGAAATACAGCTCACAGGGGACCGACCTGTGGCATGAGCAAAAGCAGGAGATGGCAGGAGCTTGCAGGGCAGCCTGGCGCGCGCGTCGCAGCACGGAGCGCTGCAAGGGGCTCGGTGCGGCTGCCTGCCCTGCAGCACCCGTCTCCAGCAGGAAACCCTCCTCAGCTGCCTGCAAACACATGCGAGAGCTGACGAAGCTCCCGAGTCCCTTGCCTAAAATTTCGCACGCTTCCCTCAGGACTTCGTCTTGCTAAAAGCAAGGTCCCACAAACACTCTGAAATTACTGGGGCTTTGCGCTGTTATTTTGGTGATGCTTTCCGAGTAGTAACTGAGAGCAAGAGATTTAGGATGCTCAGGACCACGGAAACATCAGGTTTTCTACTATTTGAAGCAACATATTGTAAATAGCCAAGTGTAGATAACTCTTGGGAGAGGGTGAGTGGGAGAAAAGATTAGTAAGCTAGTCATACACGACAGGACTGTTGGGAGATCTGGAACAGCTCCCAGAAGCTCCAGAATCTTTGTTTCAAGCTCAAATCACAGACTTAAAAATAACATGATAGAAATATAACAGAACAGAAACATAGAAATAACATAATAGAAAGCAATCATTTCTAACTTGCTGATATTAAGGGCTGACCGTACGCACACACAGAGAATTTGCAGACTCCGGCAAACAATGTGGAAAGATGGCCAAAAACATATTCCTAACATTTTATGTTCTTTGTGAAGGAATTCATTCTGTAAGTTACTGCAAGGAAAGAACAAAATAGTCAACTCTGAACATACTGCAGGGCTATGATGCCCTGCTCTTTCTCTATACAAGAAACCAGAGACTCCCTGGCAGTCTTCCAGAGGCAAAACAAAAAGAAGTTGTAAACTCTAACCAACCTGCCTTCCTATAACCTAACCACAGAGACTTATTTTCTGAAATTAAATCCTCTTGCCCTTCTGCTTCCTAAGGAAATAGGACCAACTTCTGGGAGAGCTTTAGACTTAAAGACTGGCATGACCCAAAACCAAGCTATCCTCCTCCTCTTCCCTACTCCTGGCTAACAAGGGCAGCATCAGGAAGCACCTGCAGAACCAGCCAGAATGGCTGGAGGGCAAAGCATCACCAGGAGCAGCGACAAGGAATGCACAAACAGAAGGAAGATGAGAAAAAAGATGCAAAATACTCCTTCACCCTGGGGAGAAATGCCCTCTCCTCAGGCTGAAGGAAAAAACAAAACAAAACCAAAACACCCCCACTGGGGAAATAGGAAAATTTTGACCCCAGCAATTTGCAGTCTCTTTCAATACTGTGCCTTAGAATACCTGATTAGCAATGGCAATAGCTAAGGCAGTCCAACTAACACATGCGTAAGAAGGGTTCATTTCTAATACTCCAATATTACTGCAATGAATCAGTAACAAAAATAAGCAAATAAAAGAAATAATTAAAGCATTTCCCCTCCCCCTTTTGTTTCTTTTAAATTCACTCCTGGGAAACCTTCCATGTTTATCCAAGAAAAGCAAAGCGCATTAGCAGGAGATATTCTTTCCCAGCCTCATCCCTTTTAGTATAGGTAGCCTAGATTTCACAGAAGAGTAGAAAATGGGAAAAGAAAGTTCCATAGTTAGCTTCTGATAGAAGAGTCTCTTTTGTACTTGCAGTCTGATATAATTACCAGTGCTTATTTTGTACGTGTTATTATTTTAAAAATGAATTCTGCCACTATCCCAAATTGTAGCCCACTTGAGCACAGTTCTTCTGACTCTCCAAATGCGTGCAGGAACCAGAGCAGCACAATCCCTTTCAGACGAGAGGTAGGAGCTGTTTTTTAAAGCAATGCTGGGTACCCACAGGGTCCGGAAACCAGGCCAAAAGGAGGTGAAAGGGGGAGCAACAGACCTAGATAATCCTATCTTGACTTTATTTTGTTTAGCAGCATAAATGATGGACACTATATTCTGTGCCAATTTTTATTAGGCAATTCCTCTGGAATAAGTCATGGGGTAAGAATAAAGTAGACAAGAATAATGGAAAAGTTGAGAGGAAGAACAGAAGAAGGATAGAATAAAAACAAGAGTAAGCTGACCACTATGATACCACATAAAAGGCTTTAAACTGTTTTTAATGAAGAGTTACCATTCCCAGCTCCTCCGAGTAACAGCAATCCAGCTACTGTAAACATACTAGTGCAGGATCAAAATCAATGCTATAGAAGTTCTTTTGACTGACCAAACACCTGGGTTCTGCCAAGACCCACTCCCCAAACACACAACCGCAATGTTTTAAATGCCTCAGGTTTTACATTTTTTCCCCCAGTAACTTCCTTGTTCTTAAACATCTATCTACAAAGAGAATACTATCAATCCAAAAGCAAATAATATGTTTCTTGTTGTGTTTCTCATCTTTCTTGTAAAAGTTTTCTTACGTACTAAGTGGAGCTTTTTGATTCTATGCCCAGATACCTACATTACAAAACACGAGACAAAATTGTAGGTGCACAGTGTGCCAAGAAAATCAACACAGCGGGGTTTGCCCAGGCTTTCTGAGAGAAATCATGCGTACTGCGTGGCTATTATGATTTAAAATAGCTGGGCCTCCAAAGTCAGAACACTACTGTAGTAGAGTGCAAGGTGCCTCCCAACGTGGGCAGCGGCGAGCCAAGCGACCCACCTCCAGAGCGGGATGAAAGCACAGCTTGGGTTTCGGCTCGACACGTCTCCCTCACGGCTTTGTTTTGGTACAAAACAAAATCACGATGAAATGAAAGATAGCCTAAAAGGAGGATGGAAATAAACCAAGTAATTTAATATAGTCCTCGTCATTACTTACTACGTAGCAGAAAGTCCTTAGCTCCAAAGAAAAGGGGGATTTTCTGTGGTAGAGCAGAAGAAAATATGATTTGGTATACTAAAGAGCTTCTTTCCCTTCTGGGTTTCAAATACTGACAAGAAAGATTTATCATTCCCCAAGGTCAATCTTTACTAGATATATAAATAAAAGAAAAGAAAGCAGACTGTATGTACACAAACACCCATGCCTTTCTAGGCAGAGCCCCTTGCTTCTACTTGTATCGCTGGATTCTGCCTCCAGGAACCCAGAGAATCAGGACAGCACCCAAACAGCTTCTGAAGATACATACAGGCAAGGCTATTCCAGGAGGGATGGAAATTCTCCTTCCCTGGACACAGAGCACGAAGAGATGACCTATACTCCATGAGTTACTATTATAGTTTGACCTGATTTAAACCTCATCTTTGACATCTTTCTTACTACGTGTCTAAGTCAATACTCAAGCCTGTTCTCAAAGTGAATAGAGAAGAAAACTTAGGCTACTCTCCACATCACCTTCAGTTTGTCTTAGCTTTCTTAGATGATTTCAATGAGATTTCTAACTGTTTCTTAAATTAATGGTTACTATATTCTTCCAAGGGATTCCTAGTTCTTCTACAAAAACACTGGAATTGTTCGTACACTTTTCCATCAGTAGCTTAGAGAAAAAGTGTTTCTGAATATGAACAGTATGAATCCTACTTCATAGATCTCAATCCACTCTGAAGAAATCCTTGTACATTTTAGTAATATGGACGAGCTCATCTGAATTACTCAAAATACTAACTTTACTTTGAATTAAAGAGAGATTTCTAAGAATTTAAATCAAGATTGTTTTTGATAGAAAGTTATCTATCCTTTTCAAAGGGTGTTTCTACCCAGGTATATAATTTCTTCCAGAAAAGACAGTAATCAAACACCTCACACAAGATTTCTGAAAACAGTACTTTTGTGTGCAGGACATTTTTCTGGACTTGCATTTGAATAAATATACTTCTAATAATTCATTTTGGTAATACAATTTCCTTCTTTCTTCTTTCTCACTGCAATCACATTACAAAAACAGATGAATTAACAGTTTTTCGAACAATTTCTTAAATTCCTTCCTGTTATGTGCTACTAGCTAGTTACTAACCACTACTTATTTGTCTAAATATTTTTTAAGATTTAACATAGAACATATTTATATTCTATTTACATTGCTTTTATTTTTATTTAAGAGGGTAGTCATCTATAATGCCCAGATCTCTGGGCTACAAACTATTTGTCAGTGACAATATACAAATTCCAACACCACTATAAGCTGAGAGTGGGAGAGTCAAGTGGGAGCTGGATTAATTCCATCTCATAACCCTGTTTCAGCACTGCAGAGACATAATTCTCAGAGATCTTACACCTTTCCCATGTGCTGCCATGCCTCCTCCTTATATATTCTTAAGATAAACCAATCCACTTCTCTATAAGCTTTTCTGCACCATTCAGTTAAACACTCATTTGCTGCAATTATTAATTTGCACAAGTTTCTCTCAGGAAGTGTATGGGTGGGGAATTTAAGCTTGGAAAAATTAAGGTCAAGTGCCTGTTCATGTGGGGTGACCCTGAGAGATCAAATTAAATTTGCACAGGCAATTTTAAATCTTTAAGGGCTTCACTTCCCAGTATAAATCTCATTCCTTGAAGATGTAGCCCTTTGAATATAACATAAATCTAACAGTCAGTGGTGTAAATTAGGTCTCATGTCCTGGTTTAATTATACCTACAGATAAACCATACAATAAAATCACAACTGTAGTCTGCTGCTTTCCTCATTTTCTCTCACAGCTCTTTCCACCAGCAGTGGAAAGCAAAGCAGCCAATCCTTTAGCCATCAAAACCAATGAAGCATCTGCAAACAGCAGCTACGCATGTGCATTGAGCGGGCTCAGGTTTTTATCACAGCAGCCATCTCGGGACTCAGTGACAGATGGCCTGTGCTCTTCCCTGATAACAAAAATCAAAGGGAGAGGAGAAAAAAATACATTTGTTTTGGGCTTAGCCCAAACAATAAGTACCATGTTGAGCTCTCTGGAATTACCACAACTACTTGTTACCAAAAAGTCCCATCCCAAGTCCAAGAGAAAGAAGTTCTTGTTCTGTTTCAAGTCTGATGCAATGGTCCATTCCTTAGCCAAACTGATTTTTCATTGAAATCTTACACAGAGTGCACAGAAAACACTACTGCTACAAAAACGCTGCTAAAGAGTTTTGGCTGTGTCTCTGTGGGATGGGCTGGCTGATCTCAAAACTTGGCCAAAACTCCCCAACACAACATGAAGCAAACACAAAGGTAGATGAATTGGTGATTACAGCTCAGTCAACTGGGTAGAATAGAGTTTCTCTACTTGAGAAGTAAAAAAAATTACTTGTAACCATTTCCCTTCTAAGGTATTTTCTTACGGAACTCCTCAGGTTGAACTTCTCTAGAAACTCTGGGATAGGAGAAGAAAGGCTTCTTTTAATATGCTTATGACTATAGCATGCAATCAAGGATATCATGGGTGAAACAACTGGAAGTCTTCCAGAAAACTTCAGCTCTGATGAAGCAAGAACTCCTTTTCCATTCAAACTGATGTCTTGAATTATTTTATTCTCTCTTTTTATATATTAAAAATAAAAAGTTTTGGCAAGCTTTTCAAAATAGCTTTGGCAAGCTAGACCTTGGCCAGCCAACCAAATCAGGTCTCTTTGCTGATAACATTAACTTGAGCAACCCAGCTAATACTCACAGATTCAGTGAGCCCATGACCACAAAAAATGGGAAGTTGTGACAACTGGAGACACCTTGAAAAAGTCTGCACAAAGCTCAAGGTAACAGGAGGAAGCTGCACTTGAGTGGCGGTTGCAGCATGAAACACTGAAACAGAAGTTTCCAAGGACGGTCTCGAGACCTACCCAGGCAAGGCAAACAGCCAACCTGTGCTTGGGTTGGCACAGTCAAAGCTTTGAGGGCATACCCACTTGTACAAACACACATGCATTTGTAAATTTAACTTCTATTTTCAAAAAAAAAAAAATTTGTAGGAAAACATTTTAGAATATTTATATGGCTGCACACATTTTCAGTTTGGAAACAAGATGTATTTATTCACTGTTTTTGCAGGGCTGGACAAAGCCCTGTATTTATTAGGTGTAGTCTCTGACAAAGCCTTTTGTGTTGTTAATCACACCAACTTCCTTGATATATTAAGCCTATTAGGACTTAATTAGGTAAAGATGTACATGCTAAGTGTACACCTTCTATCTGTCTAATAGAAACCAAGTGGTAATTTAAGTGGAGTCATCTGTTTAAAAGGGAGAGAAAGAAACTGAACCAAACCCAAGACCAACAGATGTTGTAGGAGGGTCAATGACTAGCAGTGCTAGATCCAAGACTTTTAAAATAGAAACTTATAGGAATATCTGAACTCACTTGAATATTTCTCTCTTCTTAAATATGTAAATATAGCATTTAATATCATCTGTTTTCTTTTCAATATTACATGTATAATTACTTATATGAAGGACCATTTCTGTGTTATGTAAGCACGTCCACTCCACCCCAAATTGAGGCTTCTTGGTCTAGGGAACGATGTTAGCAGTTTGACTGTTAGATGATTTAAAATCAACTGTCTAAAATAGTCCCAGTGCATTTATATTGGCTGGGACAAGTTGCCTTATGTGTTTTTATATGCTGTTCTCAAGTACTGGATGGTTTTTAATATTAATGGCATATGATTATGTTGAACACCACGCTGGCCAATGTAACTATGCCAGACTAGAGAGGCTTTTAAACAATAACAAAAAGGAGTGCTGATTTGTGGTTAAGCTCCCAACTACAGTATAAGTTGAATTCCTGACAGATGCCACCGTGATACCCTGGACAAGTCCCTTCTTGTGCCTCAGCTGTAGAACAGGGTAACTTCTTTTTTCCTTTCTACCCTTCCTCCATTTTGTGTATTCCAGTCTGCAAGAGCAACAACTCTCACATGCAGGGACCACAGTGAAGGTACCTCAAAGGGGGGGACCTAAAGGGAGGCAGCTGCTCGGCCAACGATGCCTGGGGCACGCGCTGGCAGTCACATTGCATCAGGCTGGGCTGCAGCTGGATGATCACTACTGTGGGATGAGTGGGGCACTTAGAGGCAGATCCCATCTTCCCTCTGACTCCCATGGCCCCGAATAGAGTCACAAAGAGAAGGCTCCCTGCTCCTGTTTCTCTTGCTGTGATTTCAGCAGCCCAGGAACCCTTGTGTTTTGACATGTCTTCAGAGGGGGAGAAGGAAGGCTGATGGAAGGCACGGTCTTTGGGTCTCAGTAGGAGAGGGAGTCAGCACTCATTTAGTCTCAAACTTCTCCAACAGCTGAAAAGATTCCAAGGTGAAAAGATTCCTTTCAACTCCAGTGCACTCTTCCTCCCTGGTACTCTACTTCAAATGGAAGTAAAATATTTTAATTTCAGTGAGATCACTCTAGCAGCAGATCTCTGACAAGGAACAACTTCACCTTCGATGCACCTAACTTCAGTGCAGTACAGAAATTAAACATTTATCTTAGAAAGTTTTCTGGTTGCTTTTGGTACACACACTCATGTAAAAGAAAAAGCAAAGATGATGGTGTAACAGCCATTTCCCTCACTTAAATAAAAATCAAATAAAGCCAAATAAAAATCTTTTGAGTAGCACTTTGTGCACATGTTATTCACTTAAATGCCTTTTCCGTGATCCGTTCTACAGGGCAGATATCTCCATACAGCTGTTCTCTATCCTCTCGCTGCTCATTCACTGGGCATTTCCATTCACCACCAAACGCAAACAGTCTGTGCACAAGGACGATGCAGCCCGAGTTTCAAATTTTGCTTTCATCGTGGATTTATCTTTGAAATGCCAGACAAAACAGGCTTTATGTGTTTTAATAAAAGATCAGGTCATCTCAGTTTGCAGACCTTACATCCACCTGCATACCTGCTCACATATAAACAAAACAGCTTGATCTCAGGAGCGGCAACTAATCCGAAGACCATATAACAAATTAGATAACCAGCTGACAAAGCAATATGTCATTCTACATTTTGTTCTAAGTAACTAGATTTTACAGATTATATGGCATGTCACCTAAAATTCCCCAAAGATTTCTGCTCTTAATAAGCAAGTAGACAGTTATGCAGATACCAAGCATGCAAATATTGCCAATACTAAGAACTCATTATTCAGACTTTATTCATTTCCCAAGTAGTGAAGAAATCAATGAGATTTTAAAAAAATCAATATTATATATACACACACACACATTTATAAACTCTCTGTCTAACCTGAGGTAAAATCACTAGCAATTTGCTGAAACAGGAAGCCTCTCTGCTAAAATTTCATTTTTGCCTCTACTTTTAATAGCCTACTGAGAGGGGTATTACATGATGCAAGTGCCTGAGTAATCAGAATTTGATTAGTCGCTGCTTGTGAGATCAACTAGGGCAACTGTTTGCTAACTTGAACTATCTTAAACTGCTCTGGGGAAGGGGAGTTTAAGCTTAATATTCCTTACTGCTTTATTTTCCAGGCCTGAGAAAGTGTATACACTCAATTCCTGCAAGAGAGGCGAGGAACTCTCACCCATCAAGCTGCAGTAACTCCCCTGCTGGAGAGCACGATCTCTAGAGGTCCCTTCCAAGCTCAACCCTTCTGTGATTCTGTGTGTGTTCAGATGCTAGATTTGTTTTTTGATATAATTCCATTTCCTGTGATCCAAGAGCGGATACTTCAGAAACAGACCACAAAATACCATGATAGCTTGTAACGCTGCTCTGTAGGCCAGATGTAGCTATGTCAAAGCCACCGTGCCTACATAATATCCTACAGCTTGTACAGAACTCAACGCAGAGGATGTTGAACAATTTTAACAATGTACATATACATAAACTCACGTTTGCCGAGCGAGCAAACTTACCATTGACAACTGTTTATAAAGTATCTGCTAAACTGGAGTTTCTATCTAGGCATCTTGCTTAATTCTCCTCAAGTTAGCCTCTCCCTACCATTCTGCCTCACGTCTCTCGATTTGTTTACACACTGGCTGCTGCAGCGCCCTGCAGCAATGAATCCTACCATGATTTGCTGGTTTCATTTTTAGTTTCTATATCTGATGATTTTGTTTCACTGCAGCTGGGGAGATGAGTGACACAATCCACTGGAAATTAAATGCTGCAGCTTTTGTGTGTTTGCCCACTGTAATATTATCATCTTTGCAGTGAAAAATGCTATTAACATTTTAAGGCTGCTTAATGATCTAGATTGATGAAGGATATGCCTAGTTTTAGTCCAATTTACAGAAAATGGGCATTCTCCATCATGGAGTCCAGCATCAAATTGCTTCCATATGCTTGTACTACAGCATCTGGAAAAAGACTGAGGATTAAATTAATAGGGATACTTAATCTTCTATATGCCCCTCTTAATATTCCTCCCCATACCTCAGACTATTACTGTGCGAGGTTACAAGTACAATGTGCAAGATTAGTAACTAGTTCATGGTGAGTTTTTTGATTTTTATTGATTTTATATATGCTTTAAAATCCTCCAGGCTGTCTTTTCCAATTTAGGAATCATAGAAGGTTCTAACCATGGTTTCCATCCTTGACCAGAAAGTCAGAAGATGTTTGTCAGTCTTTTAACATCAAGTTTTCAACATCATTATTCAATTAAAAATGAAGCCAATGTTTCTGTCTCTACTATGTACCAATGTGGAAGAATGCTATTATCACTCAGTTCCTCTTCTAAAAGTCTGCCTTTCGGGGTACATTAATTCTTATGCTACACCAGCAAGCGCAGGAACTGCTTCCATAGACTACAGAATGTCATAAAGATGAGAGAGAAAAGAAAAACAAAGGCACTAAGGAGTGATCATATGTTAAATAAGGCAGATTTTTAAAATAAAATTGGAAACTTGAATTCTCTTTAGGCAAAAGAGTGCTCAACATGAAAGCCAGTATCTGTTAGCCTGAAAAGTAGTAGTTGAAATAACACTTTTCTAATTAAAATGAAAAACCACCTGTTTTCAGAATACTCATTTCTTCCAAAGGAACATTTTAACAATTACAACCATTTGCAAAGTATATATGAGAATAGGAAGAGTTAGAACCCAGTTACCAACTAATGTTTCAATCAAAAATCCCACTGCACAGAAGCCCTTCCCGTGACATTCCCACTGGACTCGCACTGTCCTCAAGCAGATTCTAGGAGGGGGTTCACAACTGCACAAGAGCATAAGCAAGTCCCTGTGAAACGCGGGGCAAAAGAGAGGCACTAAATGACAGTATCAATGATGTTATTCAGGTTGCATACGGATATCTCAAGAGCAGCTCGGCTGATCTAAATTAGGAAGAACAACGGCTCAAAGACCAGCAATACAAGCAGCTTCCAGCTCCTCTAAATCCCTTTCCCCTCTCTCTGGCTACTTTACACACACTGCAGCCTTTTCATACCCTGCCATCGCAGCCAGAGACAGAGCATCCAGCAATGAGACACACACAAGCACAGACTCCAATGGCCACTTATAGTGA
This sequence comes from Crypturellus tataupa, assembly GCA_034781795.1. Taxonomy (NCBI): domain Eukaryota; kingdom Metazoa; phylum Chordata; class Aves; order Tinamiformes; family Tinamidae; genus Crypturellus; species Crypturellus tataupa. The sequence goes on along the minus strand of JAWLRI010000355.1, from coordinate 1,391,031 downwards.
CAGAAGGGCTGTGATACAAGTAACACATCCATGTTCCTAAGCAAAAGCGTGTCACATCAGCCAAAAGAAAGAAAACCCTCTCAAAAGCACACAGCTGTGATAGAGCTTAGTGCTTTTGCCGGCCCTGATGGAGCGAGGCTGGAATGTTGGATCCCTGCGACTCCGGCATGTTTTGATTAAAAGGCTGGCTTCAAAGCTGACTAAGTCAAAGGAGAGACTCTGATCAACTTTAACGGGCTCTGGAGCAGGTCCTAAATCTTCCTGCATTGGATGCACTGGGAGTTCTTTATTAGAAATGGCATGATTACAGTTTAACTTGTGATACAGTAAAGCATCAGATTTAATAACAGAGGAATTACACACGAGGAGAGCAGAAACAGAACAGAGCAAACTGACCAAACAGATAAACCTCCTAACCCTCCTTAGGATAAACCTCCTAGGCAGGAAACCAAAAGAGAAATCAGGCCCATGAAGAAAAAAAAATTGGAAAAGTCATGAATTTGCTGTTTTTCAGTTCTCAATGTGAGGAAAAAGTTACATGCTTAAGAAAATGATGAGTAGAGACAAGATGAGGACTGGATGTTAACATTTAATTGCACTTAAGTGTTTTAATTTGCACTAATTATGAAGGGAAGATCCTTAAGCTACAAAAACACCCACATACGTACATGGGCCCACAAAGTGTTTGCAAGCCGGTTTTGCATCTGCGTTTAGGAAGTCAGCGCTGCTACACAAAATCCTCCTGCTACAAATAATTGCATCTCAAAAAAAAAAAAAAAAAAAAAAAAAAAAAAAAAAGTGGAACAAAAAATGATAGAAACAACCACAAAAAATTTTAGCCTCTCTGAATTTTACACATGCAAACCATAATAACCAGAGCTCAGATTCAGCAAAGGTTATGGGTGATGCCCTTAGTATTAGAACTATTCGCTTAAAGAGTGATCAAGTTGATCACTAGTTGATCAAAACCAAACAGCAGCAGCAAGAAAGAGCAACAACAGTGACCATTACTAACTGGACCTAGACATACCACACTCCACTCTGGCCAGCCAGACCCTATTTAACAGGGTTCTGAGCAAACCTGTTTCTAATGTGAGTATGAACAGTGGCAATATTTGTTGCAGCTGCTACACAAAATGATTTAGCCTGAAGAAAACGTGACACCACTTATATAAGCGTGGCAAAACATGTCTCCACCTTTTTGGAAAGTCACCACAGATAAAGCCTTTGAACTTTTCTCTCCTTTAAAGTTTTGTAAATGTATCACACATCATATACATATCATATCATATACAGTTTTACTGAATATGGGATCTATACATTTGACAATCAAAGACATGTAGGTGGAAAAGAGAAAAAACACCAGATTACCACAGCCAGAAGTTAAAAGAACAACTGCATACTTGCCCAAACAAGAGAGCTCCCTTCAGCCTTTGCTTTTCAAGAGCAGCTCTGATAGCTAGTGGGTAACTTGAGAAGTACAGTACGATCTATTTTAGGGTAGATGTTTTTACACATTTTTTTAAAAAAAATATTTTAGAAAGTGGTCTAAGCTGTTTGCAAACTAAATATAGAAAAGTAAAACAATTCCCTGTTCAGTGCTGCACAGCACGCTTGAATTTCTGCATTTTGTTCTCGAGCACTACTCAGAGTGCAAGGGATCATATTTTCAAATACAAGCATGCAAAATGTGCATATACTTGGAATAAACATTGTTTTGGGGAATTGTTAGGTTCACATTAAAGGGTGTCATATGTCTCACTACTATGCAACTTCTGTTTAAACACAGATATTTCCATTTAAGTCTCTGCAGCTTCAAATTTAGCAGTAGATAATATTACTTCTAATGTTCCATAGCATTAAAAAAAAAAATGTTAGTGATGACCTTGCTAATACTAATATCTACACTTAATGGTGGCCAGGTACGAGTATAGATCTGAGTACAGAGAGGGGGCACCCAAAAATTGCTTGGGTTGGCTGTAACTGTTGCCCTCCCTGTACATTTCTGATGACTTGCTACAATGCCCATTTCAAAGCCTGAATACCTTGCAAGGGAAGCCAGGCAACAAGCTCACGTGATGAGCAGAAAAGCACAAGCTGGGCCTGTTATGCGCAATGTAATTATCAGCTGAAGAAGAACAGGTTAATTTAGTAGCCTAAATTATATAGTCACTATAGTCAAGATAAAACTTCAAGCAATGAGAAGAGGAGACGTGGCCAGCGTCAGCCCTCGCGCCCGGCGCGGACTCGCTCTGGGCTGGAGCTCCTGAGCGCATCCCGCTTGGAACCAGGGGATCCCGCGGGATCCCACGCACGGATCAGCAGCTGTGCCTCTTCGGGAAACTGCTTTTGATTTCCAGCTTGGGAGCAAGCCAGCAGCGGCCAGGTTTCTTGAGGGTAACCCGAATAGCCACTCGCAGATGTTTCGGGCGCGATCCCCGACTGCACGGGGATTCTTCTTATTCAGCTGTAGCAGGTTCTGCAGGTTCCAGTTCTGCTGATAAAACCATCTTCTCAATTACACGTTAAAATGAAAAAACGCCTAGGAAGGATTTTTTGTTGTTGTTGCTGAAACCTTAATCAAATTAAACAATATTTTATTAGTGGTGAAAGCCCTTCATGTAGCATGAGCTTAGAGGAAGAAGGGAAAAAAAAAAAAAGTGTCCAACAGAGCACAGAACCCTAACTTCGGCCATCATCTGCGCAAAAATGCCATTTCACCATTGTCAGTGTGCTGTCAGGAATACCACCCGTTTGCCTGCTCCAAAGGAATTGCTCTATTTTTAGCCTTTCGGCTACTTTCAGATAAAATTCTTGCAGATAGGACTAGCTATATGGGTCAGATAACATACAAACCTGAAACCACAGATGAGCTCATGCAACGACAAAGAAAGAAGGGCTTGTTACTTAAAACAAAGCTAAAATTTAACCCAGATACACTAAAATGAAACAGGGTGTTTTACAGACTCATTACAAGACATAAAACAATGGCCACTATAAATTCATGGTGTACTCATTTGTAAGGATGTAACCAAAGTAAATAATAACCAAAAGTAACCAAAGTAGATTATGTCCAAGCCAGAACAACACTTAAGTTTTTCCAGGTTCATTTGAGATTTTACAAACAGCACCGAGAATCTATTTTAACTTGAGATTTATTTGTTCAAAATGGAGGGTCGTTGCCCTTTGTCAGCACTCACTAGACATTTTGTCACATTCCACACTTTTAGTTGACATTGAGAAGATGAAATTTTAGAAAACATAAACCAAACTTTTTAGAAAGACCTTCTTTTTGTAAGTACGCTTACTGCAGTTCTCGGTGAGCACTGCACAGTGATGCCTCTTTGGGCAAAACGCACTAGACTTTTCTATTTTCTGCTCGACTCCCCCTTAGCGTAACCCTACAAAGACAGGAAGACAGCTGCTCCCTGCTATTTATTGCCACTAAATAGAAGTTTATCTTATGTATTGCAGCAAAATGTGTAAGGAACAAATATATCACAGACAAAATCAACAGAGGTTGGGGAGTTCAGTCTGAATGTCCTCCCTATTCCTTTCAGCTTGCAGAACGGGGTTGGATATTTCTTCAGAACAAACCCTTGTGCAAGGCTACCACATGCAAGGTTTCCACTTGTGCATAAAACATACTATGAAAGCTACTTTCCCCCCAAACTCTGACTGTTCACTACTGAATTAACAGATAGGACACATAAGTGAAAATAACTTTAAACCTCATGAAATTCTTTACTCCTCCCCAACCACCATCAACAAATCATGATGAAAGATCACAAATAATCCCACCCATTTCTCTCCCTCTCTCTTTAACACCAACATACGCAAACCCGTATTTCTTGGTAATTTCATAGCTTCTGCCTGTCATCTAATTTTACAAGCACGGCTAGCAGTGAAATAAAAGGGTTACAGAGAATTTAACTGTTAATTTGCAATTATAGAACAAATCTGATTTTTTTCTGGCTTCGTGTCACTTGATATGAAAAACTCCATTTGCCATCAAGAATGAAAACCAAGACAGAGCAAGATTTTCTCTCATTCTCTCTATGGAATTGTAGGTGGAGTTACACAAACAACAGAACAATGATCAAAGGGAAATCCTGTGACTGCAATACACTCAAGTATTAAAGGCATAGAGTCTTTTATCTATTGTGGAGGAAAGAAGGAGAGCATTGAGACATGTGTAATATATACAAACAAGAATCAAAACCCAAAACCCAAAGGAATACCAAGAGAGACTGAAATCAAGCCTGCTTTTTCATATTTTGTTAAAAAGACAACAAAGAACCAAAAAATGCAACCCATACCAAAATCACCTCCATCACCTGAAAGAACCAGGCGTCCAACTCTGTTTTAAGCCATATTTTTCCCCCATCCCATGAAATGAGCACTGTTCAGGAACACACCAGCTCCTCATTCAGGGCCAGCCCAACTGAAGCCTACCTTGTCTTCCACTCTGCTCAACCTGGCACCAACCGTGTTATTCCCTCGGTCTTTGCTTTTTTCTGTGCAACAAGAAACATTTGCAAATTAATATATGGTGTTATAACAAAATAGCAGTAAGCCACAACAGGGTGTGTTTAACAAGCCCACCAACGCAGTGTAACTGAACACCTTTGCCAGGCTTGTAGTTTTATTTCCTAAAAGCAGCTTTTTGTTTCTTTTTATAGCATTCGCCCAAGCCATGGCTTTTAATAGCCCTTAGGTTTAAGGCACTTTCAACCTTAATTTTATGCTTTAACATGGAAGAACAAAACAGTTCCCAGTTTAGTTAATGCTTTAATTGCAGTTTAAAAACAATCTGGCGCTGTGCAAAAGGTTCCACAGCCAACCTGAACAATGTGCTTGTATAATGTTTTATCTTCTTTTCCTACAAATTATATAGAAACTCAGGCCTGAAATAACATTAACAGCGTTTTGAATAGCCAGCCTTGTCTCAAATCAACCTTAGTACCTTGTGCTCTTTTCAAAGCTATCACTGCTGCGTGAATATAACTGATTGCATAGAAACTCTGCAACAATAACATGCCATCTTACAGAAAAAATACTGCATCTCGGAGAGATTAGAGTCAATATTTTAAAAACTGAAAGTAGGTACTTAAATATGTAAATAAAAATAGTCCTATTTTATGTTGATGATGTTGATGTATGATAGGCTGTTACTGTTGATGCCTAAGCTTCAGACCACGACAGGTTAGAAATGATGAAAATTTGGCAACAAAATAAGAAGTATTTACAAATATTTTTCACTAATTATATCTTAATTGGGTTAACTTTAGACACATCCCTTATATTCAGTTTTGAGATCCATGCTTCAGGTCTTACTAACTGATGATTAAAACAGACATAGAGGTAAAGAGTATCAGTTCCATGGAGGCTACCACAGAAAACCCCACATTATTACAGGACTGTGCAAGGAAAAAGAAGGGGCAGTATGTTTAGCAGGTATTCATGCTGCTCTCCATCACAATTTTAGCATTATTGCTCTCAACTTTGTATTTTGTATTTTGTATTTGCTGTAGTGTTACAGCAGTAGGGTGTAAGTTGATTTACCTGAGACAGAGATAAAAAGAGATGGCTTCCCTATAGATTGATCCAACCTGTAAACAAATGAAAAGCAAGAGACATTGTTAGCTTTGATCAGTCTGAAATAACATCCTTCCTTTCTCTAGCTGGAAGTATGGGGTTGCTTCACAAAAGTGAAGTGAAGTTTGAGTAGTTCTGCTTAGTAGTCTAAGTGAAATAGCCACGTTGGACTAAGAATGGCAGGAAATTAAAAAATGCTAACAAAAAAAAGCATCAGACATAGACCTTTAGGTTTTTTAATGACTTCTGACTTGCCACCACTCACGCTCTGTTTACACTCGTAGTGCGATGCTACCAGCGTGGGCGCTCTGTTTTAGCCATGCACAGCACCCTACCCCATAAGGAGGTTACGGGCTATGGTCAGTGTGCACTAAGGCAATCTAAATAGATAAAAGAAAAACAGTAGGTCCTGATTCCCAGAAGTTTAAGACCTCTCCCTCTTCCATCCTCTCTAAATAGAAACCTTTACCTCAATCCCATATTTAAAGTCAGTAACTTTGTACAACGTTACCAAAACACTGCTTTCAACACTATCAGATTTTGATGCACAGCCTTAAATTGCTGCCTTTTTACTACTGTCCATCTGCCGGCGCTCACAGATAGGGACATGGGGCGTCACTGTCCTACCTCCTCTGCAGCTCCTTGATTCGCACCATCAGGTTGAGGTGGCCCTGAGAATACTGCTCAATGACATCTCGCACATCGTAAGGCTTTCTAGCTTGCTGTGAAACAAAACACAGAAACGTGCCGTTGAGCCACAAGAACACAGCAATGAGCCACGTCCATACAGAGTAAATGGTAAGCTTTTTTGTAACCTGTTTACCAAAACACAATATAAGCATTTGAAATACTTCATATATTGCTTGTAGAATAATGATGATGGCCTTGATTTGATTCTCCCTTTTTGGTAACACAGGTCTACCATATGCTTTTCAAGAGATTATCAGCAGAATTTGAGGTCAAAGAAAAAAGTTTGTGGTGATTCTAGTTTCTTGTAGAAATAAGTTCTATATTCATAGGCCATTGGCCAGGAAAGCGCTGTATTTTGCCTGCAAATGTCTTTATTCTGAGTCAGTAACAAGAAGGCCTTAGTCTTTAGTTCAACTCTTAATGTAAGAAGCTTAAACCAGAGCCCAGGTTGAAGGTGCATGATTGATTTCCTTTTCTAGAAAGACTGGCTCCACATTCAAATCTACTTGGAAATTCTGGCAAAATCCTGGTGCTGGAAACAACTGGGGAAAAAGTCCTATACCTGTAATTTGCAAAATTCTGGATGTAATAATAAAAAAAGAAGCATCTCTCCTTAGAAAAGAAGTATTTTATAACTGATAAAGGCCTGCAGCCTGAGGAGGCAGGCACAGCATTACCCTCGGTAGGTGGGTTCATTTCAAATATGAGCTTTTCCTCATAACAAGATAGATCTCCTTTTCAAGCTTGTTTGTCATGTAACATTTTCTATTCAACTACATATGGCCCTTTACTATTTGCACAAAAGCGAGAATTAAATCAATGTGATATCCCTGGAATTTGGCAATTCTGGCAGAGTCAGATACTTGAACGCTCTGATTTAAAACGCATTTACCTTCATAGTTTGGATTCAGCCCATTGCTGAAGACCAATCTATGTGAATCTTGCAGCCTCCAGTACAACCCAGAAGCTAATAAAGTACAATAAATTTGGTCATGGACATCTGTAATGTATTAATGCTCTGAGAGACATTGGAGAAATGCTTATACTGGATGCATTTAAAGCATTTCTTCCAAAAATTAGCATGCTTTCAGAAAGCGATACTCATCACCTGGTTTTGCACTTCTGCAAGTCAGCTCTCATTCCGAGAGAACAGTTGCAGCTCCGCAAGCGTTCATAGCTCACCCTGCTCTCACTTAGAGATGAGGCATTTAAATGACCAGAAAAGCAATTTAGTAGAAATAATTATACTGGGCTTCATCCTGCACTCCTCATGCTCTGATGCAGGTGTCTGATAATAGTCAAGGGATGACTACTGAAGAAATAAATAGCAAAACCAATGAAACCTTTCCCTAACTTAATTCATCTCTCAGCTAATTAACCAATAGTCACAGGAAAAACAAAAAACAAACACACCTTAAATGAGCTTGAATTTCCCTCATTTTCCTCACTGCACACAAAAACACAGTTCGCAAAGCCCCCAAAGCCAATGACAAACATTAAATATGTGCACAGCTGCCTATTGCTCCCTAGTAGTTGCATGCACAGACAACTCTCCAAGAGTTAGACCAAGGACAGGGAGATGGGAATCAACATGAGGGGAATTTCTGGGAAATGTAACCAAACAACAGCCAAATAAAATGGGTACAACAGCCTTTGATGCACAGGGCACTTTCAACTGCATTGTTTGCTAGAGCTCAGTGCTGAGATTATAGCTGATTACACACTGAATTTGTGATTCATACCCATGACAAATAATTACATGAGACGATGAATTATAAGGCCATAAATGCAGGAGTTTCCGGTGACATTGTTACAGAGTAGGCAACAGTTACTCATGTTGCAGGTGGAACCACAAGCTGTATTTTTAGTTTATGGTATGTATAGAATATTTGTCAATATGAAGAGCTCAACATAAAACAATTTAAAAAATCAAAAGAAAAATGATTTAACTCATCAAGAAGCAAAGAATGTACATGGAAAGAAAAAATATTTCAAAACCTTTCAAAATGACTCTAATGGGAAACCAGATCAAGTCTCTGGTCTTTGGATCTGTGTTGGATATCACAGTTACATCTATATGCCTAAGTCTTGAGAAATTTAGAAGCTTTCTTAATTGGAAGACAAATACTATTCACCCTTGAATTCGCCTAGGAAATAACCAAGTATGGTAATACGCCCTCTGAAACTCAGTTATAAGGTAAGTGAATTAGACTGTGCTGAAGACATCTGACCTAGTGTCCCTCCACATCCCTGGCATCCTCTCCGGTCAGAGCTGACTGACGGGCAATGCTTGTGTTGACTACCTGCAGGAGCAGCAGCTTTCCTCCACAGATGAAAACAATCCTACAGACTTTGCTTACAGGAGCATGAACACATCCATAAAAGTGGCATCCAGTCTCTATAATATTACGTTGGGTTCTTACATGGACATTCACATTAAGGACTGTATTCAAACCTACACTTTGAAATGGAGTATACATGTCTCTACTTCTTTTGAAGGGGAAATGATGGACATGTGTGATGTTTCACACAATTTCACACATCATTTTTCATGCCCTCTGAAATTTCTTTATATCCTTGCTTCATTTCTCTTTTAAAATATCTCTTATTTTCAAACATGAAGCCTGTGCATTCCCGCTGACATTAGTTCTCATGGTACCGTCACCATCTCCTATTGACTGATCTCTCACTCACTCACTCTCTTTCTCTCTCTCAAGAAAGAAGCCATCTACATAAAATTAGGCATACAGGTGTTCCCTGCAAGCACCTGGTATACTGTAAGATCCACGCTGAACTGAGACCTATTGTGGATAACTTTCCTCCTCTTTCCCTTCCTATGCATTCCCCCTCAGAAGCTCTGGAGGCATCTCCCAAAAAAAAAAAAAAAAAGAATTCTTTTGACTGCTGACCTTGCAACTGTTTATGTTGCAGCTATTTTTAAACAGAAACAAACCAATGGGCCACAGTTGAAATTACCTCAAGATTAACCTTTAAAAATGCATATGCTGCTTTACTTAAAGTAAAATAGACACTGCTGCGCTGACTGGTGGAAGCTATATAGTCATCACTTGGCACACATTTAAACATTTTAATTTCTTATGACTATTTATGTGCTCACAATAGAACAAAGTAGATTTACAACATCCACGCGAAGGAAGAATAATGATAGTGGTTATCTCCTAATTACGGGAGATAAAAAAAAAAAAGCACCTTATGGCTAGAATTTCACGGTGACTTTGTTCATTAACTTATGCAGGTGCTTTTGAAAACTGTACCTTCAGTGCTCTCTGAATTTTTCAACTCGGTTATAACCCCATGTTCAGAGATTAGGCTGAAGTATCGGGTATCTCCCTATAAATTCTCTCTGGAATATTCTGCTTCTGACAAACAGCTGCGTATTGGTATGCAGTAGTGACTTGTAGAGTACTTCTGCTTAATTCAAATTTTTAGTTCATTGTTTGCAGTTAATATCAATAGCTCAGGATGAAGCAAAACTGCTAGAAAGGACAAGAGACAACCTTGTTGAGGGATTTTGTAGATGGCCAGGAGCAGGCCTTTGGCAGATGAGAGAGTGTCGAGTACAACTGAGAAGCCAGATTAGCAAAGGGGATACCGAGTACCAACAAGTCTTAAGCATGAACTGAATAGTCCCATTCTCCTCAGTCAAATGCTTTTTCAGCTTCTATCAAGTCATCTGCCGCAGGGGAGTTTCATTTATTTGCCAGGTGGATAATGTTGCACAGAGCGTTCAGGCATTTTCCAAGCCTGTTTTTGACAAATCCCACTTGGGAGGTAGATATATAATGTGTAGAATTCTTGTCTCGAAGTAATTTAGTTAATACCATGGCAAATATTTTATGATCCAAATTTATGAGAGCAATGATTCAGTAATTACTGTGGACCAAAGGATCACAGCCGGGTTTTAGAATGAGAGTAAATTAAAGTTTAGTGTAACTGGCCACATTTGGCCTGTTTTTCACAAACTAGCAAAGGAGGTATCAGAGGAGTGGAACACATCTCCTCCCAGGTAACAGCTCCTGACCACCAGACGCTGAGGAGTTCTCTGAAAAGGATTGCAAAAATTATTTTCAAGTAGTCTGAACACTGCGTCTTTCTTCATTTTACTCTAATCAAAATAACAGGTGAAATTTTCCAGCAGGAACTTTCTGAAAGCGCTCCATCCAAGAAAATCTTCCCTGTCATGGAAGATTTAAGCCTAAGAGGCTACAGCATGAGCACATTAAACATAACTGAAAGAAATTCTTATAAGGCCAGTCAAGCTTAGCTACAAAACAGCTCACCAATTTTAAAGATTGAAAATAGACAACTGCTAAAGAATACAGGCAATTCTTCTAAATGTCACTGATGAACTGTGAGTCCAAGCTGCAAAGCAGCAAGCAAGCTTCTATCTTCAACTGAGAAAAACAATGCTCTCCCAGACCATTTATCATCAGCATCTTTTTGCTCCTAACCTCCATGCCCTTCAAATACTTCAGGGAAGGAGGACCCCAGGTCCTTTTCTTTGGCACAGTGTAGAGTAATAAACTTTCCTGTTCTTAATCTATTGCGAGTACTACTGCCAAGGTCATGTTTGAAAAGAGATACAGGCAGTTAAGCCAGTCTGTTTCTTTGCATTTTCAGTTGTGAAGCCTGTTCTCCAGGGACTGTCCCTTATTAATTCTTTTTAAGTAATATATTTCTTATTTATATATTCATCTGGTTTAAATCAATCCAAAGCCTGGCGACACTCTTAAAAAAAAAAAAATAGATTAATTACATTGATTTAAACACCACATTCTTAGAAAGTCTGAAAGAACAGATTCTTATTCAGACAATGCAGCAAAGTTAATCAGCCACTGTTAAATGCTTATGGTTTTGCAGCATCACAGCAAGGGGAACGAGACACAGGAAACTTGGAGCAGCAATGGTTTCGGGAGCAAAGGGAACTGAGGGTGAAGGAGCTCTTCTCCTACCTATGTAGGAGGAACAAGGGCCAAAGAAGTAGAGACCTTCCAACAAACTAACCAATTTTTATCCCTGCTTCTTATCAGGACTTCATTAACTTCCAGGAATAGATAGGAACGAGGCTGGGGTAGTATTTTGATCTCAATCCTCCTGACACAGCATGACAGGAACCTCAGCTCAGCCATGCGGGACTGTTTCGCATCGTGAGAGGGAGACTACGCTAACGGAAGGTGAGGGGTCAAGTTCATTTAGCAGACAATAACATTTTAATTCAGATGGCATTGCTGGATTCACTTATTCCCAGTATATCCACAGTTGACTAATCTGCTGCTAAACTACTACCCTATTCAAGCAGGGAGAGAATAGGGACATAGCTCACTATTATCAAAGTGGACTGTGTTGCTCTCCTATGAGGAACAACGGAGAATAAATGGGGTTATTTGGAAAAGGAGCTTTCTATTCACAACTCACCTGGAACTTCTTCTTTGCCACAAAATACTGCATCCTACGGATCACCTTAATTGCAGCACGGTGGTGTTCTCGCAGCCTGTGGGCAAGAAAGGGGAAGGTGAATGTGGTGCAAGAGCATCTCTACCCAGGCAATACAAACACCAGCCTTCAGCTGCTTCACTAACAAATGAACGTACCATGTGAGCAAAGCATACTATTACTGTGACCTCCCCCACCTCCCCAAACAGCTATGAAAATCTAGAGTTTTATCTGGTTTATGCTATAGTTGTATACATTTCACAAGAAAAAGTGGTGTCCGCATCAGCCTTTTCTAAGAGGAAGGTAAACTCTCTTACTCATCCTCCCTGCCTCTTTCCCCCCCCCAGAAAAACAAGACGTTAAGTTTCTGCATGTTACTTCCAAGCACAAACGTTACTCATAGCTTGTGTACGATGTTTCTTCACTTACAATAATTTATTTTTCAAAAATAATACAGAGATCAATTTAAAGATTTTTGAGTAGTTGTCTGCTAAGCAATGCAAATGATACTGTGGTAGCTGCATACAACATTTACATACATGTTTATTAAAATACCAAACCAAGTATTATAACCTATGCTGACCATTTATTCTACTTACTCAGTTACTATTCTTATCCCTTTTGAATGACCTATTGCACGTTTCCTTCATTTTACAAGAATGAACAGAGACAAATTTTTAGCTTTCATCTCAAGTAAGACTTCTCATGATGGCTTAGGGGAACCAGCAGTAAATGGGAGAGCTGGTCTTATTTATATTTCTAAATGTTTCATCCTTATAAATTGCTATTAATAACGCTGACACATAGCTATACTGAGGTGATACTAGGCAGCCTTTTCTGTCTACGTCAAATCTGCGAGTGTTCATACTCACTATGGGATGGAAAAAATCGTAACAAAATCCTTTACAACTTTGGGGTTTTGGTATGATATAGCACAGTACTACTCCATGCTCTTTAGTTAAAGAAACCTGAGTCTTCAGCCCATTCCTTCTGACAGTTTTCTCCCAACAAACACAAGTTTTTGCATGTGCAGGTGGGAGATGGATATCTGTCTTCTGAACAGGGCACTTAGCATAGCCAGTGCACTCCCTATCCCAGTTCATTCCTTCCAGAGGGAAAAATCACTTTCTCCAAAAATAATACCCAAACTCAACTAAAGCACACCCAAAAATAAGCCCTTCTCATTTTCTGCCTGTAAATACTGCCTCTGAAGTAGTTTCTTTTCTCTACAGAAGCTGCTCCAATTTAATACTGACAGAAAAAGATTATTTTCTCCAGATTCCCTGTAAAATATGATTGCTTTTCAAACTAATAACATGCAGCTTTTCAGCACAAGCCTATGGATCACTAAGGCTGTTAGCACATTTATATAAAATAAGCACCCCTCAGTAACGATGCACCATTCCCTGGATTCCCTAAGCAACTATTCCCCGCCCCATCGCCAGCAGGATTTCTATGGAAAGTCCCTTCCTTCTTGCTATCTCGTGGAAGTTTCCCCCAGAGACCCTGCCCACATCTTTACTCATGCAGGTCTGGTTGAAAGATCACGGTTCGTGTTGCGAGAATGGAAATTTGCTCCTTTTCTCTGGGACAGCTGCCTCTCTGGACTGATTCCCAGTGAATTGAGTTAGCTTAATGCTAGATAATGGTATTCTCATTTTGTGATTCCTTGGTGCATCATCTTGCTGCTAGGGACTAGGACAATTTCTACACAAATATTGGGAAAGCAAATGTTCCAGATTTTAAAATTTGGTTATAACCAAAAGGATAAATGTTGTTTAATTTGCTATTAAATATCAAAGGTGCAGAGTGCAACTTTCATGCACATATATTTTATCTATAATGTATATAAATACACACAAAAAAAAGTCCTATGAAAAGCAGGAATAAATTTCAATTGCCATAAAACTGCTCAGGGCATTTTGTTCTGTGTCTTATTTCCTCTAGTGTGTTCTTCACAGTCCATTATTTTTAAGTAAAATATTTTTCATGGAGACACACAGTCACTAGTAAAGTTCACCAAGTCCCTCAGTCTCTACCTAGATGAAGAGTCTCACCTATAAGCAAGACAACGGGATAATAAAAATTATATACAACAGCAACAATCCTATACCACCAAAATGACTTTCCAAGGCAGCTATTTTAAATAAACAATAAGAGATTTAAATACGAGCCAAGGTTATGATTAGTAGGTGTTCGATCTCTTTTGCAAATGGATAACAAATGCTTCAGGGCTTAGTCGTTAACAGACAACGTTTGTTCAGTCACTTGTGACATCCCTAGTGCCAGGGGTTGGACTGACTGCCTGGAATCTGCAGGAACACAGAGCCGTAACGGTTGGAGAAGTCCTATAAGATCATCAAGTCCAACCGTAAACCCTTCAACGCCATGCCTGCTAAACCTGGTGCTCCATCTACACATTTCTTGGACACTGCCAGGGCTGGTGACTTCCTTGGGCAGCCTGTTCTAATGCTTCACCACTCTTTCCATGTACATTTTTTTCTTAATACATAATCTGAACCTCCTCGGCACAACTTGAGGCCATTTCCTCTTGCCCTATCAGTGAGAATTTTGGACTGGCCCCCACCTCACTACAACCTCCTTCACGTAGTTGTAGAGAGTGACAAGGTCTCCCCTGAGCCTCACAGGGGGTTTATAACCCGAACAGCCCCCTGATGCACCCTCCCCCTCCTCACACAATTTTCACAAGTACTTTTAAGAGCTTGGAGGGGCATCGCACTGTTGAGTGCTCCCAGGAACAGGTATCTGCCTCCATGGGAGCAGGTCGAGGCGGGTGGCGGGGAGCGAGCGGACACGGCCTGCGGCACGTCACCCTGGGCAGGGCCGCGCTGCACCAGCAAGAGTACCTCCAGCACTGCACACATTACATGACGTGTCCAGGGAGCTTCAACCCTCGCCACCTCCTTTTAAACCTGCTGAAGGCGGAATGACATGGGCAGAGTTCACAGCAATTACCCTGAAGGGCTAAGGAGCGTCTTACAACCCATGGACAACACACAAATCAACCTAGTTCTAGGAGAGTTGATACTCACAAACCAAGCAGGCAACTAATTGAAGGTAAATTCAAGGAATTTCAAGAAATTCCTTTCTTTACGTATCTGCTATCATGTTTTGAGAAATCAAAATCCAAATATATAAGGTACTGACATATATGTTGAAGATCAACTTTTATGACAGAGTCTTTTTATTTACTCCCTATTAAAATAAACAGGTTGCCATATTTAGCCAGAAAAAGGCAGGATGTTCCAGATTTAAGGCTGACACACTACCCGTACCTCCTGCCATGTCACTTCATTGTTTACTTGTTTTTCACAGTAATACATGTAGGCTGTAGAATGGATCATCAACCTCAACTTGGAATTTCCCGCTTTTGGTAAATTTATCCACTCTCCCATGACATAAATGTTGGCATTCTGTAGAACACACTCCCTGACACTGTATTGCGCTAACAAACGGAAAACAATAACTAATTGAAAATATTTATTGTCCTTACAATGATAGCAAGTCTTTAGTAATTCCACTGGATATTTGTTCACCTTCTCACTTTGGGAAGGTGTTCTACATACTCTACGTATTGGTTTAGTGTTAACACGAATATTAAAGCAATGAGGTAAAGGAAAGGTGGTGCTAATCTGCTGTATATTACAGTAAAATTTCTGTTCATTTGTAGAACATTTTATTATCAGGATTCTAATATCTGGCACAGACCTCCCAATGCATATGGACAGTGATATTATCTGAGTTAAAAGGTCAACACTGCCTATTCAGAACAGGCTTACCAAGAATGAAAACTCAGTAGGAGAGAGCCACAGATTTACAGTATTTTTTACAAAATGTCCACTTCTCAAGAAGCCTAACACTGATTGGAAATCAAGCTCAGTTTTCAAACATATTTAAATTCTCTGCAGTCTTCTTAAATTTCTGACTTAAGACAGAGTTAAAATATTGAGAATGAAGGCTGCAGTCGGTTGGCCTGAAGTTTTTGGCACTAATCATTATTTAGACTTGAACTTTATCTTTAACACATCAGGTTTTAACAATACGCTTTGCATGTGAACTGGAATATTTTTCCATTCCGGCACTGAAAACCATTCCCTGTAATAAAATCTGGTGGAAGAGATTCGGAATAACTACATTAAGCAATTTCATTAGTGCATTAAAGTCTAATGAAATCTTTCATCGTTAGTTCTCCAGAGACTTTTGGGATAGAGTTTGCTGTGGCGCAGGGTTATGCCTGTCTTTTCGCACATTCTGTCATTTCCTACACGCTATACCCGACAGGAGTCTCTTGGTCTTGGGCCACGTTTAGAACACGATGAGCTGAAACACATTAGGTTATGCACAGGATGCCTGCACACTCATTAGGATCTGTTTATACAGCACTCTCAGGAAAATACCCACAGAGTATTCACTAAAAGCACCTTAAGGACAAGCTGGAAGAGCTGCCCAGAAGCATCAGAAAAAGTATAAGGACATTTGAGTAAGCCAGTCACAAGACCAGCTTTTTATTAAATGGGCTTCGGCCAACCTTAATGTTTACAAAAATCCTCCCGTAACATTTTCAAATATATGAATGTTTTTATTTTTAAGGGCAAACATTCTTTTCTACCATTTTCCATCTGGACTTCCTATCCATTCACAGAAGTAAAATTAGAAATTGGTAATACCACAAATTAAATTCATCGCTCCCTAACGGTGAATAGCTGCTCCAGGGTCTTCACAGGTTTTAAATGTAAATAAGAGATATCATTTTTAAAATGAGGAGAACCATGAGTAACAGGTAAGCTAGATTTTAAAACTTCAGTGTTAGCAGTCAAAGGTTTCCTAGTAATTACAAATAAGTAATTTAATTATGAAAAAGTTATGACTCCTCTAGCTCTTACTTGTGTTTGCAATTTGTTCTTGAGCAGTTAAAATTGTCAAATATTTTGTCAAACAGAGTAGAACTCCTTGTGAGGCTCAAGGCTGAAATGTGTTTACCTCCTCTCTGGTGAAGCTGTTAACTACACAGCATTGCTAGAAACAGCCGACAATTTTCTCTATCAATAATAGAAGTCATATATACATTTTCAGGTCGAATGCAATGCTAGGGTAAAGAGATGTAGTTCAATTCCTAACCAAGCTTTGGAAGGGACTGAAATGCAGCAACTGCAACACAAGACAGACACAAGCTCATGTTGTCAGAGCTGGCTGTCCTTTTCCTACTGTGCTGAATTACTCAGGATCAAATCACGGGGAGCTTTTATTCAGCTCTTCACTCAGCATCACGTTGAGTCAGAAGGCAGTCACTGCTTTACAAGGGTTCAAGGCCAAGCAATTTGAAAGCAACTACACACAAATGAGATCACAGATAAGTAAATAATAATGCGTGGCGTTCCCTTACAGACAGAGCCTGACAAGTTAAATGTTTTCTAGAGATATTAAAGGCTGTGGTTCATTGCTTGAGGAAAACCAGAAATGCTATTATTTTGCTGCGTCTGGCCAAGAGTACGCTTTAAAGTTAAAAATTTATTTTTTTATTGCAGTCTGTCTTTCCTAGCACTGAAGGAGACAAAATCACTGATGCGAGGAAGAAGGAAAAGTACTTGTGTTTTGTCAACCTTCTACCCTTACAAATAATCTTTGAATATTAAACTGATTTGCATTACACTGCTCATGCTCAATGAGGCATTGATACTTTAAACGAGATGTTTGCATTTGGCCCAGGGAGCTGCAAGAGCACTGCAAACTCATGCCCAAGTTCATCTCTTCTACTTAGCTTAAATCGTATTACCAAAATATGCACCATCCACTACGTGTATATAAAGATGTTCAAGATGAAGTATGAGATGTAATGACATTAAAACTATGATCGAGGCTTATTTAGAAGTTTCAGTTACTTGTTTCCACTTTGTATAATACTTTAATATGCTAATTTAAAAGATGCTGTATCCCACATCTAATTAGGACTCCTCACAAAGCAGAATCACTACTTACACTATCACTACTAAAATTTTACTTAACCTTTTGCTTTGAGACCAGAGAAATAAGCTTTTATTGGATCAACTACTAAAGCAGTCCATAGGGGATTCATAAAAGATGAAAAAAATATTGTGTTGCTGCTTAACCTTATTTAACAATGGCTTCAGTTTGAACCTCTTGCAGTTTTTTCCTCATCTCAGTAACACATTTAATTTTAAACAACAGCAAACACATAGACAAAAGGTCTTTTTTTTCTCTGCAGAAAACAGACCAGAGAGAAGAGGTCAAATTCAGGCATACACCCTTGCAAATTCATGCCATTTTACCAGGGAAAAGCAGCTGAATCTAGAGAATGCGTCAGCTGTTCCGGACAAATGGAAGTAGTGACACATTTCTGACTGGTCAAACCTGCCTGTTACAGTGAGAGATGTTACAGCAGGAAAGATATTTGAAAGGAAGAGGACAATGATCCGAATGGGCATATTTACCTTACCAAAATTAGTGATAATCCAAAATACTGATCAGAAATCTTCAACCATTTTCCTATGCATGACTACTATGGCAAAGACAGGCAAACTCTCATGTCATTTAATAAAGAAAGGAGAAGATGGGTGTGATTGCTGTGAAGCTGTTTATTTTGAACTATATATTCTGAACTTATATTATGTCATGATTACATGCTAAGAGAAATTAATACTAGGAAAAAAAAAAAAAAAACCCAAACCACCAACATCGCCACACAAATCATCAACAACAAAAATATATACATATATATATGAGCCCAAATTCTATGCTGATTTACCCCATGAAACACCAGAAGCCAGAAGACCTCAGGGACTGTTAGGTCATTGTAGTTTTTTGCCTGCCATCTCTGCAGGGGCTCTGGATGCAGCTTAGGCAGAATGATATAAGTGTCTGCCTACAGCTGCACTTTTTAGTGGGTGTATCCTCCAAAAATAAAGCGATGGAAGACTATAAACACAAGGGTGTTGCTGCGACAGTTTGGTCAAGCTGCAGTGTAAAGCCCTGGAAAACTTTGACTGGATAGCACCAGGGCAAGAGGACTTCCCCCCCAGGTCAATGCCATCACATGCAGAAAGAGGGGAAAAAAAGAAGTTACAAACATAGATCACAACTGCAATTTTTGAAACTGTAAGCACTGGCAAAGATTTGTTGTTTTACAATGGTGGAGAAACACATGGGATTTCTACTTGTGGAGAACAGCCTTTTCCTATAAATCACGGAGAGTAATCTGAAACCTCGAAACAGCACAGGGGCTCACATTTATGGATTTAAAACAGATGAAGAGCAAGCTTGCTCTTAACCCTTTCTCCGTAATTCCTCCCAAGCACAAAATGAACATGGATATGTAAGCACGGAGCACAAATTAACATGGCAAATACCAAGATTAATACAATTCTGCAAACATCTAAAACTTCATTTCTTCCAGCAACTTCCCTAAGGAGACAAGTAGAAAGTTGTCCCAAAGCAGAGTGCTGTAAAACAGTTAGAGCATGAGCCACTCTCCGGACTGCTCTTTCATCAGCTTCTATTTAAGCAGTTTATCTTGTTAAGATTAGGATCTCTCTTATAGAGAAAGACCTGGCAAACACAGGCCTCTGGTTTTGAATGTCAGGCTGTATTTCTCTGGGAAAGAAGTAACTAGCAGCCTGTCATCTCACCATAAGGTTATAAGCCACTTAATCAGGCAATAGGAGAACTAATACCAACACATTAGCAATAATTTCTCCTTGGAAATTTGTAACAGCAGGACAACGATACAAAAAGGGCTTCCTTATCGTCTTTTAAGGCTCCCAACCATTTACCTATCATTTTAGCTTTTCACTGGCCCTCTTTCATGGCTCATTTGATGAAGAATAAACACAGACCAGCTTGTTCAAACTTGAATCCTAAGAAGCAGCCTTTTCTTTTTCTTCCTTTTTCTTTCCCCCCGCCCCCACTACATGAAAGAATGGTCTGGAATATCAATATTGCCAAGGGGCATTAGTCTAAACCCTGTACGGGTCAGGCTTCCAGCATTTGCAGCAACTTGCTCCCATATGTGACACAGCAGTACGACTAAAAGCAGTAACAGTCTAGGATTGAAATAAAGTATGATCGGGCATCCCGTTAAACCCCTGCCCCGGTGTAAGAGCATCAAGGAAATCCTAATGCAACCAACCACTGCCTGAAAAAGGACAGGGCCTGAAAGGAAAAGTGGGAAGCTAAGTTCAAGTTTACTGCAACACATCTCATCTCATCACATACACTATTCGCCAGGGGTTAATCCAACCTCTGCCCCGTAGCAGCCCCAGGTCAGCCAAGAGGTACTTTTGTCCATGTCCGTCAACAAAAAGGTAGGTTGGGGTGTTTCTGTTCCCGAAAAGCTTGAAGCCCTGAGGGAAAACATCCCCACGAGTGCAAAGATGGGCACCGCGATCTTCTTCAGCCAAAGAGGAGGTTATTTGAACGTATTAGAAAAACGCAGTGTGAAAGTGAGCTCTATCAGCCTGAGCCACCGAGCACGTGGTAGAAGAATTCAACCATGACTGAAGATTTGCACTACACTAACCAGACAGAAACTCTAAAGAAAATCTGAGTTCTTGTGAGAGAGTTTGGTAAAACTGTCCATTCCTTGCAAGTTCAATTAAAAAAATCTGGAAGGGAAGAGTGGGGGGGAAAGAAAGCCTAAGAGAAAATTTATATTATTAGCAATATTCTTTCTTTCCTTTGAGAAGTTAAATGTTCCCGTGTTAACATATCTCAAGGAGCACAGAAGTCAAAATAACTTTTGTTTGGAGACTGGTCCAAGCCAAAGACTTACTTTTTAATAAAGTCATACTTTAGGGGAAAAATAAAGTTTAGACCACCAACTGCTTCACCTTGCTGCTTCTGTTGCTACCACGCTCTAAAGCCACGATCCAATTCCCAATGTAATGGTCCTTGCTCCACTTTATTCCTGCAGATGCTCAGATCCAGATCTCATCTTTGTCTCTTGAGAGCACAAAAATTATATTTGTATACAGACATCTGTAACTCTCCCCAGTGGGATTTCCAAAGCTATCTATCAACCCATCTAATTAGGTTGGGAGAGACAGTTTTGAAAAATCTCATGAGGTGCTTAAATATTTGTGACAATCTGACCTACTCCTACTGTGCCAGATGTACAAATCATATGACCATGAAGGAAGAGATACTTTGCAGGTTGAAAACTATTAAAAATATGGACTGTATCACATTACGTGAAAAATAACTAGCTAATTAGCCATTTTTATGCAGATTCTGTGCAAAAGTTCCTGCCTGAATACCAAAAGTGGCTTCTGAGCCCACCATAAGCACCTTATTAAAGTTAAGGGGAGAATGTGCACCCAAACTTCCAGACTTGCTTACCACACTGGGGGATAAGAAGAAACCTACAAAATTTGTACATACAAGAAAAGATAGCAATATAGATTATATAGTGAGCAGAATTCCAGATATACCCTTATGATCTGGGTTCATTTTTTTGGTGTGTGTGGAATATTTGGCCTGAAACATCCGAGTTTGCCTGTTCAATCTAATACTTTCAGAATATGCTGTGTTATTACTATTGCAAAAAGACAGGGGAAATTTTACGAGCTGATATGCTGGAGACAGAAACTGGCTGGGACTAACTACTCTGGTATGTGAACTCCATTTCTTTCTGTGGCTTCAAAGCACAAGCTCAGATCAACAACGTGTTTTTTGGCCTAGAAATCATTTTCTAGTAAGTGAGATAGGGAAAAACCAGCACGGATTTTAATTACTTTCTCTTCTCCAGCTATTCTCCCTCACAATTCAAAACCTTTTAACAAGCTCATTGCAACTCAAATTCTGCAACACAGAAAAAAATATTCTGCTTAATATTTCTATCTTATTGTGGAAAGATATGTTTACAAAATTACTTACAGCTAAGCACTTTGTTAAGACTATCACTCCCTTTCATAACTTTCCAGTTTTGCAACACACATTTCTACCATGCACCATTTTATTGCTAAGGAATGATCCGACACCCAGCGTGGTTGATGGGAATCTCCTGATTCTGGTCAGCTTTTCGTGGGCTATATTCAGTCCAGCAATATTTTCTTTTTCAGTGGATAGATACAGTCAAGGAAGCCAATATTCAAGGAACTAATACAATTATGTGTTTTTCTTGGCCGTACCAGCAGAAGAGCGCAGAGCTAAGTGGATATGAAGCCAAGCTACTGATGTCCAGAGCAGTGATTAGAGTCATTCAAGGGATCATAGAAGCAGGGGAATTCAGCCAGGCCTGGCACTGCCACAGTTTGTGTTAGACCTCTTCTGAGAGCCAGGAGATCCTCATCTCAAGATTAGCATCACACATCGTTCATCACCACAAAACACATTGCAACTGGTACCGAGGAAAGCGCAGAGATACCTTTGGCATTTTGGTTGGCATTAAAATGACTACGGTAATTTGCCTTTTTGGGAGGTGTGAGAGGATATTTGCACAAGTCGAGCACCTCGCCTGCAAACCAGAGGTAACCAGAAGTGGGCTGCCAAACCCTCAGCTGCTTCACATCAGCAGAGCTCCCCTGGCTTCACACGGCAGGCAATCACACAAGTCTTGTTTAAAGGAGCACGGCATCACGCTCTCCTCTTGTTCCCAAGCACCGCTGGGGACCAGCCCTGGTTTCAGCCTTCTGCCTTCACCTCAGCTCCTGGCACCTCTCCTCTTCTCTGAATTTCCAACACCTAATCCTTGAGGGCTGACTCCGCGTTATCCTCCCTCTACGGATAGCTTTGTGGGGACTCCTCCAATGGTTTGGTAATGAGATTCCCACACAACTCTTTGCTAAAACCTACCGAGACCTTAACTAGGACTTGAACAGCATCATAAGTAGCTGGGGTAAAATGATGATTAACAGTATCTAGGTGTTTTCACCTTTGAAAGTAATGGTGTTATCTCCCTATTTGCTTCATCTACCTAATTTGATTATTTTCATGGCTTTCAAAACATGGAAGAAAGCATAAGTATTAAAAAAAACCTAAGGTTACCTAAAGCTGCCCCATATTTCTCAGATTATCTTAATTTTCTTGGAGATTTGCTCACAGAACAGCTCATGTATCCTAAACTCCCATTAAAATCCTATTAAATACTCTTGTAGTAAGCAAGACTACCTAGTTATAATGCTTAATGTCATTTATACTGCTTTAAATATAAACAGGCAGCCCTGCATACAATTTAGGACTGTTAGGACCTATGAAAGGTTACACCCCTTAGGAATAGGAGGGCTTAATGCACACGGCAAATTATGCTTTCCATAAGCAACCAAGAATTCCAGGCTCTAGCACTCCCGAGTAATGCTGGGCTTTTAAACATACTAAATACATTTCTAAGGACACGAACAGACAACTAGCAGCTTAAACAAATCCTACTGACTACTGATCTGTCTCCAAGTCTGGTCTTTAACTTCAAACAGAAACAATCTGCCAATCTCAGGCCAAAGCAAAAACAAACAAACTTGCCAGATTTAGAAGGGCTTAGCTAGCCTCTCTGCCTACTACTTTTTCTGTTTGCAAGCCAAGACCTAAAGCACCAATGACGAAATGTCCCAAACAAGACCATTTGTATGGAGTTGCCAGTCAGCAACAGAAGCAGGAAAGAACAAGGTCAGCGCAGACCTTTCTCACAGGGCTTCCACAACCAGGAGATTTGTACAGTCACAGACCCTCCACACGGCACAATCTTCACCCTCATCTCCAAAGAGTCTGCCCAGTATAAGTTCTGCTACTAACTTCATTGCAGTTTTCTTTCTGAGAGCTGCCTGACCATCACCAGTGGCTGCCTCTGAAGAAAAAAGTAATGTTATTTCTTAGAAATACTTGGACCTATTACTGAAGAGAATTCCATCCCACTATACAATACTTAAATACTTATTTGATAGATTTTCTATCAAAATCTCTCATCTTGGAAAACACAGACCATCTTCACTGCTTCACAGAACATTGCTTTTTCAGGAACCCTGTCACAATGTGACACATTAAACAACTTGCCCAAGGTTACACAGAAAGCCTGGGGCTTCACCAACAATCCTGAGTCCCACAAAACTATTTGAATACCTTTGTTTTCTCGAAACACTAGTCAAGAGTGACAGTAGGGAGAAAAAAAGAACGCAAGACTGGTGAGCTAACAGGCTTCTAGCCCCATACTCCCTATGAGTACAACAAATTGATGTTAAGTGCAAAGAAAACATTGTTACACACACACAGGCACAAGCATAAAACAGGCAGTTTCCCAGTTTATGATCAGGTATATACCAATATCCAGCCATAAAATATTTAGGCTTTTCTGCTTATAAAAGCAGTTCATGAGCTGAAAAATCTATTTCCTTAAGGCATGAGGAGGAGCAGAGGGCTGCATGGAAAGAAAGCGCTGGTGTATGGGAGAACAACATGTCCAAGGCAAGTGCTCTACTGAATCTGCTCACAATCCTGCCTGTGCAAGAGAGATTTTCTAAATCCCAAGGTCTCCCACTTTTTCTGTGCCCATGAACGGCAGGACGTGTGAGCACTTACATAGCGCAGCCACAAAACGAGAACGCAAAATCTCTATTAAAGAGAGTTTCACTTCATCTGCAGTCACTTCAGGCAGCTCATACTTGGTTGAGCTTGTGCAGATGAGCACTGTGCCAAACCAGTGCTTTCAGAGACGGAGCAAGCCTTGCTACAAGACTTTCTGGTGCTTCAGCAGGACACAAAGCCCCTTGACCTCCCTCTGCTCTCCTAAATCTCCTTTTCCCCCAGCCTGTGCAACTCATTTGCTTAAGAAAGCATAAAGCAACACAATAGCAACAGCAACAAAACATACAATTGCTTTTAAACTTTGACATGAAACTCAACCAAGTACGTTCAGGGGCTCAAGAAAGATCTTATTGTTGAGAGGGGCGAAGACTGAGGAACGGCAAGCTAAAAATCTCTGGGGAATTACCATACTGCCAGAATACCGAAATCAGCAAGTATGGGGCTCAAAACTGGGATTTATTTCCCTCTCAAAAAGAAAACGTTTCCTGCATTTAAAGTATTAGGGAAAGCTCAAGCTTTGCTTTCAGTTATTTATGCATGTGAAATTACCAATCAATTGTCTTTAGCAGCTGGGACTTTATTAATAAAGCACCTCAAAATAGGCACGGTAAGACCTGTCCTAGAAAGTCACAAGCATTGACCCATGCTACAGAGCAAACCGCAGGCCCGAAACTACCCTTTAGCTTTGCAGTTAGCACCGGGCGAGGAGAAGCGGGATGAACGCCACGTTCTGCAGACGGGCAACCTCAGGGCTCTCTCCACTCCAACATGGCTCCTAAAGGACACCCAAAATGCCTATAGACAAGACGATGATTTTGCTGGACTCGGAGACAAAAGATGTTCCAATCCAAGTAACACAGCCCCAACCCTGCAGCTTTAAGTACATTTTGCTATGGATATATGAACATTTCTAGTGAGTGCTGTCAGCAATACATGCAAGGTAAAGCACCTATATACAGCTTTGCACGGATGAGGTCTAAGATTTCTTTGGCCTCTTGTACATAGAAAACACAGGTCATGGAAATACTGCTCTAGGAAAAAATGGGGGCATTAGAGGTGAAACAAAGGGAGGACTAACACATTAATATTCACAAAGGTCCACAATAATTGGAGGGCTGTGGACTGATCGCTGAGCATCAGTCTGAAATCATTCTCCACAGCCCAAACCCTTCTCAACTCACCCAACTTTGACAGAGTGAGTTTCATATCATGCAGACAATTTCCTTATTATTTAACTGTTGATGTACAAACATTCAGCCTAACCTAGATTATGAAGCCAAGATTCATAAATATAGATACATAACACAGACTACACAAAGCCAGTGAAACAAGAGCTATGTCCCAAACACAGAGGTGGTCTGAACTGGCATATTCCTACTAGAGGTGCTCTAGCTCCTGGTTTCAAATGTCAGATTCCTCCCACCCACGTGACCCAAGTACGTCAAGATTAAATCCACAGCTTTGGGGCAAGTACCAGTGCAGGTAAAAACTGTTAGCTCCCTTTGCAAAGGAAACTAAAGCAGGGAAGCCAAATACCACCAGCAATTTCACACTCAGATCAAACCTTTGTTCCAAGCTCATTTTCCAACAAAGTACAGTAAGTCACTAGCAATTTTCTCTAACAACGTCATGCTGTTAAATGTAAGTGTTTTATCAGATTTTTGGAAATCTGACGCACCAAAAATACAAAGAGGAAGGCATTATTCTTGCAATGAGTAACACTCCCGTTGTTTTGTAGCCTTCCCATCAGCTGCTATCAGCATGCTGCTGCCACTGCTTGGGGCTGGAATATTCTCAGAAACTGTTTTAAAACTCTGCTGGTCTAGCTCTAACAGAACAGTTACCAGTCTATAGGAATGTCAATCTCTTCTTCCAGGAAGAAAAAAAAAAATGGAGATTTTAGTTTTGTCCTCCTTAATTTGCCCAACAATCTTGCTTCTTGTTAATTTAGCACCATACCATTGCCTTTAGTGGAGAGTAATCGTTGCGAGCACTAGGAAACAGAAGCTAAAGATTAACCTCGCATTAAAACTACTGTTGACCTTATGAGAGTGATTATTTATTAGTCAGTGAAAATCATGACATAAGCTCACAGCTCATATAACTAACTATTCAGGTGTATTATAAACTAAATAAATACCATCCTCCTCTTACCAGCAACAGTACTTACTGTTATTAAATCACCTGAACCTTTAACACTGATGTTTAATAGGTCAACACAAATACAGCATTCAGATGAATGTTAAGATTAAAAAGTAAATTAATCAATAAATGTAATAAGTAACCACTGCATGATGAGGAAAAAATGCCTGCGAAAAAGAAGGTCTTAAGCTCTGTATTGTAAAAGGAGTAGGGAATTTGGCTTAGAATACACAGAGTTAAAAAGCAACTGCTTGGCCATACTCAGATGTTTGTGCAGCACCAAATTTAAATCCAAGAGAGATTATGAGAAAATTTGCTGCAGGCTGTCAGACCTCATTAAGTTAATGGAACTGGTAAATTGGCTCATTTCCAGCACATTGTGGAAAGAAAAGCGCTTTCAGCTCAAGAGTGAAGGAGATCCAGTTTCGGTTTGGCAGCTAAAGGAGATTATTAGCTATAAATAATGGCTGCAGTGAGATGACTTATATGGGATTGCTTGACCAAAATGAAGGAGAAGATACACAAAACATTAACGTTTGGAAAGGAACAATGCAGTCTCCTTGCTGGATGGGATCTAGAAGAGCTCTGCAGGCATTTTCCCTTTAAAGCCTGACTGCTTACAAAAGCAACCAGAAGTCTTCGCAACAAGCTCAGCAGTGACTAAACTCAGCAGTGGAGAGAAAAACTTTTCTCCTTGTTGGGACTTGGAATCTCTTAAAAAAGTTACGGCACCAAATGTTCAGTGGGAAAAGTTGGTGCCTTCTGGTGCACTCTTTAACACACATGACATTTTGTCTGAAATAGCCAGATGCACCAGCAGCCTTGGAAGGCTAGGAGCAGAATTCAGCACCTGAGACTCTAGTTAAGTGCTGTCAAAACTAGACCGTGTTTGAGGAAAGTTTGTGGAAAAACTGATTAAAAAAAAAAATCTTCATATAAAAGTAAATCACTAAATTCAAGTTTGCAAAAGATATCCTTTACCTGATTCCAGGAATATAATTAGCAATACTAGCACATAAAATAAATAAATAAACAAAATCCAAAAGATCCAGGAGAAACTTATTTTTGAGTGACTAGAGATGATAAAATGCTGAATGTAACAGGATAAATTTATGTTCAGACAGGCAGGATAATATATTTGTCTTCAAGTTGCTGGATGGTGAACTGTCTTACAGTGACTAGTACCTACCTACTTTGTTTTAATAAACAAGAAGAAATTCAGATAAAACTTATTTGTTCAGCCCCACTCTTTAGGAACAGGTTGGCAACTTGCACAACTAAAGAGGGCAGGGTTAGCCCTCGAACTAATGAAACCAAAACTGTGCAGTAGGTCTAGACTGCAAACACTTCATAGCTTGGGAGGTCGTTTAGATAGACAGGCCTGCAAAGTTCAAGTCTAGATTTCAAATATCCTGAAGGCTGGGAACTGCATCTATTTATTTATGGTTAGTTATCTAACCATTCCCGCTTGGAAGTTAACTGTAACAGCAAAGTGTTTGCAACAGGTGTTGATTCACAGCACTAACAAATAAAAACAAAACCCAACCCAACCCCGGGTGCAGGTGGGTGCTCCAGGCACCCTGCGCCTCAGTAGATCCTGCGGTACCTGTTTTTATGCCTGCTTTTACTTCAGCTTTGCTGCTGACTGACTGGTAAATTGCCAAACAAACTGCAAAGTGCAAGTGTTTCTGGAGGAATACTCAGTAAGAAAATCTCGCTCTTTTACTTGAATATTCAGTCTGAACAGAAAAAAAAGAGGCTGTTGTTTCCAAGCAGCCTTCACAACAGAAGCCAGAAAGATGGGGCCTATGGAAGCCAACAGTTAATATGGACACTAAAGATTACACATCTAAAAGTGTTACCCAAGTTTCGAAACAACTTTTAACTTTTTTGCATGGAGGGGTGACACGAGACTGATAACAGGCTCAATCTGATGCTTGTCATAATTAAACAACCAAGGAAAAAAAATCCCTGAGCAAACAGGATGCTTCTCATACTCACTTAATTGAGCAATGCAAGAAAAATATTTTTTTTTCTTTTATTTTTTAACTTATGGCTTCTCAAGTAATCAGTACACTTAATTCTCTCCCCTTACAAGCTTATATACTTTATATACTCACTAATATGCCTAAGTAATTCCAACAAGATCCTGGTCAGCAAATGCACCCCAGGAGACCTCAGGCACTGTGCACCTCCAATACATCTAGAATTAATCACATGAAACAATACACACAGAATCTAGCAAAACAGGAACGAGTACTGTTCACGTTTCACCTGATAAAGTTACATCATCATTTTTTATGGATATTGTAAGCAGGAAAGCAAGCAGGTGCTGAAAGTTCAGAGCCTCCTAATTAAGGTGAACAGCAAGCGTGTTTATTGAGCAACCTTCATGAGCAGCGGGAAGGGAAGGAAAGGGCGCCATCCCGCCACGTACGGAGCAGGAGCCTGAGGCCTGACCACAAGGAAGGGATAGCAGGACCCAACACACATTACATTTAAAGATATGTAAGCTAAGTGTGAAAGATATATGCTTGTTATACAAAGGAATACATTTGAAACGAAATAAATTATCGCTAGAATAAGTGCTTTTGAAGTGCTGCATGTACTTCTTCGCAGAAGTCTGAAAACGCAGAGGAGGGTTTTTAGAAAAGCTTTAAAATGAGGAACGAAGCACTTTCCAGCATTTCCATTCTTTCCAGCAATGAACTACAGAGATTATGCGGTTAGAAGTACTTGAAATTGGGCACACAAGAGCATAACAAACATACATCTTACTATAACCATTTCTTAAAAACAAATGTGGTACTGATAGAAAAATAAAGCTGGTATATATAGATACAGGATATAAACTATGTACAGAAACCCTATCCTTCTAATAGAGTCAGGTATAAGCAATGTACCACCTATATTCATGATAATATAAGGTAGAACAAATAGACCTACATTCCTTTGCAGAACTTTTTAATTTTCAGCATTGAAATCAATGTTTTCACAACTATTCAGGATTACAGAGAGGTCAATAAACCAATTACTTTGAGCAATGGTGCAAAATAAGTATTCCTAAAGTACTTAATGTCCTTTTCATTGTTTCTACATCATGGAGTGTTAATAAATTGGGCCTTTGTCACTATCCAGTGATTTCTTTACAACAGTTTTCCTCGTTCAAATCCAACCTCATTTTTAGGGCTCCTTGTTAATAGGTTAAAACATCAGACTAATTAGATTTGCATTTCAACAGCTAAGTCACGAGCTCTACTTTCATCTCTGCTCAGATGCTCTGCTTTCTGATATTCCTAATGAGGGGATACGTTCATTTACAGGGTGCAATGCTTCAAGGAGTTTCTAGGGGCTTGTTAGGGATGTGAAGAGCATCTTGCGTGAGTTCCCACATACAACACTTATGCGGAGCCCAGAGGCCTGCCCGTTGGTGATGAACACCAGCGCACCATCGAATCCAGGGCCTCCCATCCCCTAGACTGCATCCCTACACTGGATCATCCTGGTCCTTAACCACAACATTCCGCTTACTTCCTTCCCTCAAATGCTACTTGGTTTCAGTTAATGAATTTGGGATTTATTTGCTCGACTGCCGCTCCAGTTCAACATCCTATTTGGCTCCAGGAAAAGTTAAGAGAAAAAGCAGTCCTGGCCAGTGTTATCACCTCAGGCTACAAAGACTACAGGGCAGAACGGAGCTCTCCCTGTGTTTCCACTGACTCCTGGGTCTTCCAAGGGAGCCATCAGGAAGCACATTGCTCACTGAGCAAGCCACCCCCATACTTTCAATACCTTCTTCACAAATGGGCTCCATTTCTGTAACAAGTAACATATCCTATGAGTCCAGTAATGATCAGGAAAGGACAAAAGACTAATTTCACTCTTGTAACACAAACCAAAGTGGATTTTCACTCCGAAAAGGAAAAAAGTAAATACCTTGAGCAATTACTTTTGAAAACTGCAAAAGTAGGACAGCTCTTTTGCTGAACCCTGAGTAAAACAAAAGTCTTCTAAGAGGGTTTTCTTCTCAAAAACGTTGCACACTCTCTCACCTAAGCTGCTACTACTGGGATTTACAGACAGGAAATTTAACCAAGGCCACCCTAAGAGTGAGCCTTAGACCTCCTCATACACAGGGAAGCAGGAGAAACCACACTGCAAGCAGACAAGCCAACCAACCTCACCATGGCTGGGCTTCCTCCAGCCCTGATGGAGACAACTCAAGGTTCTCAGCAAGCCAGAAGTATTTCAGGGCTGTCTGCCTGCACAACAGTATAATCAGAGCTAGACTGGCCAATACCATTATTCCCCAAATGATTCTTGTCCCTCTGAAACACCTTCTAATGAAGGTGTTAGACGCACAGATTTACTCCCTGGCAGTAGAGCTGTGATGAATCAATATGCAGGCAACAGCAATATCGGAGCACATACATCGTCGAGTATCTCTGTCACCAGCAAGAATTACGTCTGTGTTTTAAATGAAGTTTTGGCCCATGCACATTTCTGGTTCTTCTCCCATTTCTGAGCAGCTAGCAGTGCAGAGAATGAAGGGATAAGAGCCAAAACATGCCAAATGCAGCCTATCTCATCACCTCTGCCTCACTCAGTAGTGAATGAAGTCATTAGCTTGAAAATCTGGGTCTGGAAGAGGCTTTCAAACCTATTACAGCCTTCAGAGTTCCACCTGGGAGATAATTTGCCAAGGTGCTAAGTGGAGACAGAGCCAAAGCTGATGGCTCAGCCAACCCAGCTGCATGGCAAAAGCCTCCTGCCAAGAACGTGGAGGCACAGAATTGCAAAGTCAGATATAAGACTGCACAATTCCCACAGTCATACACCCAGTTTAAATCCCTGAGCTAATGTTTGTAAAAGGCCTTGAAGATGAAAAGTACTATGCACAATAAGTCCTAAGTAAAATTATTAAAACCAACACTTCATGAAAAGAGATTCATTATGCTATTACTGTTTGCACATGTGAGTTTTCCATAAAAATAGAAATCTGGGCCCCAGTTCAACCAAGCAGTTTAACATATGTCCTACTTATAAGTACAGGAGTAGCCCTATTTAAGTTAATGAGACCACTCATGCTTAAAAAGTTAGGCATGTGCTTCACTACTTGGGGGCTTGGGATTAGAGACACAGGCACGAAAAGACGGGAACCTAACACCTCTTTAAGCATCTTAATCCAAAAGAGTGATGTATTTTCTTACCCCAGAGTTACTTAACCACCTAGACACCAAAGTTTTCACCAATAAACATCACGTAGATGTTTAAAAGTCTAGCACGTGGAGTGTACCCATAGGTCTTGATATTGTCCAAAGGCTGGGCATCTCCCTCCTGGACGGATTCTCAGGCAGGTGTCTCCAGTCCTGCCCTACTTTAAGGACAACAGTACTGGATGAAACCTTGACCAACAAACTATGGCTTAGAAAAGGTCATACAGCCTCCCTGTCTCAATATTTTGAACACACTCTTAGGAACAGTGAAACCAGCCTTACCTTTTCTTTTTCCTAGCTTTCTTCAAAATAAGTAAAGCTGAATAGAGTTGATTCTTGTTCTGCAATTGCCTGTACAGTATTCAACCACTTCATTGAGTTTAAAGGGTGCCTGTATCTATTGCCCAGAGTTATCTTTGAGGAGTATCATTAAAATTCAGAAGAAAAATAAATAAAAAAAAGAAGTAAGATTACAGTTAACTTAGGTTTCTCAAATGAAAAATGTTAGCATACCAAATTCTGGGTGAACAATGGCCTTTAAGGGTATTTATAGAAACACAAAGTTCTCTAGACAATATCCTTCAGTAGTTCCCATAGCAGTTCCCATCATATATGCTGTTTCTGCTGAATATTTACTATATATACTTTTTAATGTCTTGAAACCACAGCTAAAACTATTTGCACTTCTCCCACTGGTTTAGATAGCAGAACTTTATAGTTTATCCTATAATCCCTATGTTTCTGAAGGTATTTGTTGCTTTTATGCTTCTTATTCTTTAAAGCCCTGCTTGGGCTCTCTTGAGCTGTTATCTCTATGGCTTATATTCAAGCTAGAAAACAAATTAGAAAGTAGACAGAGCTCAAAACTTCTCATTTTTTCTCTGTCTGAACAATGCACAATAGCTGCCCTTTCCTGTAGCCACAATCACTGCAGAGAGATCCAGGAGGAGGTTCTTTTGAGTCATTTAGATGTAATTGCTGTTTTGAGAAAGCGAGCCTACAAATGGATTTTCCTTCCTGGAATGGATACTGACACACAAATTCATTAAAACAGAACAAAAGGAAATGTTTCAGGAAAACAAAACAGAAACAAAAAACCTCTCCTTGTTATTGTGCTGCATATATAATGCCACAATAAGCAGCACTTGCTAGTAGTTCTAGTTAATAATATACTCTACTCCCAGAAATGGAATAATTGCTGTATTTTTAGATGACTTTAGCAGGATTTCAATGTTCAAATCACCTGCAAATTAAGGCTGCACAAATGTTGACTTTTTGGCAGCGCAATGTCTCTTTCTCGCTGGAGGAGTATGCTTTGCTCTGCATACTGCCTTCTAAGGCCACAACTACAAACCCTGAACTTAAGCCTTCAGGAAATTGCTATGGGAGAATGGAGTCAACTCTGGCAAAGACAGTGTATCATTTTAGGTAGGGAAACTTCTCATACAGTGGCACTATCCCTAAAAAAATAAAATAAAAATAATTTAAAAAAAAGGTAATTTATCTGGAAGCCTACCTCACCTCGGATGACAAAGCTGGAAAATGTAAATACTTCAAAGAAAGCATAAATCTCCTTAAAACGGTGGGGTTTTTTATTATTATTACAGAAAGTTTGCATAGAGGTAATTCTGGTGCTGTTTACTGAAACAACAGCGAATGACAGAAACTAGCCTGAAGATCCTGAGCACTGCGTGCCCCAGGCACTCAAGCCACCTTACCGGCTTGGTACTTGCCTGTGTGAAACGCACCCATCACCCAGCGTTTCCTACATTCAGCAACACCTACTTGTTGTTTTGGTGCCGCGATTCGCCCCTTGCTCGGGCGCTTGCCCGCGTGGGCAGCCTCCTGGTAGCCGGTTCTGTGAGAACTGCCCATCTGGGCTGCGGAGCGGAGAATTTCCTTTCCCATCTCGCTCAGAAATATAGTCCCATGACCCGCGGGTCACCATCTGCTCAGTTACACTGGCACAATGCCTAGTATGCTGGGGGTAATGCCACCGTCCTTTCCTGCAATTGTGAGCCCCCAACGAGGCCGCCACCGAGCAGAGTGTTTGCACACAATGCGGCAGCTCCCGGCGAGATTAGAGTTAAGACACCGCAGAAATTCCCTTCGTCTACAGTAGCCTAGGATGTGGGAATGACCAAAGACACATGCAGGCTCTCTTGATCAAAGGTCACTCTTGGGAACAAAGCAGTCACCGCCGATGTGTCCAAGATAGCATAATATAACACACACACCGAATTGTGGCCGGCATGTGCGGTTCCCCCCCAGTTCCTCTCCTAATGATCTTTGCTTTGCTTGGTATTCATTTGCCTACAATCTCCCATTCTCGGGATGCCCTAGAGCAGAACAAATTATACCAAACATAAGCGAAATCAAACAAAGTTTTCATTGAGCACCATTCATAACATTTACAAACAGGGCGCTTGTGTTAAGTTTCTCAGGAGTAATTGGCAGGTTCAGTTTTATGCAACCAGTTTTTGGCTTTTTTTTTTTTTTTTTAGGTGTACCCATCCAATACAGTAAAAAAAATCTCACATGACTTTTTAAGAATACTAGTAGTAGAAAAATCAAGTTAGTTATTTCTATTATCAAAAAACATATAGTGAATAACACAAGTACTAAAATGTCCTTCACCTTTTTTTTGTAGGTGTTCTCAGGTGTAAAAAGAATTTAGGAATGGATATTCACCAGTTCCCACAATAAACATTATGTTAAAAATCTTTTACAGCACTGCAGTATTTTAAATTCAGAGGCATTCCAGGGGCTTAAGTGGATTTGTCCTGGGTATACATACTTACTCATCAAAAGCCATAATAAAAATCAGAATGCTATGTTTTGAACTTGACATAAACACTATTTTTCAACTTCAGCACCAGCTACAGCTTCAAGAAATACCCTTTTATTTTTCAGTACTTACTGGCCTTATGCTAAAGAGGTATTTCTGGTAATGAATAAATAAGTGCACTTACAATTTACCTCTAATGCCTCACTTTCCGGTCCCACGGCTCAGAAACACTCCATGTACTTTTTCTCATACACCTGCCCATAACTCACTAGCAAGTCAGCTGCAAGTCAGAAGAGCACTGATGGGACAAACCCTTCTCCCCAAACCCCGTGCATTTGGTAGCATGAGCTTCTCCCCTAAGCACTCGTTTCAGCGCCTTTACCCAACTGCATACTGTTTTGCTCAGGTAAAGTCATGTCAGCAACATTATGTTCGTTTACCTTCAAGCACACTGTAGTAGAAATAAGACCCCAACAGTGTGAGAACAAAGGCAGAGCTAACTGTGGCATTACAAAAGGTATCAAGATGTCATTATTTTTACCCTGTAGAGGGAATTTCCTTCACAGTTTTTAAGTCTCGCAAGAGAGGAGGCTGACCTGGCAGCCGGCACATGTGTGTGCACACGCACAGACGCCGGTACGTTGTCCTCCGTGCAGCCAGGCCCTTCACAGACACGGCACGAAGCCTCAAGGACGTCAGCCTGAATTCCAGCCAGAAGGCTCACGTGTGTCTGAGTGAACAGCCACAGCTGGAGGTGCCTGCCAAAACAGTCTCCCTCTTTAGCTGGCAGAAGGTAGCCTCTATAATCAAAGCCCAGGTCCTTCTTTGAGCGTTCCTTGACAGCACTAAATAGCAGCACCAGCAGTTTAACACGACATTTTTTCCATGTTTGTCACAGGAAAAATCCTCTTCCTTTCTGGCGGGGAATTTGCCCTAGCAAGCCCCTGAAGCGGCACTGTTGGAGCAGTCTGCTACGCAGTGGGCTGCAGGAGGCGACGATGGCAGCACGGCAGCTTGTGTGGAAGATGGAAAAGCTGCCTGTGACGGCCTGTTTCTGAGTCGAGCACCTACACAGATGGATTGGTTTGGGTAATCCAAGTACTTACTCACTTTGGTGTCTTAATACCTTTGAAAGGGTCTCAGGTCAGGCTCCCTGGCGGGAGATGATTGGAGTGTAGCGAGAGCTGGACCGCTGCAGTTGGTGGTGCTGAGTGTGTTGGGCAGGGGCGGTTATTAGTTATATAAGTGCACGTATGAGAGTCATCAAACTTTAGGAAATTAAATGCAGTTTTCGTAGCTGCAAAACAGCTGTAAAGTTATACTGCTTTACTCCCAGAACCTTTTCCTTTTTTAAATTTGGCATTGGGACTGCTGATATTGCTATTAAGAGGCATTTTATTCCTTAATCTCTGCTAGCGTTTCCATGGTTTACTGTACTGCATTTTGTCTTCTTCGTGCTACTTTGCTATATCTCCTCACTAAATTTAAAATAAGGGGCAAAGGCACTACAAGCGACCAGTTACAATTTTCCTAATTGTTTTTGGCACCTTTACTTAGTATTTGCTGTCCAGCTGTCTTGATGAGAATAAGAGGAGAACAGTTTGGGTAGGTAAAACCAAGGACTTGGTCTAGCACCTTGGGTTTCACAGGATAAACCGGTGTCTCTTTCAGACAAAAGCATGCTGTATTTGCATTAAGCAGATGCTAGCAGTGATTAATATAGGAAATTTACTTTGAAAAAAATGGAATTGCACAGAGCAGTTATGACTAACCGTCGGAGTAGAGGTTGGCAGGAACCATTCGTTTACTTCACAGCACGACATCCATTCACATTCTCAAATGCGTGCCGGCCCCAGGGCTCAGGTGTGAGGTCACGACTTTTCTTTACTGGGCACTGCTCTGCAAAGTTTGTTACAGAATTAACTTCAGTAAAGAAGAAGTCACCTCACAGAGCAGGAAGGTGGCTGGAAGATGAAGATTGTTTTTTGCCTCGCTCAGTATGTTTGCTTTATGTCCCGCTTAAACCATTCCAGTAAAGCTGTTGGAATAGAAAAGGAATCCACAAGTATGAGAATAGATTGAATGCTGATTGATATAAGTGTCTCAGATCCACAGCTCTAGGTATGAGCTAAGCTTGGGTCAGAAATGCCAAGGTAAACAGTGTCAAAACTCTTTAGAAATAACTTGTGGCTTGAACAATCGGTAAGGAATCAATAACAGATTAAAACCAGCCAGGAGCAGTGAATGGAATAAACTCATCATTTGTCCAAAAGCCAGACTTACAGAAGAAGTCTTTGTCTATCGGAAAATTAGTGCTGTACTTTTGAAAGGTGTGAAATTACTTTTTAAAGATATCATTAAATACTGAAAAAAACAGGACATTTCAAACATAGTCTTCCAAATTGCTTCTTTCTTTCTTAGTAGGTAAAAATATGTTTATAGTTAATGTTTCATTCTAAAAAAAAAAGGGTAGAAATTTTGTTTCCTTTGTAAAATGCTTACAAACCATAACATTATCAAGAAGCCTTCTGGAAAAGTTTGCAAAGGATTTGGGAAACGTAACAACATAATGTAATTGTGAATTACCTCTGAAGCAGTAAATGAACCCAGAATGTAGTCAGATGATGAGCAGAAACTGAAATATTCATTATGTAGTGCTTACTGAAAATCTAATTAGAATTAAAATTAAATTAAATTTTAAAATTAAAAAACACGTAAATTTTCCCCAAATTCCAGGAATCCCAATTAAATATGAAACTGTTGTTTAGATTTAAAGAATACAGGTTATCCCACATCAAAATGTGTATTTAAATGTGTATTGCAGAAGGAAAAAAAGGAAAGGCTTAAAATTTTTAAGGAACAATTAAAGGTATTTAATAGGAAATTGTTCCTAATATTCCTTATCCTACAAGCTAAGTACAAGCTAATAAACTATGCCTCACTTCTTAATTATATTCCCCCTTGGCAAAAAAAAAAAAATCCGAATGAGACAAGTGAATTCACTCCTGGTGACTGACCAACTGTTTGCTTTACAAGAATTCCTATTCTTTTGAATGTTTAACAACTTCTCTATACACTTTTACACTAATGCGGCAAACTGAGCTGGGCGGCCGGCTGAGGTAGCACTACCACAGCTCACAGCACCGTCAGCACTAGGCTGGTTTGCACCGAGCAGAGCTCCAGCCCACAGTGCTCAAAGGGACAGCATAAAAACACACTGCTCTTCAGAAATAGCCTTCAAGAAACATACTGCAAAGTGCACTATTATGTGACTGGTGGCTTCTTCCTCCAATACTGGATTCTGTCTCTTACTGCTATGGGGAAAATTCTGAACTCATTTACACTACAGAATGTACCCAGGAGGAAATACTGGCTTTCCCCCCACTACTGCACTGAAAACTTTCTCAAAATAATTTCCCCTCCAATTAACATGTGTTATAAGTGAAACAGAAAGATCATAAATTATTTTAGCCATCGGCTTTTCAGCTTAATTTATTACCAAAAAGTAATGAGTGCTGCTATGGAAATGCCAGCCTGTGAATCTATAAGCCTAGGAAATTGTGAACTAATCTGCTCTCTTTTCCCTGAGGTCAATTAGAAATGACACAGGCAGACTTCTCTGTGACCTGGTGAGATTTATAGCTTTCCATGTTAGGGCTCTGGTTCAGCCAGAAGATTAAGATCAGAGCAGCACCTGGTAGACTGTCATCAGTTAAGCCGGGCTGGGCCGATAGCTCGGGGCTAAAATGTCCATAGGGAGCGAGGTCGGTGGTGTCACACGGCCTGCGTGCTGGCCAAGGCTGAAGTACATATACAAGGTGCCCATTTGTAAGAGAGCTGGGGCAGTAAAGGTCTAATACCTTAAAAATGGGCGCTAGGCTGCAGCCTGCTAAGACACTCATTACCACACAAGTCGTACCTAAAGATACTCCCTCTGTTCCACTGTGTGACAGGAGGGGACAACTACTTTCAGTGCACGTCTGTGTTTTGCTGGACATGTGACTGGAAGAAATGAAACCCAGCGTTTTCTGTCTCCAGATTGTCTTTTGTGGATATTATTTAGCAATCGACCATTGTTGCAGCCATAATTTCTCATGTCCACATCAAAAGATCAGGCACTTACAAAGCCTGCACAGTTAGATTTATTCTTGTAGCTTCACATGGACAAACAAAAGCAACCCAAATGTCCTGACTTGACTTTAATGTGTTTATACTCTGGGGTCCTCCGAGGATTCTTAGACCCAGCTGAGCACCACAGTCCTTTCAAACTGGGAAAAAAAAAAAAAAAAGGAATTATGACCCTTAACTTTAAACTAAAATAATAATAATAATAAAAAGCACTGAAATTCACGTTTTTGCCACACTGATTTTTTTTTTCTTCAAAATTGTTCTCCCAGGTTTGCTTGATGCCCTCAGTATCGCAGAGCCCTTTGGCCCCTACAAGAACAGAAAAGCTTCCCTCCCGCTCCTTCCCTTGAGAGGCTGCAGTCAGCACATGCCAGCAGGACCTAGTGCACCAGATACAGGGCACCAACCGCAAAGTACTACATTTTTCAAGCAGGTATCTAAGAGGAGTCTGTAGAGTTTTATATATCCAAATAAATGTCCTATCTGCAGAAAAATACTAAATACCCACCTGCTCTAGCAGGACTGACCAAGAGGAAAAAAAAAATTGTAAAGTTAAAAGCATAATCTTGGCAAATGCAAGAAACAAGCAAGTTCAACATTGTCAGCCCTCTCTAGCATTTTTACAGGGTGTTTTCCCCCTTTTTGATTAGACAAATATCTGACAATATTCCATAAATAGCAGATAAGAGCGTGGTATAGTGCTTTTCTTGCTGTTTATTTGCCTCAGTTGTCAACATCATTAAGCCTCAATTTCCTAGCATTACAATGATCTGTTCAGTATGGATTTAAACCACATTTAGAATATTCTTTTAAAAACACTTTTTCTTTAATATTCCTCACCTCACAGTAATTCTTTCCTTACCAACAACACTCATGAAAAAAATGTAAACGCTTTAAACATTTCAAGCTGTCACATTTATGTCCTCCATGAGATTGGAGAAGGAATAAAGCCAAACAGCTCAGACTAGGCTGTTGGCATTTGCTATTATAATTAACTTTCCATAGCTTTTACCTAGGCAGAATCCTTAGTATATGTTTAACCAATGCAGATAGATTTTCAAGTCGTGCAGCACAAAACAAGTACATACAGTGTTATGCATCACCAGGAACACCGTGGATAATGTTCAGACCTTATTCACTTCTTTTCTACTCCAATTCCATCCCCTTGGATGCTCTCAACTGTTTTTTGAATGACCCCAGTGTTTTAGTCTTAATAACCTTCACAGCAGTCCATTCCAAACATTTATTACTCCTGGGTTAAGGAGTACTGCTCAGCGACATCTGTTCTTAATTTGCCTTTTTTTTTAAAAGCTTTTTTATTTTTTTTTAAATGTACCATTTCAATGGAAGAAATATACCTAAAAGCTCTACTTGGTGAAAAAATTACACAGGCCAATGCATGTAAAGAGTGTGCAAGCATGCATTTTGTCAGAAAGCCTAATACATGGGCATTAGCTGATATTAAGGGCTTGTGGGCCCTAATAAGGGCTTTCCGGCCAGAGAAACATCCTTCATTTCTATGGACGTCCATCACCAAGAAGTTGAAATACGTGCATGTGGAGGAGAAAGTTCATGCTGGGGATCCTACCACTTCTCTTATTTAAGTGTGCGAAGTACAAGCTACGCAGGACCCGCTCGGCTCTTTCTTCTCTTGGCTACACACCACAGACGGTACGTGGTGGATAGGTCTGGCACTGCAGAGAGACGTGGGCAGGTAGAGATGGCGCAGCTCCAAGCACTGGGGACTTTGGGCAGTCATGCAGACCATAGGAGGAATCTGCTGAAAACTGAATTTGCTGGAGCCGTATTAATAATGCTGCCCTGGGCTGCCGAGAGCCCAGTGTGGTTTATTTACAACCAGATTTCCCCTGCTTGCCCGCTGTACACTAAGGTGCGAGACAGGCGCACTGGTGTTATTCACCCAGGAGATCGGGTAAGTGTTTGTTCACCTCAAGGACTTCAAGCCACCTCAGTGCTCCTCTGCTTGGACCATCATCTGCCCCTGGTTGCCCCTCTCCGAGGCCGAGGAGGGCAGACAGCGGAGCCGCGGCGCCCGCAACCACGCAAACTGCCACCGGCATCTTCCCTCCACAGGCAGCTCGCCCAGGGAGTTCACAAGAGACACCCGCGGCCAGCTGGGGCACCGACCACATTCAGGGACCTGAAAACGAGTACGTGTGGGGGCTGCCGGGGCGGCTGGAAAGGCCCTACGTGCCGCCATGCTTTCGTCCCACCTCCCTTTTAAACTCAATGTTAAGATCTCAGGTTTTAAATGCCACAGATTGAAACTGAGGTTGAATAGTTTTCTACAGGTTAAGTTTTCTACAACACACTAGGAAAAAGGGGAGGATTTCTGCGTTCCTTAACACGAGCTAGTGATGTTCTTTCGAGGCTGGTGACCGCCACGTGCTGAGGGGCCCGGCCTGCAGGCCCAGACACGAATAAATAAAACACGTGCAGAGCACAGAATTTGAGTCGGAGCACAGCTTTTGGAATATACCCATCAAAACAGTCAAGCTGAGGGGAAACGGAGGGGAAACAGCAGCTGCTGCCTCCTCTGCGGTGAGCAGAGCAGGTCAAGTAGACCCGCAGCGAGCCGGACCCTGAGTGCCAACCGCTCTCTGCCTCCTCCTCCGTCAACAGGCACCACGTTTCACGTTAACGCATTTCTGAAGTTAATGGAGAGCATGTCATCGCTTGAAGCAGGCAAAACACAACAAAAGATGATCAGAAACTTATCTGAAGGACTGTCAAATCCTGGAAAAATATGCAAGACTTTACACATCGTTTGCTGTATATTATGCCCATTCTTTGCTGCCAACATGGATATTCCTGAGCAAAACATTGCTAAAGTTTAAACACAGAATTTTTTGTAAATGGAAATTCAGTATTTCCATTTTACGGGTCATTTTAGCTATAGAATTGGATGGGCAACTTGCACGCTCTTAATGTGCCAGCACCACATCCGAGCCCTTTCCAGAGACTCCTTTCTAGAATACTGTCCTGCTCCTGAATCTCAGTTGAGTTGCCCATCCTGCTAAGCCAGTTCTCTCTCTCTGAGACAGTCATGATGAGACACAGATATTCAACTACTTAATCACTAGGAAGACCCTGTCACAGTAACACAGGTACAGGCACAACAGAAAATAAACAGTGAAGACCTCAACTAACCTTATAGTATATATGAAATACTAAAATGAAACACTTTAGAAACAAATATGAACTATCCTTTTTCATAGAAAAGACTAAGTTGGAAGGGACTCCTGCACATTTTAACCTTCCTGCTCAAGTCACGATCCACTAGAGCATGTCACTGAGGTCCATGTCTAGTTGGGTTTTGAGTATCTCCAAGGACGGAGACCACACAGTCTCTCTAGGCAACCTGTTGCAGTGTTCCACCATCCTCATAGTAAAAGAAAACCTTTTTTTTTTGTATGTTTAAATGGAAACTCCTGTCTTTCAGGTTACGCTCACTGCCTCTTGTGCTTTTACTGGGGAACTGAGATGATGCTACTTAGAACGAGAGTCTACAAGTGACAATCTATTTGCAATGACTTGTACATTAGCACCAACTTTGTATCATGAAAAAATCATGCAGAATTAACGCTTTTTAATGTAGGTCTCCATTCATGATGGAACAGTCCTCTTTGCATGCACAGAGTACTCAGAATGCTACAGATCCTCATGGAAATTCAAGAGAAATGTTCTTTCCCAAGGCTTTGACATTTTTGCAATTGTTTTATGTTATTTATTTATGTAACATTCAGAATTGACAAAATAAAGTTCCACAGAAAGAGACCATCTCCCTCTTGAGGATATTTTAATTATTTGAGATGACAGTCCAAAGAACAGCACGAATTTTAGAGCTTGTGTCTCAGTGTTTCACATACAACCCCTTATGGGCCTTGTCAATTTAAACACACTTTATTGGGAAGTTCAATCTAATCCAGATGCTGACAGGAATGTTACAGGTGATGACAACATTCCATTAACTCAACACGTATGATTTGAGTTAATGTGAGTTTCTGAGAATTCTTATTCTATTCTGCTGGCCCTGTATTCTCAAATACTGCTGCAAGAACCCTTTTTGCTGAAGCAAAAGAAGAAAGCAGCCTGTTTGCATGAGTTCCACAGATCGACTCACCCGTTTATTCCTTCTGGAAGTGCGAAACAAACATTTATTTGCTTGATACTTATATAAGTGTAATGTCATGGTTTGCAAAATAAATCGGTAGTGTGACAGCTGGATTAAAAATAAAAGTATTTATGTGCTTGCAGATGAAGAATTAGACATCAAGGGATTTACTAAAAGCACTTAGGCAAGTTAGGTTCTTAATTTATTGAAAGTAACTCACCTCTCACTCCTATTCAGCCACCATTCATTTCATACCAAACATAACCTTTGCCAGTTCTCAGGAGAAGAAAGAAAGGAAAGAAAGAAAGGAAAGAAAGAAAGGAAAGAAAGGAAAGAAAGAAAGGAAAGGAAGGAAGGGAAGGAAGGGAAGGAAGGAAGGGAAGGAAGGGAAGGAAGGGAAGGAAGGGAAGGAAGGGACGGAAGGGAAGGAAGGGAAGGAAGGGAAGCACGGGACGGCAGGCAAG
>JAWLRI010000355.1:1331699-1347770 GCA_034781795.1 Crypturellus tataupa | reverse complement strand
ACGAAGGAAGGAAGGGAAAGAGAGAGAAAGAGAGAGAAGGGGAGAAAGAGAGAGAGAGAGAGGGAGAGGGGGAGAGAGAGAGAGAGAGGGAGAGGAAGAGAAAAAGAATTGAATATTTCCAGAGAAGGCTCTGGCAGAATATAATGGAGGTCTGGTCAATTTGAAAAAAATCAGGAAACACTGAATTTTTCCTGTGGCTAAATGATAACTTTTTTTTTTTCTATAAA
Source organism: Crypturellus tataupa (assembly GCA_034781795.1). Taxonomy (NCBI): domain Eukaryota; kingdom Metazoa; phylum Chordata; class Aves; order Tinamiformes; family Tinamidae; genus Crypturellus; species Crypturellus tataupa. The sequence goes on along the minus strand of JAWLRI010000355.1, from coordinate 1,347,543 downwards.
CTTGCCAATTTAGTCGCTTTCATAGGCACTGAATTCAACAGACATTTGCTTTTCACTTGGTACTTGGCAGGTACAGCTAGCTATAGAGTCACTTTTTCTTTATATTCTTAACCTATTGTGGGTTATTTGTGTCAAATGTTAGGAACCTGTACCTAATTTGGAAAACAATAAAATCACTTTTTTTTCTCTTCCACTGCATGTTCCTATTCCTCCTCCCTCCTGCTCATTTGATATTTCCTTAAGTTTGCAATGAGATATGACAATGTACGCACCATGATTCAGAAATGACACTCAGTTTATGACCCAAGGCCAGATAGCTACCAAGAGAGGCCATCATGAGACTGTAACACACACCGAGACAAGTTCCCCTGCTGAAGGGGATGAGGGATTTGAACACAGCAAAATGAAAGTAGAAGCACTAATTTTAAACAGTCATTTAAAACGAGCTATGAATCCTAAAGTACACAGGAAAATGTGATACACATGGTATCCTCGAACACTTAAACGTATTGCAGATGAGACTTAATAAACGTAAAGCAGAAGAGATACTGAGAAATTACTTTTACATAAAGTAATTTTTGTTGTTGCTTTTTCACAGTATAGTGTATATCAATCACACATGCACCTTGATCCAGCGGAATTGGATGATTCAAAAAAGAAGTTGGAAAATACGTGGAAACCATGCCTTAACTTGCGTGCTATGTCTTTGGTTAATGGAAATCTGACAAATGAATTGATGGAGCATGTATGGCTAGCAGTTTAGATTTAACTGCCACTGAGATGCTTAATTTAGCATCTTTTCACTATCTTCTATTTTAAATTTCATTACATACGCTCATTACTGCAAGAATGTCTAACTCTCATTTTTTGACCACCATTTCTTCCATGTAAAGTGAGTTTTTCAGTATATGGTATCTCAGAGAAACAGCTATCTCGTAACTAACTCCTGTACAACCTCATAAATTACATGAAAGTTAGGAAAAAAAATGATTCGAGTGTATGGAAAGGGTTAAACAAATAATTTGAATACACATAAATAATGTGTGCATGCAAAATTCATTTTGTGGGCATGAACATAGTCAACTCAGGACTACCATTCCTCAGGTTTAAACTTCGAGTGGTGAAGAGACACCTTAATAGCACAAACACAGTTTAGGAGAAAAGAAAAAGGGAGTAATAAATGGTACGTAATTACAGAAAAAATACAAAGGCTGTGTGTCCACTCTTTTGAAGTCTTCTAACTTTTTGGAAGGAATTCTTCCCCAGTTTCTAATCCCATTTCCCACAAAACACAAGGAAGTAAAGAAGTAAAATCTACAAACAGATTAAAGAAATGGTCAAAAGTCACTTCACTGTCACTTCTCAGGTATTTCCTTTCAAATACTTCAAGCTAGGGCCAACTGAGATACTAGTTTTCAAAGAAGAGTGTACCTGAGCCAGTTTGAAATACCAACTGTTCCTCCAGGCAGAAACTGCTGGTGCTGTTTTCTAGTAAAAGCTTGTTTTCCTATTTTTCCACTACTTTTTGAAATAAATCAATAAATAGAAAGGAAAAAAACACCCACACTTCTGTGTTTTCAAAGGGGTGGCCAAAGTTTTGGGCACACCACATTTCAAGCAAAAACCTGCTTCTAAACGTGTGCAGATCACTTTTTAGCTCTATTGAGAATACAAGAATACGCTTAAGCAACCTGCAAAAATTCACTTAGTAACAGTATCCGTTCACAATTTTGCACCTCTTAGGCAGTAACCATATTCATCTTCTCACAATTCACATCTACGGCTGTCCCATTTAAATTAAAAATATCCCCAAACTCTGCCTCAGGAAATAAGTTGCCACTTCAATTTGCTTCAGAACAGTTTATCATCAGTATGAAAAAGATCCCTTTTTATGAGGTGCTGTTATTTCACGGAATATACCTAATGTTTATGAATGTGTACATCATATACTGAAATTATATGTAACATATAATGAAACACATAAAATAACAATAGCACTAGCAGCACCAGTACAATTAAAACTGATAGACTCTCCTTTATAAACTTATATTTTAAGAGTATAGATTTCCAAGATGAAACCTGGAAAAAAAATCATTTGCAAGGTATGGGCTGCAATTCATGTTTTCTTCATACAGAAACACACCAAAACAAACATCCAACCAAACCAAAAATAATAATATAAACACACACAAACAACCAAAACCAAAACAAAACAGCCGTTCTTATTCTGGAGTAATTTTTCTCATTGGAGGTTTAAACAAAGTACTTTCAACATTAGCATGTCTCCAGAAAATGTCTTTTCTCCATTTAGTGCCTTTCCCCTTCCCACGCCCACTTTTTTTTGCCTAGGGAAATTAAATGGCAAATTTGCCAGCTGCCAAACATATGAACCTACTATGTTCACTATTTCAGTAGAGAAGCTATTTAACCAACATGCAGAATGTTTGTTAATATACTTAAACCACACCACTGGTGATGTTTGTGTGTGTATAAAAACATAACCTTCTGGCGTGCACACACTTCAGAATTGGATAGTTCAGTAGTTCAATTAATTATTTATTAATTATTCTTACTAAATGCTTATTTTCATCAAGAAAAGATCACATAAGGTGGTGGGACACAATAACTGCCCAGAAGCAGCCTGCATGCCTAAAGGTATAGATTTTTCTTATTTTGTGGGATCACTAAACACACATCTGCTATTTGGAAAGATCCAGCAAAATCCGTCTTTTCCAATTTTTTTTTTCCAAATTTTATTTCCAAAATAAAAGTTGAATCTTCCAGTGCCCAGACAAAAAAATAATGTGGAAAATAATTGGCAGACAATATTCTGGGAAGAAGATGGTGAACAATATATGCAAACCAGATTTCCGTGCAGTAACTTCAATAAATGTATTTGTCCAAGAAACATGTCTCTTGAAGAACTGCAAGCCTGACGCCAAACTCAAGAGCATTTATGCCTTTGTACACTGAACAATTTGGTCCTGCCTCCATAAAAATGGCCCTCACAGTGCTTCCAAAGTCAAGGTTTGATAGGGAATATGTACCAGAACTCAGGAAGGCTGACTGAGAAGACACAACTTTCTTCTTCTTCTGTGGTCAAGGTCAACACCAGGATGCTGTTTCCAAGTTACCTGTTCAAGTATAGGTCACCCAGAAAAGCCAAAGAGACCTTAGCCCGTCCTCTTCCAGACACTTAGATAACTCTATAGGAAGCTATTTATGTAACCTTGCAGTGAGCATGTGTTTAATAGACTCCAAGACTGCATCCTCCTTTGCTAAGAGGTTAGGCAGCAGGATCATCTTCTGCCTATCGCTATCTTTTTCAAGAATCTGATTTTTCCTCTTTTACTCAAGCACAAATCATCCAAAGGAAAAGGGAGTGTTAAGGCCTTTAATTAGGAAACCTCTTAAAGTCCAACCATGTTCACAAACGCAAGGGCATGTCCCAATATTTTGCTGAAGCAACAGAGCAGAGAGAAGCTGGTTACACTGAACCTATCCAGGGGAAATGCTCTTAAAAGCAAGTTCCATAACCTTTATTTTCTCCAATTTCCTAAAACTTCACGCTACTAAACAAATGTATTCACATGCATCTGCATGATAGATTCTACTATGATTCCAACAGCACAAGAAACCAGAGAGACCAGCAGGTAGCTCTCTTTCTGAAATTCCTAATATAGAGAGTCATTCCTGTGACTTACATCACTGGTGACATTCAGCCCTTAAATGCACACTCAGGCTATATTTCACAAGAGCCAGAATAGACTCTGTGCCAGAATATGAAGCAAAGAATTAAAATAAATAAATAAATACATGGGGACAAGATGCAAATATAGTCAATAATTGTCAGAGAAAAAACACAAATCAAAGCATGTCTTAGATACTAACACCTCAACAGTGCCTCAAAAATTTATATCAAATGTAAGTAAAAATATCACCCAACAAATCTATAGACGGGTCTGATATTTTGCAAGGAAAATTCATGTAGCAAAACCCCAAGCCCAAGTGCAATGCAAAACAGTTGTACGCTTGGCAGTTTTATATCAAATTTGTTTCCATTTTCTGGCTACTGGACAAAGCTGCTTCTACATGCAAATGTAAAATCCAATCCTCTTTATCACTAAATTTTCCCGACTCTTTCTGGTTGCCTCCAGAGCGCCTTGGAAAGCCCCCAAAAGCCATGTTTGCTCGTTCGGCTGTTCTTTGATATCCTGTGCACTCTGCAATTATTTCGGTGGTTAAAAAGGAGCGCGCGAGCGCAGGGCTGTGAAACGCATTGTGCAACCGCAGATGACTTCATGTTAACCCCTGCTCCCCGGTTCCACCCTCGGGTCAAATGCCTCTGAGTCAGTGTCTAGCCCAGATGAATGATGTCATCCTCACACCACCTCTTTAGCAAGAAAATGTGGTGGTGCCTTTCATTGTCTCATCTTAAGAGACCCTGTGTAACTAAATGAAGTTCCCAAGATAAAAAAGAATGTGCCTCAACTTAAAAAGACAGGAAATGAACACATCGCTCTAACACCTTTGAAATATGTTCTAAGAAAAAGATGGTGATGGATCATACACAGCAGAAAGGGCCGTCGGGAAGCATGTGTTAAAAGTCAAAAAAAGATTTGCACAGAAAAAGAAAAGCTGAAAGTCAACGTACAGGAACAACCGAGCATCTCAAATATCCATTCTAATATGGGCAAACTACCTAAAATAAAATAAAATGGGCCAATGGATGCAATCTCTCTTTCAGACATCCAACTGGCGATAGTTTTGATGTGCAAGGAACAACTTGTGCGCAGTGAAACCTGAGTCTAGTGCAACTGTGTGGATTTAATGAAATCGCTCCAGATTGTTTTAATATATGGCAATGTGCAAATAATCATTTTGATTGCACTAAAGTTTTTTTGTCGAACAAAATATTTGAGATGAACATCAGCTGTATACGAATCTTTTAACTAATTAATTCTTTAAATGCAGGCAAATCCTTTAAATGCAGGAAAGCATTTAAAGAGAAGAAAGAGCGGAAGGGGTAGCAACACAATAAAATGTACTTCTGGATGAAGATGACATAAGATAGCTCTGAGTCAGAAAATATTTAAGGGATTATTAGGTTAAATTTGGTGTGACTTTAAACACATTCCACAGTGCTTTGATTATGAAAGCTCCTATTTATAAGGGACAGTATGATACATTTTTCCAGAAATATAGACCTAGTAGAAGGACATGAGAGTCTTCTGAGCTCCGAAAGTGAAGTTTCATGGGGGAGGAATGAAGATGCATAAGGTAAAGGCATGAAAGGGAAGCTTCATATCATGACCATAAAAAACGTGTGAGTCAAGGATATAAGACTTATAAAGATCAGACCTATCAGGGCTCTTACTAAATAAATCCAAGATGTTCCAACTGCACATGAAAAGAAAAAGCAGCAGCTACTGACATCTGTAGAGTTGTTAGAGTTGTGGTAGTAGGAAAAGGATTCTTTTATTTTCTAAATGCAAAAATCTATGTTATTTCCAAAATGTACTTAAGCAACTTCTAGCTTTTATAGGTACTGACAGACTTAAATATGACTCAAAGGCTTTAGCAATTATTATTGCAGCAGTTTCGAGTTACTGTTAGGACACTTGCTCTCTTTGCTAGAAACAATGCCTTGTCTTCTTCTACTCAGTGTGCTGTTTTCTGAAAACAAACAAATATTAAAACAGACTAATGCTCAAACAAACCATCTTTCAGAGGAATTCCAGTAGGAGGAAAATTCTTACAGCTAGGAATATAAAGTATCAAATACTGCTTCTGTTTGACAATGTTGGCAGCTAATAAATTCAAATATGTACATACATAAACGTCTGCCTTTATTTACATTTTCTTTTCTTTCTTGTCCAGCTGCCATTTTTGGCATATAGAAAACAATCCTTCTCTTTTGAGTTAGATTCCATTGTAACAATTCCCTTTCTCTTTTGGTAGTCCTCTCTTTACCCTACGCCCACAAAACCATGATACAAAGCTGTTCAAAATCAATCTAAACTTGAGCAAACACAAATGTGTTGTCTTAGTGTTTTCTTTTTTCAGTTCTCTCTCTTTATACATTTTTTTTCTGTCAAAAACCTAATCAGCTGCTTCAAAACAGAAAATCCATACCCCGTGCCTGAATATGCAGCTTGTTCCCTGCATCTGCATCACAATTTTCATCCCCTATCTCCCCATCCACCTTCAGTAGGTTATGGCGTTCATTTGGCTGCAACCTGGGTTTTAGTTTCTCATGCTATACTAACAGCCTTCTCTCACCCTTCAATCAAGCTGGCATTTGTGTTAGACCCCAATTTTAGCATTTATGGAGTTCACTGCTCTCCCTCAGCTTGGTAACTACCAGAATCTCTCTTAAATCTTCTCCAAAATGGCTTCTCCTTCCAGGCCATAAAGATAATTTCCTTCCCTCTCCCTGCATAAATAGATGGGCTCTACCAATACACAGGAAGGCTGTTTAGACCCGAGGCCTGCTTTGAAAGGAGGTGGACATGACTCACCTCCACGGCACTGAAACAGGTCCCCGCTGAACCCAGGGGCTCAGGACGTTGGTATGTTCAGACAGACTAACGTTGCGGTTCCTGCAGTGCTTCAAAATGACTACTATCAGATGAAAAGCAACGAGGACCTGGTGCAGGTAGCAGTCCTGCTTTTCTTACCGTGAACTTCAGAGTGACAGGCTGAAAAACTCCACTCACTTTTTTTTTTCCTGCACACTTGTACAAACCCAAACTACTCAAGCACTGAAAATGTTAACACGCACTTTCAGCCTAATGGGAAGCCAGAAGCTGTAATGCTGGTTTAGAAGCAGACAGGGATGTATAAATAAGACTATTGTTTCTAAGGGGTAAAGCTTAAATATTGTTATATGGTAGTTAGAGTATAATGGTCTATTGTTTCTATGAATAGGTCTCCCAAGCACCAATCAACACCTTATCGTTAAGATTAATCACTAGAATATCTTCCCCAAGATCAAACAAACACTTCTTGAGTTCAAACTATGACTTCAAAAAAGTTTCAGGGTAATCACAGATTAGATTTAAACATTGGCCACTGTATCCTTATGCAATGAATCTTATTTTAGCGATTAAATGTTACATAAAGCTATTTGAAAAGGTTTAGAAAGATTTTCTCATAGTAAACGTGAACATCTATGCTAGCCAGAGATCTTTGGTCCTGTTCTTACCGTCTGTTTTATGTAACCATAAATCCATTTTTGTAAGATAAGATTTTTAGAATAGCTTTGATCATCAGTATGAGTGGCTTACAGTATTATTTTATCAATATACCCAGTGATTTTCTTTTACTATATTTGTAAACATATTTTAATCTTTTCATATTGTTAGGCAGCACTGAACAGGCTTTTAGTTCTAGAAAGGGGAATATTATCCTATGTCAAACTAGTTTGTAGGGTAGACTGACACAGATGCTTCAGAGAAAGAAATCCTATGTCAGGTAGATCTGGCAAAACACTCCCCTAGAGCTAATATATTCCAAGGCTCAACAGTTGGCTGTAAACTGATATTCTAGAAAGAAAGTGTGTTTATACTTTATTTTTATATCAATTCTGTAATTCTATATGCTTTCTACTGATACATACTTTGAATTCTGATATATGCTCTTCTCAAATGCTACAACCTTGCATTCTTATAAAATTACAATATAATCTCTTTCAAGCAATGCAAAATTTGATAATACATTCAAATGTATTGCATATAACCTACTGTTTCTGCCAGTACCACATTTTTTTTCCCCTGAAATCTTCACTTTTCTTACCCACTTATGTTGCTAATGTTACACTTACGCTTTTTTCCCTTAAAGGTGATGTTTTCCAAGATCCGAAACATTGGTTCCACCTACATTTTTTTCTGATGACTTCAGTGGGATCACAGGAAGTTCACTTTCAGAAAGCCTTCTTATGTGCAAAAATAGAAAATAATAGGAAAATAATAGAAATGTATCACCAACTTCAGAGATGAAGATCATAAAATCTACTCCTAATTTATCACTGCAAAAAGAAAATCCACAACCTCATGCCCCCCTCCTTTTTTTTTTCCAGAATGCACCCTGAGGCCAACTGCACAGACAAATTACTTAGCCTTTTTTTTTCTGAAATACAGAACTACCTTTTCTGAGATAAAGAGCTATAAAATCCCTTGAACAAATATTTTAGTCCCTCTACCTATTGCAAAGGAATGTGAAATTGTTTGCAGTTTCACATAGTTTCCCATGGAAATTAAATATTTTGGAGAAAATCTGGAAGACTACAATGATACTCAGATTTAATCTGAGAAGAATAATCTCTTTATCAGGAAAAAAAAATAAAGAAAAATAAAAAAAGCTGATACAGTTCTTCATTTTCTTGTGATGCACCTGTACGGAAATATTTGCTGCAGGCAGCCACTACATCTATGAAGCCTTTAGGTAACCCTGTATCACTAAAAAGGTACCATATAACTGGCTCTTACAAAGGCAAGGATGTCTCAGTGTTCGTTTTCATTCCTTACTACCAGTTCGGAAGAAGCATTTTGCTCCAAAAGTGCACAGAAAGGGACATGTGTTGTGCTTGAGAAGTTCATAACTGCACATAGGTGAGTTAAGCCGCGGTGCCTTGCAAGCATGCACAACCTAAACTCTCTGCTACTTGGGGATTTTTTTTTTAGTCTGGATTTAGTTTTATACTATACAACTATACAGTTGTATAATTACACTATATGCGAACTATACATATATATAGTGTATACATATAGTATAGTGTATATACACTAAATACACTATACAGTGCATAGTTGTATAGTATAGAGTAGTACAATACACCATGTACTCTTGGATCCAAACAACTCCATAATGAATAATTCTTATCAGCAGTATTACTCCAGGAATATACCCACACAACAGATGAGCAGATATCTAAACATGTTTTTCATCTACTGGAATGCCAGTTTCTGGCAAATAAGAAGTTCTCTTAATAACAACAACAGATCCTAAGGTGTTGGCTATGCCCCATTTTGCATGAATAAACTGTACACTTGGAAAGTGGCTTTTCCAACACTTGACAGTGTCTTAGTAAATGCAAATAGGAGGATTTTAGCACAAGGAATTTATGTTCCAATAGCAATCATGCTTGATTTGATTTGAGAGAGCTATACACATACATCAGAATTTGGATATACAAGTTTAAAAAGCTCTTAATAATAACCACTCACTGAGAATACCATAGTAGTATCTGTGAGGTAGCAGTTTGACCTAGCAAAATATGGACATATTTTGTTCCTCTGTATTTGTTCCAAGCCAGGCTAGTCTCTACTAGAGTGCTTCGAATGAGGACGCATCCTTTCATACCCTTTTAGTTACACAAGTAGGAGCTTCTATTTCCTTGTTGATCCTCAATGAAAGGGTGAGCAGTCAAGTCAAGCTTTGGGCAACACAGCAGATGTGCACAAAGCACCCATCTGACAATGGCCAGGGTTCCCACTGAGACTTTTGAGCAGAGAATAATCGTACTTTCTTTTGCCATGAACCACGGGTACAAAATCACATTTACGTGTGCAAGCCTTTGCCCTCTCAACATGTGTTCTCAGCTGCCTTAGGGTAACTGGAGAAGGTCAGTTTGACTTTCAGTCCCAAAAGTGAAGGGTGATGGCAGGAATGTGGCGGATAACACTTTAAAATACATGATCTCCTTCTCCTCCAATTATATTTAGTTTTCATTAATTAAGATTTATAGGAAAAAAAATCTTTTAGAAATGTTACTCAATAATAAACAAGCACAGGTCTTTCAAAACCCTACCAAAAAAGAGAAATGTATTTAACAGAATTACATTTTAATGCTCAATTTTTTTAAAGAAAATTCTCTCAAATCAACAAAAAACCTTAGCATTCAGCTTCAGACTATGTGCTGTTTTCATATAATGACCCCTCCTGTGGTCTTTTTTGATGTTATTTCCCCTTCTGTCCCTCAATTCTTCTAAGCATAAAGGATTCCCACTCTAATCTTCCATCTGTTCCATTGTGTCTCCTCTTTTCCCCTTCCATTTTTTCCTCCTCGATCTGTCTTTTATCTCCTTTTCCTCTGCATTCTCTACCATCTTTTCACATTTTAGTGTGCAGTTCCTGGAGTACATAAATTTGTCTCATTCATTAGCAGCGCAGCAAATTTTAGCTGAATCACCTCTTGAGATGTGACTAAAGTACGTTTTGCAGCTTAGTTCGCATACAAAGTGTAGCAAGTCAACCAAAGAACCAAACATAAAAGGTGAACATAAAAGCCATGCTACAGACATCCATATATATGGCACTCTAAAAAATATGTAACATCGTTATGATGCTTTTTATGCTTATCTGTAAATGTGAAACAAACAGAACTTCATCCTTTGAGATGAATGCGTGTACTAGTTCCGCAAGTCTAAATAGCTGTAGGTAAGAGTTCTCCGATACCTAATGTAGCCTTAAAACTAATAGCAAGAAATAAGCAGCCTTCCTTATCTTTAAAAAGAAAATCATATCATATGTGGCAAATAGTGAACCCTTCTACTAGGCATTTATGTATTTTCATCTTCCACTCCACAGAGAGGGATTGGGTTGGGGGAACGAAAGTCACTTATGAACACGTAAACTTTAGTGAACCATGCCCAACCCTTTACCAGCCTGCTTTGCCTCAGCCCAGTGCTAAACAGCCGACTCTTCATACTGCACCCACACCAACGCTGCCACTGCCGGACGAGCCCTTTTCCTTGTTTCCTGACAAAGTACCACCCTATCCCATACTATCCTCAGCTACTCCTTCCTGTGCTAATGTTCCAGGTGCCAGCACAAAGCTGGAAACGGTGCCGACCTGGAACAGGCCCACCGGGCCCACTGCTCCCTGGTGTCCAACCTTCTGGATCTCCCTCCAAAGCTTCTCTTGCCAGTGATCTGCAAACTAAACTTACTTGGTAGCCACAAATACCACGTTTTAATCTGCTCAGGAAAAGCACGGGCAGAAACAACAGGCAGACAAAACCTGCCACTAAATGACCGGTCACGTAACTGGGGATGGGCAGGGGAAGGAGATGGATTAACTGAACCCCATACTGCACTGACTAACGTGTCCTCATGAAGAGACTATAACGAACTGATAGAGATTCATTGAGGTAATGCATTACTGTATTTGTAAGATGCTTTAAGGTGCCAAATGCACTCAGAGAGAGAACAGGAAATCACCAAGCCTCAGCTGCTGAGTTCATATGCTTTGCTAAAAATTGCTATTCGGTGTGTTAGGAAGCTCGTTCATTTCTAAACTCGGGCAATAAATGAAAGAAACTCAAATCCAAGTCAGATACACCATGCATTTTAGAGAAAAAAAAAACAACTGACAAAGACAGGGAAAGCAAAGCTGATGGAAGCTGAACTGAAGTTGAATTAAGAGTGAACTCAAAGCTGCACAGCGTGGGATGGTTTATTAGCAGCCCGAAGACAAAGGCCACAAAGCAGTTTTACTCCCTTAGAGAGAGGAGCCCTATTATGGAGCCTTTCAACTCCCCAAGAATTGCCTTTTAACTCTCCCTCCACAGTAGGACAAACAGGGGAAAGAAATTAGTCTTGGCCGATGCTGGCTGTTTTGTAACTTGTAGTGCTCGTCCCACTGGAGCTGTTCTGACTCCTGTCAGATTTATCCTCTTGACATTCAAAATGGATTAACCTAAGGTATCTTTTTTTATAAAAAAAAAAAAAAAAAAAAAAAAGAAAAAAAATCTTCCCTTCCCTCCCCAAATATACGGATTAGTTAAATGATTAAATGATATTTCCTGGATTTAGTAGTAATCTCTCTCTGACTGCAGTGCTACTATTATAAGTTATGCTACATACAACACAGAACCTGTCCAATCCACTACGTCATGCTGTCATCCACCTATAGTGCAAAAACACAAAAATAACTTAAAAATCCTTGTCTCTAGGTTACTGAACATGAAAAATTGTGGTAAGGCCATTCCATACATCAGAACACCCTGCTCACCTTAAATTACAGTATTTCTGCTAGAGAGAGAAAAAGTTATTATTTTTTCAAAAAATATGAGAACCACCACCCCAAAATAACTTCTTGCAGCTACAGTCTTCTGTTTGCTGAACACGACAATCTTTAGATTGGGCCAAATTCTGTATTTTCTAAATAGGAGCTCTGAAAAGAAGTAGCAGCAACCTGTCATTTTGATCTCTGATCACGTTCTTCGTCTTTGGTTTTAACACCAGTCGTTCTCCATTTACAGTGCAATTGGTGGTCCTGGGATATGGCCAACTATAACACCACCAGTAACAAATATTACACTTCCGCTTGCCGTAAAGTGTACGCGTGGACACTTAAGGAGCTTGCTAACTTGTAAAGAGGTGCACAGAATCTCTAGGGCTCCAGCACCCGCCTCCAAATACTCACCACCACTGATTTTATCTCCTCTGGGAGCCAGTAAGGTGACCTCTTCGGAGCACTGTAATTTTTCTCCCTACAGCTGCAAGAAAATCATTGCATGAAAATATTTTCCCTTCTGTCTTCTTTTTCTCTTGAAAGTATCTCAGCTTTAGGTCTTTTGCTGCATGACAATGCTGTACACCCTGTCTTCTTATATAATTTTGATATTGCAGGATGGTTTGGAAAAAGACAATGCATTAACTTGAGCGAAGAAAGCACTGGGCAGAAGTGCAGTGCATATCCTTGTTGCTATGTGAACTGGATACACTTCATAAAATGGTGATTCTTGCAAGAGTTCATTCAAGCACGCAGAGCTCAAAGCAGAATTTGCCTCTCAGCAAATAAAAAAAAATATGTTGTGAAAAATAAAATTCCATATTAAAGAAAAATGAACTATAGGAAAATCCACAAAACTCAATTGCCACATAATAACCAACAAGAGTTTAAATCTGCCCTTACAAGATGAACTTGATGACCACTGCTTTAGGAATATTTTCCATGACTCCTTCTAGCAATATAAAATATTTATCATATGTAGGGCACCACCAGAGCACAGCAAAATGACTAGTCTTTTTGCCTTACAGCTGTAAGATTTTCCTTAAGGCTGACATGCTGAAAAAGTAACTGGACACGGTGGGAATCTTTCAAGGGCAGGGATAGTGGACAAAGTCTTCCATCTTTAATCACGCTCCTGTTCTTACACCATACATAGTAACGATGAAAACAACCAGTGTTGATTTTTCCTTGTGATTAGCAGCTATGGGCTTCATATAACTAAGATATCTTCATATGTTCTAGTAAGGCGAAAATATCTTGCTTATTCAAAAGGTGAGCATGGAGGCTAAAGGGCAGTGGTATTAGTAAAGTAAAGGAGAGGAGAAAGGAGAAAGAGAACAAATCTTACACAGACAATATTTGTTTTGTACTTAAACAGTATTCTTCTGAAGGCAGAACTAATCTGTGCTTTTCAACACACATGAAAGTTGTATCAATAAGCAAAAAATGCTTTCTTTGAAAGCTTTGCTTTAAAAAATGCTATACTTGCAGTACAAATCAAAGCACATTACAGCAATATGCCTATATACACAAATACATGTGTAATCATATATACACATGCACCTGCAGATCTGGCACGCAAACATGTATTTCTGTGAAGAAAGATGTGACTGCCTGAACCATCACAGCATGTGTGGAAACTGTACTGAGCCTATGAGGCTTTAGGTCAAGAATATCATCCTAGCATGGATTCTATAGGAACAGAGCACCATAAGACGAACACCCTGAACGAGTCCCATGCAACTGGTCTGTGGGAGTTCAATATTCCCCAGCTGTCCCCAGGCCACTTGTTTTTGTTCGCAGGACATGAAATTTGTTTTCCAGCAGCATCTGTTTTCAGTGTCCATTTTTTTATTCCTGGCAATTCATGTGTTCACACAGTAATATTCCAGCAGCCTCAAGGAAAAAATAGGTATCAGTTTTGCTGAATCGAAGTCCTGCACAAGCAGTAGCCTAGTAGCACACAGTAGCAACACTGGCATCCTGCCCTCATTTCTAGTGCCACTCTTTGCTCAAACCTTTTCACATCCATATGCATCCATACTGTTATTTGAAAGCACACAATGGTTTTAATCAAGTCTCTGCTGATAGCTAAGCACGTACTTCCATGTTTGGATCAGGATTCATTGCAAAAAGTGCAGCAAAACACCCCAAACTCTGCTACTCATCTGCTCCTGTACAAAATTGCCCTCCAACCATCTGTAGAAGCGGAGACTTTGTGAACTGGGTTTCATTTCTTAAAACACAGGGTCTTCCATTTTTTATGACTTACTATAATTGCTTCTCTCCTGCAACCGGTGATTTTGTCTAGTAATGCAGCCGTGGAACCAATCAGCTAAATGAAGCATGAACTGCAGCCTGCAGAGCGCTGGATTAAAAACTGCTGAGTTTTCAACATGATCTTTAATCAGAAAGGGTTTCTTTTAGAGAAAAGAAAATGTAAAACATAGCGGGGGCAGGGAGAAAAGGGGTGGGGATGTGAATAACGAACTTTTAAAAATCGCAATATGTGTTAATTTTTATACAGTGTGTAAACCACAGCACAATTCACAAAGATGTATTTCTAAGACTACAGTAATAGCCGAATTCTGTGTTTTTTGTTCTGATATGTTCATATTGCAACTTGTAACGTTGGCTGTCCAGAAGACTTAGGCAAGAAAATCATGCAACAGCAGCAGCCCTGGCCTGCTCTCCCTCTTGCTGGCTATCATCATCACATGCATTCACACAGCAGCCCGAGATGCTGAACTCACAATGCACATTTCTGTTTTGCATTGCCCTGCAATGAATAATCTAAAAGGATCAGGAGGCATCTGTAAACTGTGCCTTTGTGCACATGAATAAAGTCAGTTTCGCAAATAGCTGCCAAAGCAAGAAGAATGGGACAAGGAAAGAAATGGAGAAAAAAAAAGAGAGGAAACACCAAGTTGCTGGCCCATTAGTGCTGCCAAACTGACATACTTGGATAGCAACCGATTTCCCCAGTTAATATACAGAGGCCATTTTCACTACTCCTTGTGCTCCTTCTTGTTAATCTTGTGGCTTGCAAGGTTCATTAAACCTGTTTATGCAGAAGGGTTGGGTCAACCGACATGCTAACAAAGTACACATACGTCTGCACATACATACATACATATTCTCTCTCCTGCTTCTTCCAAAGTCAAAAGGCTATTAATAAGCTTAAAAAGAAAAACAAAACAAAAGGCAGATATGTGCTTTTTTCCCTACTTCACTAGGAAAGTCAGCAAGTGTAACACTTCTGGTAATGGTATATCAGGTTTGCTTCAGGAGTGCCATTTCCGCCCTGGCTTTCTCTTCCTGAAAGTACAGAGAAACAAGCAGAAAGCACAAACCTAGAGAAGAACTTTTTTCATTGATGCTTGGACCCTTCTGAAAGGGTTTAGCACGTTGCCCCAAGAGAATGACAGATGATTAAGCAAACACAGCTCATGCAAAGGGACCCCAGAGACCAGGGGTAAACCCGAGGGCTGGTGCTGCCCCCGTGCAAACACTCACTGCAAGCTGCTGGGCTAGCTGCGGTGGAAGGAGATGCTGCAACCATGTGCAAGCTGAATGCCTCTAAACCAGGGATGGCATCCAAGCTAACCCAAAATAACACTTGGAACATTGCCTGGTCTAATATGAGTATGTATACCGGCCAAGAAGGCCAATGGGATCCTGGGGTGCATTAAGAGGAGCATCTCCAACAGGTCGAGGGAGGTGATTCTACTCCTATACTCAGCCCTGCTGAGGCCACATCTGGAGCACTGTGTCCAGTTCTGGGCCCCCCAGTACAAGAAGGATGTGGAGCTGCTGGAGAGAGTC